>OW028750.1:9222500-9647643 GCA_932294355.1 Aporophyla lueneburgensis
CCTGTTTGTAGGAGCCTTTACGATTTTACATGACATACTCAGGTAAACAAAATAAATATTGTACTTTTGTTCACAATAATAATTCTCGAAAATGTATGTAGATATAATATAGTTAAGTACGTGTATAAGTACCAGTATATATAATGTAGGTAAGTACTTTTATATATTCGTTATAAATTCACTATTAAATAATGAGACATATTGAACGTATAGATAGTTCCAGTCACCAAAAGAAATAAGTAACCAGGGTCATCGAATATAGAATGGCATTTAATTTAATTTAAACCGAAAACGTCCATGGGGTTCTACTAAACTTCAACTACAAATATTCGATGGTCCTTGTAACTAATCTCTATTGAGGACCGTATACAATCATAAACTGGATAAAAGATGATATAGAAAAACAAATTGTTTTCAAAAAAACGAATGATTTACGATTTGAAAATAAATGACTATGATTTCATAATTAGGTACACAATTTAAGCATAGATACGCTAGAAAACCACAGCCACAGTAATAGTCCTTATACTAAATAAAATAATTATGTTAGTAAAACATAGTAATAACTACGCTTTTACATTGCATGTTAAGTGCTATACATTTGGAAATATTACCAATTTATTTACAATAAAACTTTTGCAATAATAACAACGACTGTTGAGTCCAATTTCTTTTTAGTAAATATAAATATTTCATATTAAAATAGTGAGTCAGTTCACATTTAAGGCACAATTGCTACAAAATTTCAATCCATTTCTATATTTCTATCTTCATCATTCATCTCCACGGAACTGATATGCAGACGGTAGCTGGATGTTTACAACAAATTACCTCTAATCTTATATTATGCACCACTTTTCATAAACTAGGCAAACGATACTATCTAACGTTAAAAGTAACACAACTATATATAATTTAAAGTACATTTTGGCTTCAGATCTCCATAAGGGGGCCCTAATTCGGACAAAACTGCGAAACTATCTTTACATTTCGAGTCTTTGTACTTTTAAATCGTCTAAACCTATTTTAAATGCATTTATCTGACTTAATCAAATCTATTGCAAAAGTATCTCTTGCAGTTTTGTTAAGATTTAAGAATTGGTCACACTGAAGTGAATCCTGCGCCAATAAAAGCATTATCTTTGACAGTCAAGATGGCGCTAAGGCAGCCCGCGAGTTCATTTAATTCAATTGAATGACTATTTAATGAAAAGTCATTTAACTCATTGAATGCCGTAATTAGAGACACAATAGAAAGACAATTGCTTATGTCGAACTGTGTAACTTTAGACATTAAAAAGTTTAATGAGATTAAATTAACGTAAAGGGTTGTATTAATTATTTTAATTTTTATTATTCCTGAAACCCATATTTCTTACGGTCGCATCATATTTTAATCAACCAACAACCTCACAGTGACTTGCAAATTGCAAAAAACTTAAGAATTTTTCGCGGTCTGCTTTCGCGGTTCCCTCTCAATGGTTACAGCAGTTGCCAGAGGTACCTACTAATCAGATTGACAACCTCCATTATTATTATTATTTACTCCATGTAAGGAAAAACCTCGTTTCTCGCGCAGGGTTGGCACACGCTCAGTTTGACCAATCCGTCACTACTGGGAATGTTTCTAATTTTATAATTTCGTATTCGAGGTACATGTTTAGGATTGTGTTTATAAGTTTACAATTAAATTAAAATTAAATGTAACTTGATCTCCAAATTTGACTGATAAAACTAACGTAACACTAGGTACATTTTGTAAATAAATGTAGATTTAAAAAAAAATCCAAGTCTTACAAAAAAATAATTTCCATATTCATGAACGAATGCGCCAAGGTAATGTTAAAACCATTACAGTGGCAGTGAGTGCATTCACTTACGTATAAGGTCATTCATGAATACGGGAATAAGGCTGGTATTCAAACTATGCAACGCATAATTTATTATTCATTACACGCATTAGTGCACACTCATGCTTCGGCCGACGGTACATTTGAATGCCAGCTACGTTTCGTTTTACGCACTCATCCGGCAGTTGGAAAACTGCATTCACTATTTTCCAATAGAGTTCTTTTGGCACTAATGTGTTGTCCGCAACAATGTGCTTTTGCAAATGTCCCTTTTCTTATACTTTATTGATTATATTTTGTGGGGTGGTGCTCTTTGCCTTTTCCATTGCACTGGCGCGTTCCTTCTCCCATTTGTTAATCCTCTTCATCGGGTAGCACATCACGGCTGATAAGAGAACTAATCCTCCTGACACATAGAACGATACGGTATAGCTCGCGGTGGCGTCGTACAGCATTCCTGCGAAAGATAAAAATACGAATCAATAACATGAAGACGAGGTCAAAATAAACGGCGATCGATCTAGATATGGGAGAGCTTAATAAGTATTTTATTGCCATAGTAATACACGTGTTTTTATCTTATTGACCCTTAAAAGGTTGTCTACTAAAGACGATCTTAGATATGCCTGTTGGTAAAATAACTTTAATCATATTCGACCTGTCAAGCTAGTTTAGAAAAAGAATAGTAGAAAAACGGTTGATGAGAGATTGTACTGACAACCTTTTAAGTGTCGATACGATAATAAACGTTTATTACTATGGCAATAAAATAAATATTAAGTTCTCCCATATCTAGATAGATCGCCGTTCAGTTGTAGATATATGACATTTCATCTTTGTCTCTAGGTTGGCCACGCTTTTACGATTCCTCTGGTATTGCAGATATCCGTAAGCGACAGTGACCACTCACTATCAGAAAGGCCATTAGCTTATTATAATAATAATTTAGTGACTATTGTGCTAATAGTCGTAAAGCCAATGGCATAATAGCCAAGCACCTAGACCAACACATGAGAAGGCTCTCCTTGGGCACCTGGGGCATTTAGGGCTTGATTTATAAAGCAGCGCTTCTTGACACGGTTCGCATTGCTAGGAGGTTCCTCTCTCTGGAGCCCTGACCGCATTACCGTACCTTGGACACTGTTCCCAATACCGATGGGCAATTGTTTAACTTATTTGTTTTAAATGAAATAAAGGAAATAATAATACCCCTATTGTTGTCCCATTGCTTTGCAAAGACCTTTTCTTATTATATAGAGGGCACGATGATTCATCACCACGCAAGACGGGTTGGCGACTGATAAGACTATACAGTATACAGACCGACCGTAACCTTGTTTGCCATAAAATAAAATGAATCTCACCTGCAATAGGAGCACCGATTAAAGCACCAAAGCCTTGGAAGAGTAGAAGTAGGCCGAAGCAGTTGGTGAGCCGCTCCAGACCAAGGTACTCCACGACTACGATGGAACGCAACGCAGCGAAGCACGCTGGAATTAAACAAATCACAATGAGTATGATGATATTATAGTTTAAGACTTCACATATTCATATCTTCTCTTCTTGTTTTCACACACTATTATCTACATTTCTTTTTCATTTCTCCTTTCGCAGGTCTGCTGGAAGAAATTTCTTAAGAAATAAGCAGTACCTTTGTACTCAATTGTATTAATATGCCTTATCACTCTGTTTTTTACTGTGTGTACATAAATAATAAAATAAATAAATGAGCTAAGTGCTTACACAAATTAACTTAAAAAGGACGGATTTGACCATGTTGGTATACGTATACTGAAATCATCGAAACGAAAGTTAATAACTTTATGGCAATTTGTCTAGATATACATCGCTTGATATCGATCGTATCGTTATCCCTGGAATTACAACAATGCTCTCTAGATTTTTAAGACAACATTCTTCCATGAAGGTAGTTTAGTGTGTCTTTCAGTTTTGAAATGATTAGATTTATTGGCTCAAAAAATAATAACTTATTATTTTCTATGTTTTGGCAGCTGAGGCTGTTAAGTCGTGAAATAAGCTACATAATAATAACCAACTTACCAACAGAAAGGCCGAATAAGGCACAGTAGGCGAACTGGAAGTAAGTATTGTAGCACAAGTTGCTGAGCATGGACGCGAGTCCTCCGACAGTGAGAGCAATGTTGGTGACAAACAGAGCAGAGACCGACGGCATCGACGACACCAATCCGCACATCAGTCGTCCCACAATGTTCGCTACTCCGATCGATGACACCAACCACTCAACAGCTGCATCTGGCACGTTATTCTCCGCCGCTCTGTTCTGCGCGTACATGAACGGCACGAAGAAACCCGTCATCGTGAAAAAACCACTGACAGCTAGAACCACGAATGTCGGAGATTTGAATAGGCTCACGTCCAACAGGGTAGCCAAAGCTCTGCGCACAGCTACAGGACATATACGACATTTTGCCGTCTCTTCTTTTTCATCTTCCGGAGAATGTACGTGCGTTACAGCCATGTGGTATCCAATGGATGTCCGTGACTTATACTGTGGCAGTCTGGACAAGCTGGCTCCGAAGAAGATATCTTCACGGTACAAAGGTCTGGCAACCAAATCAGCGACTGAGGAGCCTCGTCGGCTACTGGCAAAGTCTTGGCGCGACATAAGTCTGAGAACGGATCCTCGGGTTGCGATCAAAGGCTCACTTGCCTCCGGAGTGGTAGTAGAATCTTCTTGTTCGTCTTTCTCAGTGACTGTTGCGTATTGAGGTTTAGTTAGGTTGCTCTTGATTGTTCCTGCTGTGGCGGAGGAGCGTCGGTGTTGAGCATTAATAGCAGTACTGCTTCTACGGAAGACCTCCTCTGCTGTCGGATAGCGAGTGTTGTTTGAAACACCCATCCAAGTATGAGGGGTTGCTTGGGTTTGGAATTTCATGTCACTCGGCATTCTGATGCCTGAGTCTAGTCTGCTCTGTAGTTTCAACGAATCTTTCATTTTTTCTACTGCTATTCTGTTACGTTCCTCTTCGTCCACTGCAGCTGCTTCCTCCACTATTACCACGTGGACTGGCTCTATTGGTTTGAAAGCGAGAGCAAAGACGATACACAGCAGCATCATACCTGAAGCAATATAAGATTTAATCAGAATATGATGTTTAGGACATCTAACCATAGGCAAATCTGATGAAGAAATTATGGGCTATCCCTAAATCTGAAGACTGAAAACTCATATTTGGTTAGTTTTCAAAAGGATGAATATCCTTAGTAGGTCGAATAAAAGTTATTCTGTGCAATAATATAACATATAGCTTTTGCCCGCGGCTTCGCCCGCGTGGATGTCGGAAATTAAAGCAGGTATTATTCCAAAATTAAAGATTATTCAAAAATAAAAGTAGCCTAAGTTACTCCTTATTACATCAGCTACCTGCCAATAAAAGTCCCGTCAAAATCGGTCCAGCCATTTCAGAGATTAGCCTGAACAAACAAACAGACAGACAGACTGACAAAAGTTTAAAAATATGTTTTTTTGGTGTAAGTTACCGTATTTTGAAATTACAAACAGACACTTCAGTTTCATTTATATGTATAGATATCATGGTAGGAGTCTACCATCTTCTTTACGTAGTATAAAATGAAGTCGCTTCCGTTCTCTGTTCGCTTAGTTCTTTTAAACTATTCAACGGATTTTATTGCGGTTTTCATCAATAGACATAGTGATTCAAGAAGAAAGTTTATAAGTATAATACGCCGTGAAGCCGCTGGAAAAAGCTAGTGGTATACATAATAAAATATTTCCTTTCTTTATTCGTTTGTTACTGACCTCCTTGAGTAAGCACGGCCATCCTCCAGCCATATTGATCTACAATCGACGAAATGATAGGTGACATTACAAAGACGCCCACTCCGGAGCCACAAAGAGCTATGCCTGTGGCAAGAGCCCGCCATTTCTCGAAGTAGAAGCCAATTGTTAATACCGAAGGCATGTATATCAAGCAGACACCGAAACCTGAAAATAAATTGAAAATTAGGAAAATCTTATGAATATCGTCACAATATCGGTATCGCGCCTGAGCTCCCCAAAAAGGGTGAAGTTTATTAAGGCCTCATTTCGCTAGTTATCAGAGTCAAGAGCGGGCGGGGCAAGAGAGAAGAAAAAACTCCCCGAGAAAAAGTTTCCAGGGCCGTCGGCTATCGTGTATGTTTAGTAACAAACCGATGGATGTTTTTTAATTACAATTACTTTGCTTAATTAACTATTTGTTTTCTATTAATTCAATTACGATTAATTCACTTTTGGTCACTGTAGCTTCAAACCTGCTGCTGTCCTTTAATTAAAAACCCGTTAACCGTCAAATGATCAATTTTTACTTTTTTATGCAAAAGTGACTATAGTTTAAATCTTTCTGTCAAAGAAATATTTTGTTTTTACCTCCAATGACCCCGTATGTTACGTAAAGATATTCAGGGCTAGTGGCATAGTAGGAAATGATGAAACCAATTGACGAAATCACGCTGCCGATGATTGTTACTGCTCGGAATCCGTACCTAAAAATAAAAAAAAAAACGATATTAAGAAAGGAAAAAAATAGTTCGCAACATGATTATCAGAAATTCCAACGGCTAAGGAGCAAATAGGGGATACTACATGCTGCAAGTTATTAATAATAAAGTCACTCACTTGTTTGCCAAAGCAGATGCTACGGGGCCAAGAAGAAGATAGAATCCAGCAAGCAAAGAGGATATTGGCGCCACTCGACTTTCACTTGCCTGAAAAGAATAAAATAATAATATTTTTTAAATGAAACAGTGTGCTGTGATAAAGATCCCAATAAAACAAACGAATTAATGTGATAATTTGATTCCTTCCTTGGTTTCCTGTTGTTCATAGACTTGACGACGGCCCATGTTGCTTTTCGATTAAAGTTTACATGTAAGTAATTGACCCTGCCAGGGTCGCGAGATCTGTTCGAAAGAGTTACCGTAGCCCTGGCATAATTATGGGCAACTGAAGGAACACGGGTGGGTTTTAATCAGTAAAAGTCTGACACGCCCTCCCGATCCGCCCAGAGCGGGACGTCATTTGATGATTTCACACCCACAAAAAAAAAGTTATTGACCATTTATATTGTACCTAAACTTTTACTTAAAGTACCTACTAGGTAAGTACCTATAGGTACGGTACCTAGAGGAAAGAAAGAGGAAGATAAAATAGATTGTATCAGGAATGATTAAAGAAAAAGGAGTCCATGGGTGATTGCTGGGGAAAATGGAAGAAAGAACCCTGTTGCGTTTTTTTTTCGGAAGGCTTTTTTTTTGGGTGGGAAATCATCAAATGACTTCTCCCGCTATGGGCGGAGCGGGATGTCAGACTTTTACTGACTAAAACCCACCCGTGTTCCTTCAGTTGCCCATGTGCCAGGGTCACGGTATCTCTTTCGAACAATCACGCGACCCCGGCAGGGAAGACATCACTTCTTAATTTTATGCGGTAAATTATTGTAACTTGTATCGCTTTTTTTGTAACTTTGAAAATTCTTCCATGTTTTACCGGGAAAATTTACAAACGTTATGATTTTGACAATTCGCGCCAAGCGTCCTTCTTGATTAGAAAAGGACGCATGCTGGTTAGAGAGAGAGAGAGAGAGACAGGTATAAAACCATGGATAATTCGGTAAGTTCTCACGAGGTTCGTACCCCCCTCGGGGTAACCCTTAGAGCTTTCGCTTTAGTTTTTAAGTATAATAAGCCCCGGCTGGAGGCCTAAAAAGGTAACTTTTTAGAACTCGCCGGGCCACAATCCGTTTAAGTAGTAAGAATCTTTTCAGGATTAACTACGAGATGCCCCACAAAAAAAAAAAAAAAAAGTAAGTTCTCACCATACATTATCAATATAAAGGCCAATTTACATCAGCTTCTTCACCTAGCAACACTATGTGTTTTAGAAAACAACATAATACGTTTTTTAAATCATAATAGGTAATATTATAGTGAAACTTAATGACTGGATTGGCTCCCAAAATCCCTGAGTCTTCTTTGCAAGAAAATATATATTTCTGTCTCAAATCTCAATGAACTCTGTCCTTGACACAAATGGCACAGATTATGTTGGCAGCTTGGCACGCTAGACGAAAACCGAGCTACGTAAAATTATTCTCGTAGACAGAAACCTACAACAGCAATATAATAGTTTGGATAGGTCATATAATAGTTGTAGTACTTACACCCACATATTTTTAGTGCGACATTCTACACCTGCTCATCCAACATGTTAGTTAGACGAAATTACAATTACCGTTAATATGCAAATACTTAGCAAACCGCAAACACGCCTCATTACAGGAAGTAACAGAAAAGGATATCGTCCATGAATAAATTCTGCAAATTCTCACGTCGAGACCTGTTCAAGGCGGCCCACTCTTAGACGGTATCGCAAAAAATACTACAAGATTATTGTTGGTATACATTGGTGGACTGACGATTTGAATGCACATGGCGGGGCCATATAAAGCTCAATGTGAAACTAGTGTTGTTTTCAAGTCGTTACAATTCAGTGATTCGAGTGCAATGTGGAAGTAAATCGGTTACTTCCCGTGGTCAAATAACTTTTCGTTGTCAATATACTCTGGCCTACTGGCCTTGTTATTCTGACAGACATGTGACAGACGCTGTACGCTCTATGCACTTTTAGTTTTAATTAAAGTGACATTTAAATGGATAGCTCGGTCTTGTTATCCCAGTTCACAGCACATGTACCCAGATTTAATATTTATGTGTTAGAAATGGTATCGCATAAAAAAAGTAAAAAATCTGATTCATCCAGTTAATACTGGATCTGTCACGTTTTGGCAAAGTCATTCACTATTCCGGTTTTAACCATTTAGATGCGTTCTGCAAAAAATGTTCCTAATAGGCTTGAGATTTTTTGATACGGAGGCAGAAATTTAATCTAAATAATTTACATAAAATCACAGACCGTGTTGACCTCCGCACGATTTTTTCAGTTCGAAAATTACGTAGGTAAGTACCGTGATAAACAAAACGGTTTTTTACCGTGGACGACTACCTACAATGGGTAGTCCCCTTTTGCAGAACGTAACAAAGACTTTGGAATACCTAAACTCTGAATATTTGTTACACCAGTAATCTCTTCCTTATTTTAAAAGCATGGGGTTTTCCATTGTCTTTCCAGTCCAGACATGTAGTATTTGGGAAAATTGCGAATGTAACTGGCATGGCTTATTCGTCGATTCACATGAATTTACTCGCCTATTTTGTGGGCGAAAAAACAACTGCTGAAATACGTGTTAGGCAATTGGCACATTTTGAATGTTATCCAATAAAGTTTAAGAAAAGTTTACTGCAAGTACATACATGTAATACTGTGCAAAAAAACTTTTTATTTAAGTTACGAATCGCCCGATTCGTGCGAATTGCCTAAGAAGTCATACACTGGATAGCAAGCAAAAACATTTAGTTGATAAGTTCGCTACATGGGCATGGTAACTAACAATACATCGTGTATATTGATCGAGTATATTTTATATTGCACATGACTTTAATTTTTATAAATTTATTTATTGATGTTAGTAAGACCAGGAAAGTATAAGTATTATAAGAATGAATGTTGAGATATTAATAAATCTAATAGTCATTATTTAACCTTGTTATAAGTAGAATGCTGCTGCTAATGTGCTTGCTGTGCGCCCTTACACAGCCATGTATTCTTAAGTTTTAGCCAAGTCGTAACCTGTAACTACGTGTATATGTTCAAATAAATACAAGTACCGTAACTCGTTGCAGCGTCTAGGCACGTTCATTTAGTTGCCTGAAGTCTATGTGTGGTCCTATTTACTTAAAGCAAGATTCATAGGCTGTTTCTCAGGCGTGCAACGTTGTATGTTAGCATAACGGGAACGTCGGCTTATGTAATAGATATTGAATTTCGACGAGGCTCTAGTACAGAGGGCATTGTACGTGGACTTTTGAGTACCTTACCTTTGTATGCAGCTACTGTTGTTGGCTACTAATATTTTTGTCATGTCTGCAATCTTAAGAATTTCAAACAAATAACTTTAAAAATGTATCTAAAAGTCATCATCATCGTTTCAACCGAAATACGGTTGGCGATCGTAGTAAGGTGGTAAAATGCATTGGGAACGCTGCTGTCGATTCTCTAGTAAGTACCTTAGTCGCCTCTTGCGACATCCGCGGGATGAAATGGGTTGGTGCAATTCTTTATGTCCGGCACCACACGAAACCGGTGTCTTTATGTATTGCTTAGCAATAACAGCCTTTTTAATTAAGTCTTTTTTCAGTCTAATTGTTACCCTTTTTTTTCTTGTGGAATCATCAAATGACGTCTCCCGCTCTAGGGCGGAGCGGGAGAGCGTGTCAGACTTTACTGACTAAGACCCACCCGTGTTCCTTCAGTTGCCTATATGCCAGAGCCACTGTAACTCTTTCGAACAAATCTCGCGACCCTGGTAGTTAATTGTTACCCTTACAAGGCAGTTGAGAGAAGAATATTCATATGTTAGAAGTTCACGAAGCAGCGTGAAAAAGCTTATTCGCTTATTTTTATTCACTCAAGAATATGGTCAAGTTTGTACAAGGCTATGTGGACATAACAAACATAGACGAAGTAGGGGGAGGGCGGTAAGATTATGTCATTATTGTTATTGAAATCTATGAAGGAAAACAAGCAGTACCTACGTAGAAGTGTAGATTTTAATGCGTGTTTACGTTCATTCTTAAGAAAAACAACTGCAACTGTAGCGATTACGATTTGCATGATCGTTCGATAATTTTTATTAAACAGGACCTAATAAAAACGGATTACAATATAGCAAACAGGTCAAGAAAAACAGTACTGTTTAACTACTTACTAACAAGAGCTGTTGCATATTCAAGTGGGAATGTGGACAATGTTGTTGTTTGTAAACAAAATGGTAATAATGATAAGCCCATAATGTCCCACAGCTGGGTAAAAACCTCCCTTTGCTTTTTACCCACAGGTCTTCCTCCTTTACATTTCCGACTAGTCCTTTCGGCAGTTCGTCCATTCATCTTCGTTTTGGTTTACGCGATATCGCATAGCAATTAGCATAAATAGCCTATAATGTTCCCACTGTGCACTGCTGGGACACAAGCCTCCTCCCGATGAGAGGAAGCGGGCTGTAATTCACCACGCGTAGGGTTGCCAGGCGTCCGGATAAAGCCGGACACAGACAGGCTTTTTGGTTGTGTGTCCGGCCAAATTAGACGGTGCCCGGCCTGTCCGGTTTTTGTTAGGCTTTTCAAATTTGATCATTTTGCCTTGGTTTCAGCTCCACCCACCGCACCTTGTATCGCTAGCGCAAGCGAGTGAACTAGCACTGTTTTATTGCTAGTCAATTTAAAAAGAAAATTCGTTTTTAAAGCATGTGTCTGCCAATCAGAAATATTAATTCGTTTATGTTACTTATTTATTTTAACGTTAATTCATTAGTGTTTTGTTTAATTTTGTTTTAAGATTAAATAATTAAAGATGTCAGACCTTTTTACCCAAATGTCCGGCTAAACTGACGGGTCTGTTCGGCTTTTCGGTTTTAAGACCTGGCAACCCTAACCACGCGGGCATAGTGCGGTTTGGTAGATGCCATATGACGTCGAATTTTCGGCTCTAGGACATATCGATTTCCTCACGATGTTTTCCTTCACCGTTTCAAAACCAATGGTGATGAAATAATTTACATAAAGTAAAACGACTATCTGGGTTCGAAACTACGATCTACAACTTTTTAGTCGCGGTTGTTACCACTGATCAACTACTGTACTCTAACTACTTTATGTAGTACATACTTTATGGGACCCAAACCAGGGTTATTTTAATTAATAAGTAATCGTATGATATCAATATGGTAATCGATAAAATATAACTCTAATCAAATCGTTACAGCGGATAAATCCATTTAAATCACCGACCGGCTACCATCGGATTTCATCAGGGCTAGTAAGAACTCGTTCGTAATTGGCCAAGGTAAAAACGATCGAGTACAAGAGTCCATATTTAGTCAAATTGTATATTTTCTAGTAATCATAGTTGATGTGATATGATTAGTTGGATGTCATAGTGGTTTAATTTCTCTTTTGCTATTTTAGTCATGATGGATTGCTGTTTTATGACTGACTAAAGAAGTTGTGTGCAGTAGTAGCCTAGAAGCAACGGTCGCGACTTACGATTAAATAGGTCTGGGTTCTAACCTAGACAAGCGCTTTTTTTTTTTTAGTCTATATCGTCCTCCTGCTGGGCACTCTACTTTATGTAAATAATTTTTATCACTACTGCTCTAAAAACGGTGAAAGAAAACATCGTAAGTAAACCGGCATGTCATAGAACCAAAAATTAGATTACACGTCAATTCTACCAACCCGCACCAGCCCGCGTGGTCGATTACAGCCCACTCCCTTTCGGAGCGAGAAGGCCAGTATCCTAAGGGTCGGTTCACATCTGACGGAAGATGCGTCGCGTATCATCGGTCGCGTAACGCCAGAACAGACAATTATATGAGAAAACATTCAACCTTTCACACTTAACCGAAGATGCGTGCGTCGAGCGTACAGCGTCTGTTCCGTTTCCGTCAACGCATTGTCGGCCGACGTAAAGAGCGGCAACGTTCTGCCACGTGTATTTTGACTGATGCATTCAGACTAGGCGTAATATTAGCGGAGATCTTTTGTGTACAGACCGTTCGAAGTTTCTTTTGCATTGAAAATATTTGATACATAACGATTTATCACGGAAGTACAAGTTACGCCCGACGCATCTTCCGTCAGATATGAAAACACACTATTAAACCGAATAGACGCGACCGATGATACGCTCGACGCATCTTCCGTCAGATGTGAACCAACCCTAACAGTGGGAACATTATAAACTGATCATGTACCTTTGTCATGTAATTAACCAGTCAATTACCGTAATTACAGACACAATTAAAAAACGATTGTGTCTATACCAAATGTGGTATCTCAGGGACTTAGAGGTTAAAGTGAAGGAAGGTTATTTTTAATATGTTACAGGGAAACTTTCATAAATTGAAATACTGAAATAATCATTTTGAGGTCTTTGTATAGCTTAATCTACTTAAAACTATAGATTCAATTGCTTAATTCAAAGGAAAACAACTGTAGTGCATTAAGAATAGCGCCTAAAACGATCTTTTTTCTTTGGATGTGAAATTTTCAAATGACTTCTCCCGCTCTGGGCGGAGCGGGCGTGTCAGACTTTTACTGACTAAAGCCCAGCCGTGTTCCTTCAGTTGCCCATATGCCAGGGCCACGGTAACTCTTTCGAACGAATCTCGCGACCCTGGCAGGCATCGGTCCTAGCAGACACCTTCAGTATTGCTGACATCTCTTTGAGGCGCGCGTGGATAACTACGCGCCGTCGACCTGAGCCTGGTCCTTACCGGGCGGCGAGCTACCCATTGCTCGCCGCCCGCAAGCTCGCGCCTATGGTGGCCGGGAGGCGAATTTACAAAGGCTATACTATTTTAGTCACGAGTCAGACTCTAATCAGTGAGCTTTTGTTTCTGAATATTACTCGACAATACCTAGTCTATCTCAGTAAAAAAATTGACTCAAATAGACTAGCTTTTTGTTTTGATATTTTCAAAGAAAATGCACGGACAAAATCTAGTACCATTTCAGTCACGCGTGCACGATATCCCATCCACGGTTAACACCCCGACTCAGAGTACCCCGACTCGGATAGGTTAGGTTAGAAGGCTAAGGCGGGAGCGAAGCGGAGCGGAGCTCCCGCCTTAGCCTTCGTGGTTATTTTTTTTTAAACCACCCAGAAATAGGAGCCCCGCGAAGCGGGGCTCCGTCAACTTATCTTAGCGCAGGTGGCAATCAGTTACATACATATTAATTTTGAATACATATTAATCAAATAGATAAGCTTCAATTATAGGTTGATAGTTACATGGCAACTGTTATCATTTTAATTGCTCGTTTCTATTATGTATTTGATAAACAAAAATAAAACGAATTAACAAACGAGAAGTACTTTTATTAGGTAAAGAACACTACCCACTTGTTGCGTGTATAAAAAAAATATATCGCCAAAAGCTTAGCTATTCGAGTGATATGTACCTATTATATAGAACTAGATTTTGTCCGTGCATTTTCTTTGAAAATATTAAAACAAAAAGCTAGTCTATTTGAGTCAATTTTTTACTGAGATAGACTAGGTATTGTTGAGTAGTATGCATAAACAAAAGCTCACTGATTAGAGTCTGACTCGTGACTAAAATAGTATAGCCTTTGTAAATACGCGGCCGGGAGTCCGCTATCGACTCTCGACGCCCGGGGCGTCTCCTGCGGCGGCTAGGGACGTGAGGGCGCAGAGACTGCCACTCCGTCACGCGCCCCGCCTCCTCCTTCGCGAGCATTACTGTTTCGCAGAAGGAGGTGACGGCTTCCCATGCCCTCTCGCTCCGTACCATGGCTCGCACCACACACGTGAGGTCGCCGCCACCTAAAACGTTCTTATTATGGAATCTTACCAACAAAAGTTTCAACTTTACCCAAGTGCAGATGCACTTAACGCACTGAATGAGTGCTTACAAGACCGTGGTTGCGTTTACGCACTAAGGCATTACGTAGTCTGCATAATCTTGTACATTCTAACAAATAGAAGCACAACTTTGAACTTTATTCCTATACAAATAGACATGTTGATGACTGTGCTGTAAACAACAAACGCAAAATGTTTTTGTTTTTGTAACTGTAAATCGGTTGACGCCAGCGTGCATACTTGACCCTGCTATTACCAATGCAAATCGTCTTGTCTGTGTCCAGGAAATGTGGGATTTGTAAGTTTTAAACTGAGCTTTATTTTTAGCACATAAATGTTAAAAATCGATTAAAAAACTCTACTTTCCATTTTCTACCTATGCAGTTGTTTTAATTTGTATACTATCATTTTCGATTAGAAGCTCCGATTGTGATTTAGTCGATCTTTCCTTAACATTTTAAAAACTTTATTATTTCATCAATTTTGTAATACTGTAGCCTACTTATACGATTACAAAATCCAGCAAAAAAAAACGTTTCTTTTGCTCAAAAGCTTTGGCAGAAGCCCAGCTATTGCGTTCACACGTGGACAACTCTATTTATTAGATGTTGCGTTATCAGACGAACAAAACAGTTTCTATTTTGTAAAAAATGATTCAGCAATGTTTTGACTCGCCACCGTGTCTTCAATAGTTTTTATTGTTTACTAACATTTGCCAGCGGCTTCGCCCGCGTTATTATACGTATAAACATTCCTCTTGATCTATCTATTAAAAAAATCGCATCAATATCCGTTGCGTAGTTTTAGATCTAAGCATTCATAGGGACAGACAGAGGGAATCGACTTTGTTTTATACTATGTAGTGATTCTCTTTAAAGAAAGTCACCGAAACATTTAAAATCGGAACGTAACATTCGCTAATCCATAATAACGTATTCGATTGATCCGAAACGAATCGGATCAAAAATGCAACCTGTTCTGTTAAATGGCGTCTCGAGGCCGAGATCGTTCATTGCCCCCGCGCTGTTATGTGGGAACTTTATGTACTTTAGCATTGCAAGGGTTAGTGCACTTGCGATAGTGGAAAACTTTTGATGGAGCTGTTCCACTACACTTGCGGAGTAATTGCGTACACACTAACAGTTCGAATGGCTTTCATTTTGACAGTTCAACAACATCCATTGCGTTATTTACGTCGTTGGGCAGACGATTTTGTCGAACATATGAAGCAATGGATTTTCAACTTCCTACAAAATTATTCAAATAGTTATTGATAGTGTGCTACGCAATTAGGATGCACGCCGTACACTCATCCATCACACACACATCCATCAAACTTTATCAAGGAGCTTTACTCCATGTTTTTTTTTTATCTACTTCGATTACTAAGGCGCCATTTCACCGGAGAGAAAATCGCAGCGATCGCGATAGTTTAAGTTATCATCGCAATGAAATCGCCGTGTGATTCATAAGAGTTTTCATTGAATTTGATGACATGCCGAGATTATTGCTACAATTCTCTAGCTCGTGGAGATGGCGCTTCAGGGCGAATTCGACCAAACTTATACACCTAGTATAAAATTATCCTGAGCATAAATTTGGATTTTGAAATAGTTTCTACCATACTAGACCATACTATCAGTCGTTTTCAAATTTATTCCACGGATAAAAGATATCTGACTTTTGTGAAATCAGCGCTTAGGCGGTAGGTACAAAATTAACAAAAGAAAAAGTTTTTATCCTTTGAATTCATAACATAATCAATAAAAATATCTAAAAAAAAAGCTTGTGCCATGTATTGTCACGAGAACCAAACGTGTGTGCCTTTCAGCCCGATAGCTCCAGTCGAAGTGGAAGAAATATTGATTGCAAAATTCCGGGATAAACAAGACAATTTGAAGAAAAGCTTTGACTTTCAAGATCGTGTTATAACAATCTGTCCCTAATAAAGACATCTCACGCGGAAATTCGGTCCAAATTATGGAAGAAATCCTCCAGTATTTCAAGGGACACCCCTACGTAGGATTGTTCACGGCAAATTCCATTAACTGGCATCGATTTGACATCAGACTGGTGTAAATTGTGTAATTAATTGCCTTTAGATCGAGTGCGGGCTTCTGTGACGTACACAGCACGATAAAATGATTTATTAACCAATGTTGACTTTTAATATTGGAAGTGTGATGCTAAGCTGTTTGTGTAGCGGTCGCGAATAAGCGCTTCTCGTGTATTACTGGGTCAAGAAAGGTAAAATCGTATTATTTTTTTCAAAACTTGCAATCATTTGTTCCACCTGCAGCAGGCGGGAACATATTAACCCGAAATAACTCTGAGAGATGACTGGTTCTTCGGTCTAGTGGTGGTTGTACCGTGCGCTACCGCTGAGCATGGGTTTGTTTTTTGACAGGGGGGGGCAAATGTCATTAGGTTCTTTCATCTGGAATTTCTCATTAGTAGCCCGGAGCCTGGATTTATGCCCGGTTGATGGCAATAGGCTGGCCCCCATTATATGGGACTGAAACATAATCAATATACTATAGGTACATCTCTGCCTTACCTTTCGGGGAATGTTATATTTGTGTGTAAAACATAGAAATAACTTGTTTAGGTAAGTGCCACACAACTCCAATAAAACGTACATTAGGTACACATGTAATAGAACCGTCAATACAACTATCTAAGTTCATTCAATGATTGACTGAGTGACCGAATGAATGGATCGTTGTGGCGCCATGATGGAACCTTGGCCTTAACATTATGATAATTCATCATTCAACATAACATTGACGGCCAAGTTGCGGTTCGCTGTAAAACAAGATTGTAATTACGTTTTGATATTTTTTGTAATCCTTCAATTTTTTGGTTTAATCAGAATTACGACTGTTTAACAAAGCAAAGAAAAAATGCAGTAGCATTTTAAAACATGGCATTCCAAATACGAAAGCCAATCAAGCGATTCGTTGGTTCAAAAGAAATGAATGCATGATGATTTGCAAAAGTTTTTTCCAGAATATACCTAAATTATACTTAATCAACCAAGCTGTCCAGGGGAAACCCCAAAGAACCGCAAGTAATTTCGAAACTAAGAAGAACCAGTTTTGGTCAGTACAAAACAAACCTCAGATTCTGAGAATCTAGTCACGTTTCGGTTCTTATTTAAATTCAAATTGTTGAGCTGAAAAGTAATTCTTAAAAAAAATCGATCTTTTATTCAGAGATCTTCAATATGAATCGAATTCTGTGTCGGGTTCGGGTGTTCAAAATATATCGCTGTAGGTAGGTGTATTCGCTTATCGATGCGTCAACCTGGCGCCTTTGCCGAATTACGTCAATTCGTAATCATCTTATAAATGAACTTTAAAAATAACCCACACAGAACAAAATTGACAAGTCCAGTGCCTACTGTACCTACCCAAAAAAAGGACCGTCATACGGACAGACGGATTGTCAGACGAAACTGAACATTTTCTAAAGACGAATTTATAACTATTCAAATAAATAAAATTGAAGTCCAAATAACAGCTTATTACTGAATGTTTATGAAAGTAAATACGGCACTTATATATAACAAAACAACTTTTTTTCTCATGTTGTTTGTCTTTCTGTTTGTTCCGGCTAATCTTCGAAACCTCTACACCGATTCTGACGTGACTTAAATTGGCAGATAGCTGATGTTATAAGGAATAACATAGGCATCGTCTTTATGTCCAGTAGTAAGTTCCCGTGGGACAATTTCCAAAATCCACGCAGTCTAAACCGTGGGCACAGCTAGTCTCCAATATTAGCGAAAAATACGAGAAGATTCATTAAGCTACGTTCAATAAAGACATCGTAGAAAGAATACTTAATATGCACGTGATTCTAAAGGTAATACAAAAATCTAGCACAATGACCCATCATAACATCGATATAGCCAAAACGCTATTCGATTTCACAGTCACTCACTCGATAATCAGTATTCGTTTTCTTAGCGACCCACTTCAGCTAACCAGCAGCCTTGACGATCTCAGAACACGTAACTTTTGTCATTCCTCATACATTTTCATGATACAGTGTCGGCGCCAGTTCATGAATGATTTCTGAATAGCGTTTTCGGATACGAGTGCAAAAGGCAACAAGAATTTGCTAATAAACTTTAAAAACAGACCAATATTTTTAAGAACGCGTGTCCTGAAGCGTCCTATCACGATTAATGCCTATAATATACCATACAGCCTATGAGCTAGCAGCCTATGTTTTTTTTTAAGATAGCGTTAGCGTAGGTACCAACAATCTGACAGTAGACAGATTAAACTTCAACAGGAAACGCTTGCACAACACCAGACATCTGGTAATCTGGTCACACGGGCACACTTAAAAATGTAGTGACCAAATTGAAAAGACCTGTCATTGTTTGCGAGACTGTCCAAGTCGTGTGTATTACTACGGATCTATTGTATTCTGGTCGCGTTTTAAAGTTATAAAACAGAGGCACGGTTATGTTATGACGCAATTCTTAGTAACGCTGCTTGTATGTGAGGGTGTGGTGGGCACAGAAATAGACACGCGCGAGACTTTCGTCTGCATTACGGTAGACAATAAATCATCCGCATATTGACAACTTTCTTTCTTTAGGGACACATTAAAATCTCGTGTACCATTTCATATCCCTATATAATACGAAGGAAATAAACTATCCGCTTCTGGGATCGATAAAATTATTAACTTACGTTAAAGTCCTTTTTGATGGCGGGCACCAGGGCTCCACCACAAAGGACGACCCCATCCACAACGAAGTTGCAACAGAAGGAAGCGATCATGACAACCCAACCCCAGCCGCCATCTGGAGGTATGACCTAGAAGGGAATTAAAGTTCAGTTTAATATTCAACACAGTTTTATAAGTAGAGAAACATTAACCTTTAACAAATGGAAGCCCAAAAACTGGAGCATTCCTAATACGAAAGATGATGGTCTAATACACAAATAAAAACCATAATCATATCAGTCTTTAAATCTGGACATTACGTAGCTATCCCCATATCGGTGAAAGAAAACCGTATCTACGTTCATTCTCATTTTGCTGATCTAAAGAGAGCGCTACGTGCCAGTTGCAGAATATTTTGAACGAAAACATTGAATGGATATCTTTATTTTAATGGCCATAATAAATCAATTTGATAATTATATTCCAGCAATCGAGGTCTTTGTTAGTGCTACAGATATGTATTAAGCTGCTGTGTTTTCTGTTAGTAGCTTGTTACATTTGCAGCTTTACAGATTACAAAACAGTGGTAGCTTGAAAGGGTTCATTTTTAAACTCTTTCAAAATAATAAGACCAAGTTGATCATAATTGATAATTGACTAGGACAAAGTGTATGACCATTCGTAGCGTTATTGGCAACCTACGCAGTATTATTGCTTGCTTTATTAAGACAATACAGGGTTAGTCTGTTGGCATGTCTACTTCATCGATTACCACTGATTAAATGAATAGCAGCAGGCTTTACTCAAGAGCGGAAGATACTTCACACAGTTGTCTTTAACGTGGCTCGTTTTCACGTCACCTTTGCCTGTGTTCGTTACGGGTTCTTCATCCGCATCAATGATTATAAAGTTCACCATTATAAATATTGATACTAGCTACTCGTATTTCTATTATAGTTTATTGGCTTTTATCTTATCAATTTATCTTTTGGTTTCTATTGCCTGCTTGACGTTTGTAATTGTTCTGACAAGATTGACTGTCATTGACAATAAATTATATCGAGATCAAGGAGGAACTCTATCAATTTGTGGTGTGGTGCTATGAGCGAGGGTGAGTAAAAGAAGTATCTTAATTGTGTTCATACCGATCACAGCTCTTGGCATTTTGAGTTTTTGCTAATCTCCATACAGAGAAAGGCGTTAAATCACGTTCGTGTGTTTATGTTTCACTGTGTTTTCTTATTTTTGCTATAATTTTCTTCGTAACATGATCAGTGTTCAGTCAATTCCTAAGATCTGGAAAGTGTCTTTGACCATTTAAGTAGGTCACTTGTGAACAAGCTTGTGAACATGTGACCTGTAGACCTCGATATGTCAAGCAAGAGAATGTGATAGCTTGATTATTGAAGCTACAGTGACAACGTTATCAATTAACAAATTAATTTGTAAGAACTCGAAGAGTTCCATAGAAAAAAACTAGATTATGTTAAACGTATATTTATTCGTTTACATTTATAAAGTTTGTTGTTTGATCGAAATAAAATATTTATGCTTCGGAATGGAACTAGTTTGAGCCTGATTTATTGGATGTGATACGAAAAAGGCACGGTGAGTCTTTAAATTTAAAGTATTGAGCTTCTGTTTCCATATAAGTCGATCCATTTCGGACTAACTTTTTGCAAGTTACTATTTTCATCATTTTGATGATCATTCATCATCAAGGCATCATTTGTCTTTCAATTTGGAATGAAGTTACAGAGATGCAATAAGGCAAGGTAATCCAGCGAATTTCTTTCAATTTCAGAATTCAGTTTGCCTGTCAGAAGTTCGTTTAAGAAGGATTCCAAAGAGCTTTAACATGCCAATAAAATGTAGGTTCCCAATACTAGTGTGGCCCAAGCTAGCACATCAAGCACTGTTTCGGCTGCTTTCTGTGCAATCTCCCTCCTCCTTTGCCAAATTCTTCTAAAAGCCATAGTGCATTGATTCCAGTTCCGTTAAGACAGTCGCAGCAGTAACAAACTTTTCAGTTAAAATATAAACGTTTTACTAAAGTAACAGAATCAGTACAGTCATAGTAATTTCAGCAAACGCCAAAGATATTGTAGCGAGAAGAATCGCGTTTATAACTCGTTCAGCAACCTTACGTATTATTCTGTTTCTTTTCAATTTTTTTTCACTTGCTGTCATCTTTTTTCTTGTAGGCATCCAAATACCAAGCTTTTATACTCATGTCATACCTTGCTGTTATTGATTGGTGATGTTCATTCTAGCCTGATTTTCATCCGCTATCTTCGCAACTGCAGGAGCTAACGCATTCGGATTTTACTGCTATGTCATCTGTCTGACTTTGGGAAGCCTTCGAACAAAACCCTTCTTTGGGTCTACTAATTCGTTCGAAGCTAAACACAACGTAGCAGATGTGGAGGCCCACAATTAAAACTAAAACTGCATTAATATGTCTAAGTTCTATCATAGCCTACGCATAGGCTTGATACGGTATATGGGCACTTCTCGCTTTGCCCCATTTGATCTTAGTTTCCACCAAATATGTTGAGCATGTCTATTAAAAATTTTGTGTCACGAGATATGACAGTGAACTTTTCTTGACATAATTATTTCCTTTTAATTTTTTTGTGTATTTTAATATCAAATGAGGTTTAAGTACTTTCAAGGGCCTTACTGAAATAAGGTTAACTGTAATAGCTAAGTTTGATTACTACTTACCACTGTAGCTGCAGGTTCTTCATCGCTGGTGCGGGAGTCATCGGTCGATCCCGTTTTGAAGGGCCGTTCGTCCGTCGCGACCCGTTGCTTCATCTTGTTTCAGCCCTGTAATAGATGAAAAGAATACAAATTTATTGGAACGTGGGTATTTAATATTTGAGTCTAAAATCATACAACCTTAACCTAACCTAACCTTACATTATGTCTTTAGTAAGTGAGTAAGTATAAGCTACTATAAGATTAAAGTATTAACAGCCACCATAGTTGATATTGATAGGTAAAGCTATAGTACAGAATCTAATATCTTAATCTGGTGCAATTTGCGACTGGAACCAAATTAGGTTTAGTACTTAATCTAATCTAATCTAAATTCCCACCCACGAATTAACGCCCCCTCAAAATTGGAGGAATGCCATTCTATGGTAGGTTTACACGTTTTTGCAGTATAAGCTTTCCACTAAGAAGATACATGTGATACCAGTAGATAGATGTAAAACATAGGTAGATTATAAGGTATTTTTCTGGCCGTTCACAATGATGTGATGGAGTACCTACGCTTATGTATGGAAGTGAATGTTGGGTGTGGCAAAAGAAGCATGAAAACAGAATAAATGCTGTGGAAATGCGTTCTTTGCGAAACACGTATGGTAAAAGATGATGTAGTGACGAAAATTGTTAAGAGTGTGCTCAGCTGGTTTGGTCATGTTGCGAGGATGAATGTAGGACGGCTTACAAATAAGTAACAAAAAGTTAGTGTGAAAGCCGGGAGGTGACGCCCTAGGAAGACATATAGTGTGTATGTATGTAAGTTTACTGGGTTTGAAATAAACTGTAAAGCCAGATAGAGCTGATAGTGTCCGGGTTAAGTTAGGAAACAAAAATCATGTGAACAAGCTTAGCTGTTACAAGTATTTTTAGCTAAAATAATATCGTTTGATTGTTCTTAGTCTCAAAAGCCCGCTTTCTCTGTAACGAGGTAGAATTCTACATAATTTTCCGCACTTACAACTAAATAGCTATTAAAGATAAAATTCAATCATAAATAAGCATTTATGGGTGAAATTGACGTCCAGCGCTCTCTCTAGCGAAGTCTAGTGCATGTTTTGTTTTACTATTATGGCTTAGAATCTATACGTTTCATTTATGTTTCCGTTACATTGTTGGGACCAAAAGTTTCGATGCGCTCTCGTACATTGGTGAAAAAACTTGTGTCTATTAGAATAACAAAGTTTTCTATTACGCATTGATAGAAGTAATATAAATGGGCATTTAAGACTACCTTTGATAGATAATTATCATGCCCAGAGTCAATCTAATTGCCGTAGGGTTTTCTGCTAAAGGCAGTTTTACGAAAGAAAATACATATAAAATACAACCGGGCACCGATTGGGTGACAGATAAAATGAGTGGTGAATAAAAATGAGAGTAGTAGTGCTGGCCTAGCCAGGGTAACGTTCCCTAGGGTTGTAGGTTGTAGATTTGAATCCTTTGATTTGAAGCGATTTACTTCGTGTTAATAATTTCATTACCACTGCTCTCGAACGGAAAAGGAAAACATCGTCAGGAAACCGGCATGTCCTCGAACTAAAACTTTGAAGACACGTGATATCAACCAACTCTGGGCTCGCGTGGTAGATAACGGCCGACTCCCTCTCACAGAGGGAAAGTCAATGTCCCAGCAGTGAGAATATTATAGGTTAATTGTGCTAAATGGCTTTGATTAATATCATTCAGATTAGGGATGTTATGGATATGAAATTTCGGATACGGATTGGATACGGATGTAGGAATGATTATGATACCGGATACGGATACGGATATGAAATTATTTCGGATTATCCGTTAGTTTCGGATAATTCCGGTTACGGATATTAAACTTTTAAGGAATTTCAAAAGTAAAATACAAATAGCTAATAAAACGGTTTTATTTATATGTCACCATTTGGTAGGAATTACAATCAGTCTGTGAGTAATTATTACAGCTATTTAAAATAAAAATGATTATAAATATATATTGAGTGTTATCTAGTCTACCTAAAATAAAAATTTAATAACAAATCCGATATTATCCGAAACTTTTATTTCGGATTCGGTTACGATTACGGATAAATTTTTATATCGGATATCCGATAGTTTCGGTTACGGTTACGGAGCTCCCTAACATCCCTGATTCAGATAATTGGTACCTACAGAAACATTCTCAGACACGTCTATTCTGCGTATACAACTAGCCAATTTGCAACTTAATAAACACAACTATGCATTTATTAATAAATAAATAAAATAATAACTATATTAAAGACAAATAATTCAAATATATGCGAGTGCGTAGTTGTCTACGCTGTCTACGTTGTCTACGTACAATTGAGTGGATTGACCGGTATTCTAATGCCAAAAACAATGCGTGATAAACTAATGCAAAAACAGTGTGAGGTGAAGCAGAACCGAGGTACGCCATCTAATAGGTGTCTAGTCAACCAGTAAATATATACAACGCAATTTATACTGATAGTTGTGTTGTGGGGCTTCTGGCGAAGTGAAAACACTTGTCGTGGTTGGTCTGTAAATGGGTGAACATGTTTACACCCCTCCGTGCCTCGAAAAGCACGTTAAGCCGTTGGTATCGGCTGTCATCTTTGATAGCCAAGTATTCAAAGGTATTCTAAAATCAATCGAACTAAGAGCTTTTAAGACACTTTTACACGAAAATCTTTAAACCTAGATGACGCCGGCATTTCCAAGCTGACTGACTGATCCCTTAGAAGAAATAAACTTAGAGATCATGGTCTTTTAAAGTCCAGACATTATAATAATAGGGTTTTATGTTAGTCTAACTTTACAGAGCCATGTCTGAAAGAGCCTTTTCAAGAAAGAGCTATTACAGTTTTGTATGCTGACCTGTCCCAATCCAATGCATGCGTCCATCAGTTATTGTGTAGCTCTTTCCGTTCTAATATACATCAGGATTGGTTTTCTTATAGAAGGCAGAAGACAATATTAAAGGCAAAGAAGACAGAAGTTGAGCTCAAAATTTCGCTTACATCACGTGCCTTCGCTTCCTATACCTACATCCTCCTGCTCTACGTAGTAGTAGTTATATTTACAATCATTTAAATTTCATGGTTATTCTCATACCACGTGTTTCATACGCACACAGTTAATTCAGTTGTTCAAACAATAACACAATACAAAGACTTCGTTAGTCTATGACGCTCCATTTTATCCTCCAACGCAAACCGATACCACAATATAAATATGGACAGTACAGAAACTACGAACAAACATTCGAAACTGTACGCTAACACAGATGGGCGCATCTACGACAGCTCTTAGGGATGGACGCGGTAATCTCAGTGCCGGGTGCCATGCCGTGTCGAGACGAGTGTCAGTCAGTCAACTCCTAGCCAAGCCACGTAAAAGAATTTCGTTCCAAAAAAAAAAACACCTTTTACAAGCACTAAGACACTAGCACTCTCTATTTGTTAATATAATAAGATTACCATTCTATACTGTCCATATTTATACAGGGCCGATACCTATCAATAAATTTAATGAACAGAACTGGTGTTATTCTAAACTAACTTAACTATTGTTTATTATTGTACTATTAATAATGGTAACCTTGAAATATTCACTGATAAAGCAGTAACGTGGCAAAATTGTGGTTTTTCTGCCAGGAAGTTCGTTACCATTTTGGCTATTCAAAAATAACCCGAGATTGAACCGACCTCGGACTTATGCTACATTTGAATTATTGCTGGATTTACGTAGTTAATCTCGCAACTACTGACTACCAAAAATACTAGTTACTGCTTTCTAAAAATTCTACATTATAAAAAAAGGCTAATGAAAACAAATAAGTACCTTTTTAATTCAGTATTCGCTAGTATTGGAATGGTTCCAAACCATTGAACGGAAACGTCCAATTTGCAGGATAAAGTAGATCATTCTGTTCGGGCCAATAATTTTAGGAACAGGGACAGTAAAACACATAATGTTAATGTAAATAAACAGTGAATTGACCAAGTACACCACTGCCGGTTGAAGTCTTCTGTCATGTTTGAAGGCTTGATTTTTTAACATAGTCTTCTTAAATTTAGATAAGTGTCTTTTAAGTGAGAAAAAGATTTTCTACGCCTTTGTGCTTGGCACAGAAAGAAGGGTTCTTTCTTAGCTATAGGTAGAATATAGCTGCTAATGATGACGATGATGATGATATTAATATGGTTTTTGCTGCAATACATATGTGAGGTTTATAGGCCTCACATTTATTTGTTTGCTGGATTGGAGGAACTACTATTCGGTTCACTTATTAAAACTCACTTTAAAACTTGAAGACATATTTATTTCTTTGATCAGTCACCCATGGCGTGGATTTTACAACTAAACTTAAAATTTAACTTACCCTATATTTATACTTTATACACATAGGTGCAAGTTGCGCTGACTGCGCCGAGTTACCAAATTTCGGTTTAACCAATAACATAACTAATTAATATTTAGGTTTTTGCGATGTACTCCGAGTCCACCAATCAGAGGCAGGCAAGGGCGTCTCGAGGTTTGGACAGGTTTCGACATGTTTTGATTTGAGCAAACCTGACTCCGGAATAGATCGCGATTACAAAGTTTCTTAGTTCCTAAATTGAATACAATCAAACTATAAACTAACCTATAGGTGCTATTATTTACATTGATCATAATATACTTATTACTAGATAAGCGATCTTATGTAGTGCTTATGTAGCGTTCTATGGGCGTCCTGCACAACATAGATTTTTTACAGCAAGTCCCATTTAGCGATGGATTCTAAAACCAAATCTAGCTCTTACTCCATTATTCCCCACCTACTAACCTAACCCAGTCACCCAATCACCCACTATAACGTAAAAATCCCAGATACAGCTCACGACTTGTAGCCAACTTCCGCAGCAGAAAAAAAGTATTTATAAATAACAAGAATTCTTCAAGAAATACCCACTCTTTTACACGCCGATCCCAGACTGAATCGTATTTACAATGCAAACATGACGCTAAGTGTACGTAAATTGTAATACAGTTTTTTTTTAAACATTGACCTTGTGCTGACTTTTTCTGTGTTTAATAAAGCGAAGAATTTTCAGGAGCTGCGCTTGGGCAGAGGCGACACGAAAGCTGGTAAAAAGTTCCGGGTAAGTATTGTTGAAGTTACCAATAATTACAGTTATCTATAATATATGTATATGTATAACAAACTTCATTATCTCCGGGTATTAGAATATGGTAAGTCGACGTAACTTTTGTTATGTCGCTTGCCCTTCACTGATAACTTATCGGTCAAAGTTTATATTGACTAACCTTCTAGGATGGATCTTTTAACGTTCATACATTAAACATTTTACGTAATATTGATACCGCTTAAAGAAAATATAAAGGAAATACCTGCAGTGGTATAAGATTCAGATTTAAAAAAAAATTAACAATGATTTAAACTTCAATTTGCAATGTCCGACGTGGACAATTCAAATGTTTTTAGAGACACCTGTAGAGGTCAGATTACAAACCAAATACTTCGAACTATTATACCTATCATATTAAGCAACACGTGAATTTACTTACCTCGATCAAAACAAATAATAGTTCGCTCCAATATCCGAAAAGCAGCCGAAAAATCCAGAAAAGTGTCAGCCGGGTCGACCAACGAACGTGCCGTTCGTTGGTCGACCCGGCTGACACAACTACCAACCAGTGTAAATCATTCCCATTGTGCACTGATAACAGTGATAAGAACGGTCGTGGTGACCTCAGTGAACGTTACTTAACTGTTTACTTAGAAATGTTGGAGCTTCGGGCGTGTTTATGAAGAGTTAGGCCGATTTTCACTTGAGAAAAAAGTTATGTGGGAAAATTTTAGCTTATAACTGATAGTAACTTGACAATTTTTGCAAATGTTTACTTGCCAATACTTGCCATATTCCAAAGTAAAATAGGCAGAGTCTGACTCGCTCTGACTTTACTCGTAAAATTTTACGGGAATTGCGACCTTATGTCATCCGGCCAGCTGTTATAGAGCGGAACGATACATTTTTGTTTCCCGCATAGTGTAATCACGGCCGTATATTATGCCTCATCCACGTGATGTAGTAAATGATTTCAGTGTTTGTAAGTTGATTCATATCACGAGTTCAAGGCTGGTTCGAGTTAAGGGCATGTTTTAACGTGGTAAATAGTTTACACAATATTTTGGTCATATTATGAGTAACAACTTAACAAGGGAACAACAGACAGAGCAGCGAATTTCCTTTTAATTAACTTATGCTCTTATTCTATGTTATGTCGTACAAGAGAATGGGCCGCAGCGTTCACACCACAAAACTGCGATCGCCAACCCGCCTGCCACACGTGGCAGTTATGGAAATCCCCCCCAAATTGGGAGAGGCCTATGTCCAGCAGTGGACGTCTTTCAGCTGAAATGATGATGATAATCTTATTAAGTATGTACTTATTGCTATTTATTGAAAACTTCGTGCTCTTACATAGATTGTACTTGATTATAAAATAATCCGAATTCGTTACTACTTAACGAGTCATTATGAGCCTACAAAGGACTCAGTGATAGGCATCGACATTCATTTGCATGCGTGTCCATGTCATATTATCTAAAACAAAAAGCTCTAATCAAAGCTTTTATGATTTAGTCGTAGATAAGCAGATAATGTTATCATTTATCACCTAATATAATATAGTAATGTTACGAACGAAAGAAAACTGAAAGATGAAAACTTTTTATATAAAAATGCGCTATTTCAGCATGCACCGTTGAAAAGCAGAGGATTTCTTATTTATAAAGGGTATTATATCTTATCAGTTTGAATCAAATTAGCATTTGAACATATTGGTATGTAAGCTAATATTTATAAGTATGTATGTGAGAACGCAGCCATAGATGTATGACAACTGTCACGCTGACATGGGCCGCCCTTTTTGTGATTGCCATGTTGAAAACAAAGCGTCAGTGCTAAACTACTTTGTATTAGGTACTTGTCTCCCTCTTACGAGCATAACACTAATAATCACCATTCATTATTTTAGATAAAATATCCACTATATTCTTTTTGTCCCTGGTGTAATGTAAATTGGCAAATGTAGCAGGCTCATCACCTTATGAGGCTTGTCCCATTTCACTTGGGGTTGGCGTAACACGTTTTGTTCTTACATTTTCCATGTCAACCTTCACGCTATCATTTATTCCCTTTTCTTTAATATCACTCCTCACACACTCATCCTCTCATGCACAGACTAAGCCAAGCAAAACTATAGCAGTATAAGCACGTCATAGATGTAGTGGTAACAAGCATTACTGCTGAGCATGCGATTCTAGGTTCAATTCCCAGGTCGGGCAGTGTTATTAGGATTTTCTATCTAAAAATTCTCAAAAGCTGCCCGAAGTTTGGGTTTGTGCCTGGTTGATGGAAATAGGCTCGCCCCCTAATACATAAGGCTTAAAACGCCGTATACGAAATGTTTGAGATTTCACTACTTTACGTGCCCAACCCATCGGGAAAACAAGGCGTGATAATATCCTGGAGCACACTACTGACGTTTTTAAAAGAGTATTTCAAAAGGATCCAAGAGGTGGTCTCTTTTGCATCCATACTAGTACTTAGACCACCATTGTATTCAGTGCAATAATTGCATATTTGCATATATATGTATCTTATGCAACGACATTGTTTTGGTGCAGCCAAACAATAGGCTGACAGTTTATGCATAGTAAATAACATCAGTAGGTATTACTACTGCCCTTATTTTGAATGGACTTGTAATAGGAGACAGTGTGCTAGCTGATAAACTGAATAAAAACCGGACAAACAGTTCCAAAACAAACCTACTTTATATTAATATTATTAAGAAACGTGTGATTTGAAAAGCGTGTTCGAAATTAAACAACCTTTCTCCGAAACGATCAATTGCAATCGTCAATATTTACGTGATTGATACATATTGATGCGCAAATTGATCGTCTACCAAATGCAGTTGTAGTGATTGACAGTAGTGATTGATTGTAATTGATCGTTTCGGACTGTTTCTTTTAAGTAGGTTCAACTCACTCTTCTGCAAACTTTATCTGCAAGTATTCCCTTGGGCCAATATGGGCCTCAACAACGTGATGGCATTTTTATTTTTTTCTGCATGGGAAATCATCTAATGACGTCTTTCGCTTTGGGTGGAGCGGAAGGGCATGTCAGACTTTTACTGACTAAAACTCAGCCGTGTTCCTTCAGTTGCCCATATACTAGGGCCACGGTATCTCTTTCGAAAAAATCTCGCGACCCTAGCAGACAGCACGGCATTCAGCTCAATTCACAGACTCAGCAACTGACATGCAGTTAATGGCTTACTTTTCATCAATACAATTAGTAGCCCATCACCCTTAGAAAAATAGGCAGACTTTCACGTTTAAGGCTTCTGCATACCGGCGCGTCGCGACTTCACTAGAACAATTTTTATTAAGACATAGTGGAAATTGTTCTACAAGAGTAGGGTCGCGGCTGTATTACGAGAGCCTTCAAGGAGCACTCTCCTCGTCTTAGTCGCCACAAGGGTGACGGCGACAGATAAACGTGGGGTTGTTATTGGGGTTTTCCGTTTTGTCACTAACGAATACTCAGAACCAGCTCTGAAATTCTTAGAAGTTTAGATACGTATCCGGTTAATGGAAATAGGCTCGTCCCCTATTATGGGTTTTACAAGATACCTGGCCAAATGTGAGTGTAGGAACCTACCCACGGTCTGGCAGAGGTGGCTGATTATGACCTGCTGTTGGGACGCAGCGCAGGTCTCCTATATGAGAGGGAGTCGGCCGTAATCCATTCCGCACCGACCGGGCCAAGTGCGGATTGGTGCATATCACATGGCTTCGAATTTGGCGACTCTAGGCGACATGATGGTTACTGACGATACTTTTCGTCACCGTTTTGAGAGCAGTAATGATGATACTAAACACACAAAGTAAAATGGCTATGCCTAGGTCACATGTCACGTCACATTAGGTCCTATACTCGTAAGTCGGGTAGACACCACCGGCCACCACTGCTCCACGGCTCTGGCAAGTAAATATTCCCCAAATAACTTCACGTCATAAACGTGATACTATGTATAACACTAAGAATGATCTATCAATGAACACGATACAATCATTCAGTTCACGAGACGGTTGATCACTCACGAGTGCATAAGTTAATCACGTGACGACATGGTGTTATCTATTTATTAGAATATGGCGCCAACTGAACGGAATAATGATAACGATTGTGTTGTGAACTTTAGGGGATGCTGTTGAGTTAATTAGGCTATTAATAAGCCGTGATGATCATCACGTTTCAGAAGCATGCATAAAGTATAAACGACAGCACATCAAGCTACCAGGAACTGTAAAATTTTCCCAATCAATCTTGAACCTAATACCTACTTTAACGACAAAGTTGAAAACCTATTAAAGAAATTTGACAGATTGTAGCAGATTTGTGTACTAGCGTTTGCCTGTCTGTTTAGTTATAACTATTAAATAAGAACACAATTTCGATTTATTCTGAATTTAAAAAAAAAACAGTGTCACGATAATGTGGAAATAGAGGTATCAAACATTTTCCCTCAACATTATGAGGATTATGTATGAAGTTACTGAAATTAAGTACTTTATTTATTTAGGATCTCCAACAAAGGATACAAATATTTATAAATCACAGTAATAAAAAGTTTATTTTCCGTGTGCTCCTTCAATTACTATACATGCATGAATTTAACTACTTAGGTGTAAACACGATCAAAATAGAGAAAATAAATGATGAATGATGAAAAATAAATAAGTTTGTAAATATAATTAAAGTTCGAACTTGTAAATCGCTCTTAACTTAAAGCTTAGCTTATAAATAAACTGCAATGTTTTGTATAAGCTATTTATTTCTTCTTTTTTACTGTGTTACCTTAGAGACAGATTTAGACAATAAAACAGAAGCAAACGAACTCCTCTCAAATACATAGGTACTATTTGGTATCAAGGCACACGATACGACCTCTAGCTGTTTTGACATTCGCCTGACCCTACAGTTTACCTACGTAGATATCAGTTGGTCTTCTTAGGCATATTCCATAATTGCCATCGATATAATGAAATGTAAAACAATATTGTTTATATTCGCGTGGGGCCCTTATCTGTCCATATTATAAGTTACAGACACTTTTCGTGTCTGTTTGTGTGACCGCGCTGTATTACTAAACTACACAACGGATTTTCATACGGTTTTTACCATTATTTAGAGAATTTATTACAGAAGGTGTCAATGTCTTACAGAAGGTGTCAATGTCTATAATCATTGGAGGCAAAGGTCCTCGCGCACATGTGGAAGTGGCGCGAGGAGGCGAAACGCCGGGGCGAAACTCCGCTGCCGCGACAAATCGCGGCACGGCGGATAGAGCTCCGGTGTGATCTCATGGCGACATGGCGGGTACGATTGTCGCAACCCAGTGCTGGGCACGCCACAATTGCGGCGGTAAGTCCCCTCTTTGAGGAGTGGATAGAGAGGCGCCACGGCGTCCTCACCTTCCGCCTGACGCAGGTTCTCACCGGGCATGGGTGCTTCGGTGGGTTCCTGTTCAGGATAAAGCGGGAGGATACGTCCGGGTGTTTCCATTGCGAGGATCGTCTGGAGGACACGGTGGAGCATACGGTGGAGGTGTGCCCTGCCTGGGCGGAGCACCGCCGTGTCCTCGTGGAGGCGATCGGCGGCGGCGACCTCTCGCGTCCGGCCCTGGTGCGAGCCATGGTACGGAGCGAGAGGGAATGGGAAGCCGTCACCTCCTTCTGCGAAGCAGTAATGCTCGCGAAGGAGGAGGCGGGGCGCGTGAGGGAGTGGCAGTCTCTGCGCCCTCACGTCCCTAGCCGCCGCAGGAGGAGACGCCCCGGGCGTCGGGAGTCAATAGCGGACTCCCGGCCACCGTAGGCGCGAGCTTGCGGGTGGCGAGCAATGGGTAGCTCGCCGCCCGGTAAGGACCAAGCTCGGGTCGACGGCGCGCAGTGTTCCACGCGCGCCTCAAAGAGATGTCAGCAGCAGTGTAGGGGTCTACTAGGACCGATGCCTGCCGGGGTCGCGTGATTGTTCGAAAGAGATACCGTGACCCTGGCACATGGGCAACTGATGGAACACGGGTGGGTTTTAGTCAGTAAAAGTCTGACATGCCCTCCCGCTCCGCCCAGAGCGGGAGAAGTCATTTGATGATTTCCCATCCTGAAAAAAAAAAAAAAAAAAAAAAATGTCTATAATCATCATGCTTTTAATCCCCAACGTTGTACCTAGTACACCCATATGAGGCCCATTATGTATAAACGTGAGTGTGTGTGTTTGTATACACACATACACAAATACATACTCACATTTTTATGGACTTAGTACATGATCCTGAAATCTGCTGCGTTGAAATTTGTCGACGATATTTTTTTTTAATATTGCGGTTCCATACATTTTGACCGCGTAAGTAGACATTGTAGTTTTCTAATAAACAGACATTTTTTTTATAACTGACTAAATATTTCTGTACCAAGGAAGGGGTCTACAAGCATTTGCTGAATTCATGGTTACAGCTTGTGCGAAAATGTCCCTATCACTCTGAGTTGAGGTTAACGGCAAATGCACCGAAGATAGCAACAAATTAAGATGCATAAAGAAAACAATACATTTATTTCTTGTATTTACGGTACGTTTCTATATTGAGTAATGGAAAATATGAGCTGTGTTGGGTATGTGATAACCATAATCTAGAATATTAATGTTTACACTTTTCGTGAAAATTAAGTGAAGGCACAAAAGGGTATAGTTTCCATTCATAAAAGTTATTTTTTAAAAGCTTGTTCAATTTAGTTACATTAAATTCAAACTTTCTTACGTTTTTCAATTTACAGGTCGGTAGTTCTCGGGCTACTTTAGCGCTTAAACCTTGACTGACAGGACTTATTTTTGGTCTCGTATTTTGAATTGTTTATTTTTTACATTCTTTTCATTTAAAAAAGTCACAAAAATAATGTACCCAGATTTGAATTTGAAATTGGCAACCAGCTTCATTTATCTGACTAACTGACCGACTCTTTGACAATTCAAAAGTGCCTGTTTTGGTTTGAGTTTGTGAAAATAGTGACATGGAGTTAACTTATGTAAATATGTAAAGAACTAAACTAAAAAGTTAAACTTCATCGCATCACTAATCGCATGCGCATAATCAGCACTTCTTTTAACGCTGTTCTACAGTATGCGTTATACATAAATATAACGCATACTGTAGAACAGCATTAAAAGAAGACTAAATAAAAAAAAAATACTTGGCGCCACCACTATCTTCATGTTGCTTCCAAACTTAAAAAAATAAATCAATTTAGGCTTGTAAATCTGACGTTACGATTTGCGTACGTTGATATTACATGTATGTGTTCGACCTCTGACATTTTTAAATGAACTCTGTGTTATTCTCTGAGATTGGATATTGACTTACAGTGGAAAAGTTTCGGTGTTATCTCTGTTTGTTAATGTCCAGCTGATTTGCTTTATATTTAGAATTGCATTATTACATCACTGTATATTATAGAAGTAAACTATTCAAGTATCTAATCCTACATTAAGACCTATAACTCTAGATGTTATCTAGACTTTAGATACTGAAAATCTCACCGTCGTACTTAAAAGCTTTCTGTCAAAATCCTATGTTTACAAAATAACGAAACTTCAACTGCTTGGTATATGTCATCAGAAATTGGAATGTAGAAAGGAAACAAACAATACAAAATTCATCCCAACAACTTTGAATGACGTCGGAGTATGAAATAGCCAGTACTTATTTGACGATAAAATTATTAGGTATGATGATGACATAATTTATTTCCCATGAAGTATGGCAATTATCCACTTGTGATTCGTAACAAACAAATACCTACATTACTTAATGGGCGTGGTAGTGACATCATCAAGTATTGCAGGATTTGTATTTCGAATTTAACATCAGTAGGAAAATAAGAAAAAAAAAAAAGATTATGTTCGTTGTATCAACATCACGTCATCATTGAGTTACTAATCACCGGATTTTAAATTCAAATAGTAGTGTTGTCAACGAATGCACGTAAGTTTTGAACTTGAAAACCAAAGATACGATGTTCATAGACAATATTATGTCAGGTGTAAGTACCTACCTACTTAACGTAAATAGATTGCTACCGTTTTAAAAATGACCACTCGCCTTATAATAATTTAATCTAAATTCCACAATTCCACGGACACTTAATAACAAAGTAGATAGTCTCAGTACATAAATAAAGTCACTACACACAAATCACTTGTTTCACGTATGCGAGTTGATCGGTTACTGTGTTAATAATCCTATGATTATGTTTATATCTCATAATGTTATGTTAATTTTCAAGTTCCATGTCATTCAGCACACCGGTGTAGCAGGTTTTGTAGATCAGGAACCTACAGACCTTATAATATAAACGGAAAACTACATTTCTTTTCAGGACAACACTTTGTTTTGTTTCATGGAGAAAACAACGTTATCAAAATTTTCTTGCACTGATAACAGCTATGAACTCAGCACGGTGAAGTTCTTTTTTGAAAATGCATTTTTTTTTTCTGGCGTTTTTTTGCCAGTTCTTTAGGTCTTTTCAAAGGGTGGTCAAATTAGAGTAGAATAATATTATGATAATTAGTTGACATTGATCTTATTAACAGGATGTGGGCGCCATTACTCCGTGCTTTTACTGATGGATGTAATTATAAAGGAATGATGCAAATGTATTTCATTTATACAGGGTGGCTGGGACATCGACCTGCAGTCTGTTATGACGGATTCAGTACATGATCCAGAACGTCTTGCGTCGTCGGTTATTACGTAATAAAATAAAAATTTGTTGCATATTAGAAAACTGCAATCACTTCGGGCCCTATTAGAATATTTAGAATACCAGCGCCGCGACACTTTTTTTTTAAATGTCGCAGTATCATGCTGAGATATGAGCCTTTTGGCCTCGTACGGGACTTTGTTTTTTTTACGTTCTTTACGAAATTTTGTTATTCCTATTGTATATTTTTATAGCCGTGTGTGAGTTTAATATATGATCTTCCTGTGCGGCACACAGTAAATATTGATTCTTTTTTTGTTTGCTGGAAATATTTGTTTTGCATTAGGGAGTCTAGAACCATGTGCTAATTCATGGTTTCAGTTTGCGTGTTGATGTCCCTGCCATCCTGTGAATGACAGTTTTGATGTCGTTATCGTATGTTATTTTAATGAGACTGCTAAAAGAATTTGTAGGAAACATGTAAGTAAGTGAAAGGGGTTCAGTAATATATTTTTTTAAATATTTATAAAATCTCAGTTCAAATAAAAATATTGGATTCTTGCTTCTCATCATCATCATCATCAGCCTATAATGTTCCCACTGCTGGGACACAGGCCTCCTCTCGGTGAGAGGGAGTGGGCCATCATCTACCACGCGGGCCCAGTGCGGGTTGGTAGATGTCACATGTCTTCGAATTTCTGGTTCTATGACATGCCGGTTTCCTTTGCTCCTGCACGCGTAGCATGACCGCCTAGAAACGGAATTTGTCGACGAAAGATGAGACAAAATTATAGATTGTATCGTAGAAAAATTGTGTAAAACTGAAAAGAAGAGATGTTTCTGTTCTTCAGTCGACAAGAGTACGATGTCAAGTATGATGACTATTTTTTTTGAAGAGATAAAAACATTTTTACAGAATTAAAATACATAAGGAACTTTTTTGTTCTTGGTAGAATAGATATAGAATTGGTCATGCTACGCCGGCTGTTCTAATGAAATTCAAAAGATTATTAAATACTAGCTTTTGCCAGCGGCTTCGCCCGCGTGGACGTCGGAAATTATCCCGCGGGAACGTACTACCTGAATAAAAAGTAGCCTATGTCCTTTCTCAGGCTCTAAACTATCTGTGTACCAAATTTCATTTAAATCGGTTCAGTAGTTTTAGCAGGAAAGCGAGACAGACAGACAGACAGACTGACCGACAGACAGACAGAGTTACTTTTGCATTTCTAATAGGCTTATGTTTAACTTACCACCAGATATAGTAACATATAACAGACAAAACTAGTAAATGATCACCAAAATTAAACCCGCATTTTAATGTAAAATTATAACCAAAATTTTAACATCTTGCTATCCTATTTAAGCAAACTGACTCCAAATAAATCATTGTTAATCCAAAAGTAGTAAATGATCACCAAAATTAAAACAGCATTTCAATGTAAAATTATAACCAAAGTTTTTACATCTTGCTATCCTATTTAAGCAAACTGACTCCAAAAATAATCATTGTTAACCCAAAAATAGTTAGTGAACACGAAATTATTAAGAGTGTACTACGCGAGTTCGACAAATGGGTGTGCGAATAACACTTGTGCGACAAAACTGTACTGCGACTCACCATAGTTCGAATGCACGCTTATGCGACACACTGAATCTAGTCGTTTCTAGCACTCGCCAGCCGCTGCCGCGGCACCGCTCGCTTCGCTCGCTCGGCTCGTGCATAGGAGGTCATAGTTTTAACCTAACCTAACCTAGTGTATTATGTGAGCTCGAGGATATCGCAAGCGTGCATTCGAACTTTTGTGAGTCGCAGTACAGTTTTGTCGTACAAGTTATGATTTGGTGATCATTTACTACATTTGGTGTTCGAATACAATTTAAAGAGCAGTCGTGACTAAAATAGCTAGTACTATTGTAATTTTATACTTTATTTTTCTGGTGTCAAGTATATATTTTTGGTTAAAGAACTAAGGGTGTCAAAGCATTTTATGGTGATCATTATATTTAATCCCTTTGTAATATTATAAGTATATAAGTATGTAAGTATGGAGTATGGATAGTATGGATATAAGTGTGTAAGTGTGGATAGTATGGAAGTATGGATTGCAAGCTAAGCTTATTTACATGTCACGTTGCGCTATTTAATAGAATTACATAATATTGTGAAACGGACTTGCACAATATTGTGAAACATGACATTTAAAAATTAAAAAAAACTAGGAAATCCAAGGTGTCCACTCCATGGATTCTTTTTGTATTTTTATAACTAATCTATGTATTTGGTAATAATGTGCAAAGTTTTCCATGGACTTAAACCAAGGTGATTGAATTAATGCCTACAACTTAGTCACATAGCTAAATAAAAACAAGCTTTTGTTTAATTGCGCTATATAAAAAAAATATATTCTTTAAACTTTTACTGTCAACTTATAACAACATCATTATACAATTTCTAAGATATAAAAGCTTGTTGCGAAATTTAAGTACTTACTCGTATATAGTGAGTTCGCAAATTTAGAAAATAAAATCAATCCGAGCAAGCTTTTATACCTATAATGTGTAATGATGTTATAAGTTCTTTGTGAAAGTTTTAAAGGAGAAGATTATTTTATTATTTTTAGCGCATTAAGATAATAATAATAATATTCCAGAACTATCACACAACGCCATCTAGTCCCAAGCTAAGTAGAGCTTGTGTTATGGGTACTAGACAACTGATAATAATACTTATATATTTCTAAATACATACATATTATACATAAATTACACCCAGACACAGACCAAATGATCGTGCTCATCACACAAACATTTGTCCTGGGTGGGAATCGAACCCACGACCTCCGGCATAGCAGTCAGGGTCACTAACTACTAGACCAACAGGCCTGGCGATTTAAATGTAAGCTTGTTTTTAAAAAAAGGTTTTTTAATTATCATTTTTTTACTTTTTTGTTATCGCTCGACAAGTTTATTTCGAATTATTCTCAGCAAGCCCTTTAATTTGAGACCCATATTGTATGGAGTGCATTAAAATAACTAGTCCGCCATCTTGATAGTTCCGCCATGTTGGATTTAGAATGACATCATACAGCTAACCATGCATTGTCATCCAAACTAAAAGTGTGTACACAATTTCAGCTCAAACGGTTGAAGATATCAGCTTCAAAATTGAGTTGCAAGATTTCATCCGAATAAACATAGTTACATACAATGCAAGTTTAATAAAAGCTTGTCATATATAAAAGGTATCAAATAATACGAAATTTCAATCCGAAATCGTAAGAGCTTTTGCATCTTAAGACAAATGTGCAAAGGTCACTATAGGTGTATGTACTTACCTGATCTATTATCATCATCACACATTTGTATTTGATGACAAGCAACGTAAATACATCTTCAATTAAAAAACTTATTGTAATTAAGTTTGAGAAACGCGATAGGTACACGTGACTTTGATTCATGGTCAACAACACTATCTATACAAAAAACTTAGTATACAAACTTTAGTTCCCAACACATTGGTGCCGATTCCCTTATTCACAAACTAAACTAAATTTAAGTTCAGTGCATCTTTTTCTTTCTATTTCATTATGGAAAGGACAGAAGATAAATTTTAGTTTAGTCCTGTCAAATTAATCAGCGCTTGACGTAAATTGACGTAAGTTTAGTAGGCAAGTTTTTAATCACGTCTAAACTTGTATGGAGTAGTGACAGGCGCTGATTAATTTGACAGGACTAAACTAAAAAAAATCTTTTGTCCTCTTCCTAATGAAATACAAAGAAAAAGATGCACTGAACTTAAATTTAGTTTAGTTTGTGAACAAGGGAATCGGTACCAGTGTCTGTATGCAAAAAAACTTAGGTTGTCTGTATCCAAATACGTGTATCCAAAGACAAACCTATATCTATTTTTATTTAATTTTGGAACGGCCCGCTCATCAGCTTTGATTTGAAGGTTTATAAACATGGAGATTATTTTTAAATTAGGAACACCACGCCTCTGTCATTCAACTTTTGATGTTCTAAATAAACAGGTATACTAAACATTTTTCTCAAGGTCCGCGGTATTCTTAAAGGACTGCGTAGTACCTCAGTAAAGATACCGGTATCGTATAAATCATCGTGTGCCAGCTATAAATACTACGAGTCAGTTTCACACAGTCTATAAGCAACGTAGAGCCTTCTATGGCAGCAAAGAATCCTTGTAGACAGAAATTACATCGATTGCCCGACTGGTTTGATGTCTAGAGCCCTGATCATGCCCTAGATTACGACGGAGTTAAGAATGAAGGTATTGTAATATTTTATTTGTCGAGGTGAGCAGACTTAATTGAATAGTTCTGTTGATTGCATTCTCACGTTTTAATTTTTCTTGTCGGAATATATTTAGTGACTAACTGAGTTTAATTAATGAAATGAGAACTAGAATCTAAAATTTTGTAATTTCACGGATTTTTCCGAGTTAAATCTAATATACAATTGTGCATTTCAATACGTGAATAAGTTTAATCAACCGACGAAAAAAAACGGAGGAGGTTCTCAATTCGACGCGTATATTTTTTTTTTTATGTATGATCACGCATAACTTTTTACATAGTGGTCCGATTGTGACAATTCTTCATCTATTGGAAAGGGTATACTCCCAAGGTGGTCCCATATAAATTTGGAAAACAAAATCGAACCCTAAGGGTTGGAAAACAGGGGATGATTGATTGTTCACTCACTGATTGTAACGTATAAACACGCATAACTTGTTACATAGTGGTCCGATTGTGACAATTCTTCTTCTATTGGAAAGGGTATACTCCCAAGGTGGTCTCATATAAAGGAAAACAAAATCGAACCCTAAGGGTCGGAAAACAGGGGATGATTGATTGTTCACTCACTGACACTCACAACTTTTTACATAGTGGTCCGATTGTGACAATTCTTCTTCTATTGGAAAGGGCATACTCTCAAGGTGGTCCCATATAAATTTGGAAAACAAAATCGAACCCTAAGGGTTGGAAAACAGGGGATGATTGATTGTTCACTCACTGATTGTAACGTATAAACACGCATAACTTGTTACATAGTGGTCCGATTGTGACAATTCTTCATCTATTGGAAAGGGTTTACTCCCAAGGTGGTCTCATATAAATTTGGAAAACAAAATCAAACCCTAAGGGTTGGAAAACAGGGGATGATTGATTGTTCACTCACTGACACTCACAACTTTTTCCATAGTGGTCCGATTGTGACAATTCTTCTTCTATTGGAAAGGGTATACTCCCAAGGTGGTCCCATATAAATTTGGAAAACAAAATCGAACCCTAAGGGTTGGAAAACAGGGGATGATTGATTGTTCACTCACTGATTGTAACGTATAAACACGCATAATTTTGTAGGTACAGAGTAGTTCGATTTTGATAATTCTTTTATTGTTGGATAGGGTATACCTTGCCAAGTATTATTAGTACATTAAAGCCACAAAAAATCATAAAATAAAAACTTTTTAACAAAGGTTTATTATTTTATGCTTTTCAGTTTTTCGGCGGTTTAATTTTTTGTTAAAAAGTTTTTTACCATAAGCTTCGGCTAACTTAAAAGAGCTACGCTACGCCAGAATAAGTGGCCGGGAGAAAGACTACATTTTGCTTAGCGGACTATCATTTGACAAATAGTAATAGATTCCCTGTTTCTCATTTAGCTTCTATTGGAATTTGATAGTTTGACACAAATCCAGAAAAAAACATTGCTATAGATATCAACGAGTAGGTAATTCTAATTTAGTTTTGTGTCTGTGTAAAGGCTAATATGACATGGTTCATTGGTTTTTCCTCTGTTTTATAGGTCACACGCTATTCGTGCCATCGTGCCAAATTGTCTGTTGCTGGACAATACACTTTCCTACAAAAACTTTGGTAGATTTCATCTCTGGGTCACCAGGTTGGTGACCGCTGCACGCTGGAGAAATCTCGTCAAGTGCCAACATTTCTCGTGCCAACTTCTGTCTAGCAAACATTGTTCTAATTACTGTAGATTTTTTGTGGAGTTGCAACCTCTAAATAGGTTAAAACGAAGAACTATTGAAACAAGTTTCAACTAGACGAAAATATGGTAGTTTTCTTGGAACGTAATTTATTTGAATTTTCTTTTTTTTATGACTGCCTCGTTGGTCTAGTGGTAACAAGCGCTACTGCTAAGCATGAGGTCCTGGGTTCGATTCCCAGGTCGGGAAAAATGTTATTGGGTTTTTCTATCTGGAATTTCTCAGTAGCAGCCCGGAGTCTGAATTTGTGCCCGGTTGGTGTCAATAGGCTCGCCCCCTATTACATGGGACTTAAACATAACAGGCGAAATGTGGATGTAATATAGATACACCTCTGCCTAACCCTTCGGAGAAACAAGGCGTGATGTTTATGTTATGTAATTTATTTGTCATTTAATTACATCAAATCATTTAGCCATCAATTATGTTTACGTCGTTGAACAAAAGAGTGATAATTGACGTTATAACGGTTTACGGTTATCGATGTCAACGATGACGCATTGAGTGCTAGGTCACATTTGACGTCAGATCATTTTCGTAGGATTGTCAACCGAAGTCAAGTTTGTATGAGACAATTGATCTTGTGGTGTGACGGTTTTTTTTTGCAAGCCGTTAGTAATGAAGCTTTAGGCTTAATTAGTGAGCATAGCTGAAATAGGAATTCAGGTAGTATTAAAATAGGGCATTTTAAATTTCTGTCAACATTTCTTCCGTGTCGTACGACCTCTTTAATCCACACAAACACTAATAGCAGACCCAGAATAACCACTCAAAAGCGTCCATCGAACCGTTTTTGGCAAAACCCAACCCATTTTTGTTGTCACCCTTTGAGGACACGGCAAACGTGCTAAACACGCGATTTCAGTCGTAAAAGTTTTGTAGCTGCAACGGACACAAAAATACAAATTACACAAATGAACTAAATTGACGGGATTTCTAATATAAGAATAATAAGACATATTAGAAATCCCGTCAATTTCGTGGTCGGCCTTTTGTAAACGATCTACAATAGTCGCAGTTCCTGCTATGAATGTCTAACGTAGCGTTGGCGCCGCGTAGGCGCTGCGCAAGCGTAGCAGCGTCTACGCTGCGTAACATCGGCTAAGCTACGTTACAGCGGCTACGTTACGTAGCAGTGTCTACCATTCATAGCGGCGTCTATGATACGTAGCAGCGTCTACGCTGCGTAAACGTTTACGCTAGGCCGGGCATTCAAATGTTTTGGAGTGCGCATTAGATTTAAACCAAAGCAACTTCATTAAAGTGTAATATTGAGGAAAGTATCGGATCGAATCAAGAAGTCAGGGATATAAATTTGATTAAACTATCATAAAAATGCGTTTAGAATATTTAACATTGTCGTTTTAAATAGTTTAAATCACGACTTCTAATAATGATGAACAGCTATTGATTGGATTTTTGAGATTTATTAAAAGATAAGCTCTAAAGTTTAAAATATTGTCCACAGAAATGTCACTTCTATTATTATTTTGTACTTCAATCAGGAAATGAAATAACACATAGTTGGGATTTCTATTATGCCTATAATTATTAAAAAGAAAAGTATAATGTAATGAGACAAAAACGAATCGAAAAAAAAAACGTACAGTCGTTTTAGATGTTCAATGTTCTAATTTTATCTCGATACATATAAGTACATTGTTAGTGTACAAACAAACTGCACATATTTACCTTTGTAAATACATCACTACATTTTGCAAAGAATGTGGTCGAAGCGACTTTCAAGCATTCTACAAGATCTCGACTTACATTTTATTAAACAGACTGAATTCTTGGGACCATTCGTCCTTTTCATTACAAGGTCGAAAGAAAGAGAAAGGATGTTCAAAATGTGTGTCAATAAAGCAAGATAAAGTTATGTTGTTATCATTAAAAGTAACAGTTAAGAATGATGCCTCTACTCGCAATGTTGCTGAAAGTTAATATTTGAACAATTGTGAAATGTCGACCTGTTTCCACTATTGTGGGATTTTTCCGTTCCGACTTGTGTTCGTATTTTTAGTTTTACAATAAGAATATATTTCTATGTTGGACGGAAAAGTTTTGTTATTATGTAACTAATTTTACTTCATTTTACTTTTCGTCTTATAATATCTTCACCTTGTAAAGTTGTCAGAATTAATTAAGAAGAATTGTACACTGGTTTTAATTAACAAAACCGTGGTTTTTTGTACCTCCACTAGCGTTCTAGTGATTAACTTATTTAGTAGGTAATTAGTAAAAAAAAGAAACAAGTTTCATTTACACTGCGAAGGTTTAAGGAAAATAAGATTTAATTGTTTTACGTTGCTATTTATAAACAACCTAAACGAACTGTTTTTGTATTTCGATTACACTAATGATCAATTAACATTAGTTCTTGTAAAGCTAAATTCGGCTTGAAGAATTAATTCATAAACATTAATATCAACTGCTAAATGGACGTAGTTAAGCAGAAACGACTCAATCCACAACTTGGTCAAAAATGAGTTAAGTGCAGCAAACTGATCCAAATCCACACTTCCACACTAATATTATAAATGCAAAAGTAACTCTGTCTGTCTGTCTGTCTCGCTTTCCTGCTAAAACTACTGAACCGATTTAAATGAAATTTGGTACACAGATAGTTTAGAGCCTGAGAAAGCACATAGGCTACCCTACCCATTTTTATCCCGGTAGTATGTTCCCGCGGGATAATTTCCGATCTCCACGCGGGCGAAGTCGCTGGCAAAAGCTAGTTATACATACTACGAGTTAGTGAAAATGCTAAAAATAGCTTTATTTTTCGTATACTTAAAGTTTAGAACCAATGGTAGCCATACCTCCTTATTTTTTTTTTTTACGATAAACAAATCAAATTTCTGGTTCTTAACTAGTATTTCTAACAGAATATGTTAAGTAATAAACCTTTACCATAAAAATAAAATGTCTTAATATTCAACTGACAAAATAAAAAAAAGAAAATGAAAAAATACCTTTTGAACTTAAAACTTCAATTCCTCGAAAGTAACTGGGTGTGGATTGAGTCCTTTCTGCTTAACTACGTCCAAATATTCAGCAATAGGTTAATGAATAAAGGTGAGCTAGCGCTTAGCAAAAGTACGTAGGGTGTACTAAGTCATGTTTAAAGATCTCGGCCCCAGTTTTGAAAGAATCTTTAGATTCTTTAAACCAGGTTCGGGTTGCTAAAGTGTGGTTCAGTCAGGATTGAAAAATTTATAAAAAAACAAAACAAAATATGGTTTACATAAGTTCCAATTTATCAACAAGATCAATCAGTCAACAGACGCTTTTCCTAACCAGTATCGGGCTTAGGAAATGATTACGTTATTCTTTTCATCACCATCATATTTGGTAGATGATTATGATGAAACGTATAACGTAACATTCAAAAAAATAATTCATTAAAACCTTCATCGTGATTAAACACAAAAATAAACGTTATCAGTTATTTTGAGCGACGACGTATTTCTTAAAAGTTATCTGGAGTTCACGACCTCTGCATTGCACGTTTTAGTCACAATTTACTAAGATTTAATAAAAACTTCAATGTTTTTATCTACCAACAACATTATGTTGATATTAACCATAATAATTTAATTATTTATTTGCGGTCGGTGCAATATGTCTTCTTCTTTCATACTTACATATATATTAGTCGTCATTTCAGGACTCACTCCCTTTGTAGCCAAATCACATTTCACACAGTCCATCTATCGTTTCTTTTGTCTTCTTCTATTCTTAAAGCCATTTAGGCTATAGGATAGGCCATAATAACCTATTAAAACTCTTATAGCTTCAATGGTGATGCTCGCCACACACCACGTCAGTTGTTGCCACGAGGTGAAAAGATAACATCGATGAGGTGTGTGAGAGGGTTAAGAATAAAAGGGACCAGATTTATGAACCTAATCGTGGCAAAAGGAGTATAATATCACTGCCTACCCCCAAAGGAAAAAGACGTGAGTTTACCTACATGTATATACATTAACCAGTCAATTACCGTAATTACAGACACAATTAAAAAACCATTGTGTCGATACCAAATGTGGTATCTCAGGGACTTAGAGGTTAAACTTCGTTTTGCTATCAAAAAACGAACAATCGGTGCTAAGCATTTGTATACATTTGAAACTACATTATGCATTGAAACAACGGGTTTTCAACAGGTCTGTAGTTCCAGAAAATTTTCCGTTAGCTAAAGATACCTAATATCGAATGCAAATAGACCGATGCATAAAATATACAAAACCAAACCTACATTTTTTTCGAAACACATGGAATGTTTAAAAATATAGTCGAACAGAATTATGGCAGGTTTTGTAACACAATATTTAATTTACATTTTTATTCATTTATTTTACGATATTTTCACATAGATTGTTCCAAAAATAAAATTCATATTATCAATGTGCATAACTTCATGTAGGAATCTGTTAGATACCAGAAATATTACGATTATAATCAAAACATAGACAGATAATGCGATACAGAACTGCAATTTAGCATTTTATTATCCAGATAAATAGTAAGGCCAAGTTGAAACACTAAATATTTTAATATAGACATAAACGATAAGATACAGGCTGTTAATATAATTTACAAGACTTTAAGCATACCTAGAACCTTTACAATCAAACTGGGCATGAATTGACACAGCGAAAATTATTGATTCAGAATAAAACTGGTTTGCTTATTTATTAACACGAGATCTGCTTCGCACAGTTTTGCTAATTAAATGTCTGTGGAAACCTGAATATATTTGATGGTCTGTGTGTACATAAGATAATCTTGTTTGTACGCCAAAAATTTTGTCAGCGATATTAGTTGAACAATGCTGGTTATGTTTGGTTTTCACACGTGCTACGTCGTTCCTAAACATATAATTCACTATCTTTAGTCTCTGTATACAAAAGTGTTGTCCGGTTAGTAGGATTAAATAACGTAATACAAAAGTCAACAGATTATGTCATGAAAAAAAATTGTTTAAAAGCAGAACAGTGTTTACAGTTCAGCATTCGCCGAAAAACACCAGGAAATAATTATTTCCTTGCGTACAATTAACTGAAATTATCTTAATGAGAAATCTGTAAATAGCTTTTAAATAACTGTGGAACAAAAAATATTTCCCCCGTCTATCGGCGGTCTGTAATTTAAAAATGAATGGCCTTTTACACCCCATAGAATTTGGCGCCAAACATCACAATGTTTATTCTCAAAGGCTCCGATTTTTTTCTTGTGTCCCACGCTAGGGTCGGTACTTCCCAGAATTAGCGCCATAGATATTAGTTTGGGGTGAAACTTTTTTTTAAAGATAATATTTCATGGCTATGAATGAGCAGGCGGCGCACAGTGGAACGAATGTATGGGAGCGGTTGGACGTAGACATGTCCGAAAAAAAAGAGTAAAATTATGCCAAACTAATGATGCCATCTTATTCGATTACTTAATGCCTTCATAACTTGTGGTGATGAATTTCTTCATAACTCCCATATTTCGGGAGTAATTTGAGAAAATGTGAAATTTTACTATGAAAATGAGTGTATCGAGCTCTCTCCCTCCTGATTCCGGGCTTGTTTCAAGTAGCGGTCTCTAATATCATAATGCTAATACTAAGAGCTATATTTAATACTAAGACACATAGTGCGCCAAATGTGCACTTTCTGGGATAAAGAGTGATGTTTATTTTATAACTCAATTTTTTTATTTTTTGTTTATTTTGTTGATTAAAACCGTTTTTCTAAAGGTTTACCTTATTACAATAACATTTCTGAGCAGCCAATTAGAGAAGATATAAGCTAATTAGGATATATAATTAGGGACTTAAGGTTTACATATAAAACTGATGCACTAATGATTACTGATAAGAACATTGCTATTATTTAATTACTAAATGGCTCTTAATACACTAATTTAGCATGCATCATTTACTAATTATCACAATAACTAATTACCTTGCAATATTTAACAAAGGATACCTGGGATACCTGGATTTTATATAAATAGGTCACTATTAGTAACTTTAAAATCAGTGTTGATTTACACCTCGTTGTATCCAAGCTAATCTCGCAATGTATTTTCCAAATTTTAATACAAATCTTGATATTCACGTTGCTTTATGCGCACGCGCACATAAAGATTTACGCGACTTTAACTATTTGTTCAGTGTTTTAAAAGATAACAGTTGTGTTCAGTTATGTGAAAGTGCTGAAACAAGTTTAAAAGACTGGTGTCGTCGATTTTGCTACCGCATTTATGCAAAATGGACACAGTCTGGAAGAAGCACAGATAAGTTTCGGAAGAAACATGAGATTTGGCTACAGGCTGCAATTCAATGGCCGGAATTACAGAATGAAAATATGGAACCTTCTACAGAAAATATAAGTGACGTCATCGAGCCCATAATTTCTCCTGCTAAATCTGATGCTTCAACTTGTACACATCCTAGTCCTCGTAAATCTTTTGAGGACCTTAGTAACCGGCAAAAAAGAAGACGCACTGAAGATAGTCTTTCATGCAGCAGTAGCAGCGCTGAAATTATGTTTTCGGCCGAAAGGGCGCTTCAAAAGGCAGGACAAAGCGATACAGCTTATGTTATGAAATACTTGACGGAGAATCCAGAAGAGGCCTCAAAAATCAAAGCCTTCATTGAAGGTAAATCAATTCAGGTACGGGAAATATCCCCTTTGAAGGCATTGGCTCTTTATGTATCGATGAACTTATCGAAATGGCGCTATAACACTCTTCGGGATTTCAACACTCAAGAAGGAGCTCTTCAATACCCGAGTTACTACATGTTGGTTAAAGAAAAAATTAAGTGCTATCCGGCCAAAGAAGATCTCACAGTTACAGAGAGCTCTGCAAAAATCAAATTACAAGCCTTGATGGATTTAACCTCAAGAAGACTTATTAGGTCGTTAGAAACCCCTGTTGATCCCAATCAACAGCTCGTATTGACCAGCAAATGGGGTTTTGACGGATCATCTAGCCAAAGCATTTATCATCAAAGGACGAGTGAAGATGAGCAAATCGATCTTGCTAGTAATTTTATGATTAGTCTTGTACCACTGCGGCTCGTCTCAAAAGGTGTAACAATTTGGGAAAACGAGCGACCATCTTCCACTTCATTTTGCCGGCCAATATTGTTTAAGTTTATAAAGGAAACCAAAGAAAATGTGCAGAGAGAGATGGCTGAAATCGAAGCAGAGATTGAAGCCTTAACTCCATCCACCATCACTGATGGAATTAGTGTCAAACACCAACTGCTGTTGACAATGATTGATGGTAAAATTCATTCCATTATATCCAATACAGCAGCTTCAGTGTGTGACATATGCAAGGCTTGTCCTAAAGAAATGAATAATTTAGAGTTAATCAAAGATAAACACGCAAACGAGGACATGTATAAATATAGCTTAAGCACCCTTCACGCTTGGATTCGCTCAATGGAATGCTTATTACACATTTCCTACAAATTAGACATAAAATCATGGCAAGTAAGGGGTGATATAGCAAAAAGGCAAGTTGATGACAGGAAGAAAAGAGTTCAAGAGGCTGTAAGAAGAGAAACGGGCTTACTTCTCGATGTTGTGAAACAAGGCAGTGGATCCACCAACAATGGCAACTCGGCAAGGAGATTTTTTGAAAACTACACTAAATCTGCTGAACTGACCGGAATAGATGCTATGCTTTTAAGAAAAATCTGTGTGATCTTGCAGTGTATTTCATCAGGAGAGAAGATCAACGTAACTAAATTCCGAGAGTTCTGCTTTGATACTGCTAAGCTTTACGTGGAGTTATACCCATGGTATTATATGCCTTCTTCACTTCATAAAATTTTAATGCATGGGCCAGACATAGTTCAGAACATGTCAATTGTGCCCATTGGTTTTCTATCCGAAGAGGCATCTGAGGCTAGAAATAAAGATTTTAGAAAATATAGAGAGGGGCATTCTCGAAAGCATAGCAGTATCTCATGCAATGAAGATATTATGCACAATCTTTTACTGTCTTCTGATCCACTTGTTACAAGTATCCGTCCAAAAGGAAATAAGTTTGTAAAAAAATCTTCTTTTAAGGAATTTTATGAGCTTACGGATTCTGAGAAAAGTGATATCGAATTTGTTAACATAAATGATTTAGCGGACATCGATTCTGAATTTGAATTAATTGATGATGATGATGATGACGAAGATAATTAAATGATGTTATTGTTTTAAAATGTGTAACTTAGTAAATTAGAGCTTACATCTTAATTATTTATTGTACTTTTAATGCAACTAGGTAATTTATTATCAACTTACTTAAAAGTCATACTCTCATCAGTTCTTGTGAATATTTTTGTTAATATATATTTCTGTATATATATAATATATTTATAGACCTCTTAATAAGTCTGTCTGCGGTTTAAAGTAAATACAAATGGGGAAAAAACGTTTTTTTTTTTAATTTTCATTTCCTTTTATCCCAGAAAGTGCACATTTGGCGCACTATGTGTCTTAGTATTAAATATAGCTCTTAGTAATAGCATTACGATATTAGAGACCGCTACTTGAAACAAGCCCGGAATCAGGAGGGAGAGAGCTCGATACACTCATTTTCATAGTAAAATTTCACATTTTCTCAAATTACTCCCGAAATATGGGAGTTATGAAGAAATTCATCACCACAATTTATGAAGGCATTAAGTAATCGAATAAGATGGCATCATTAGTTTGTCATAATTTTACTCTTATTTTTCGGACATGTCTACGTCCAACCGCTCCCATACATTCGTTCCACTGTGCGGCGCTTCTATTTATTTGTCACAAGGCACGCTCCACCACACCGCACTGACCTTTTTTTTTTTCTCCAAAATATACCTTAAGTTAAGGGGAATACTGATCTTAACATTTTATATTGAACTAGCTTCTGCTCACGACTTGGCCCGCGTTAATTTCAAATTCCCCCGACTCACCTCGTCGCATCGCATCGCCTGGCCGCGCATTTACTCCGTGTTCACTTAGCGTTCTTTCTGACTTTTTTTCTTTTTGCTGGTCCTTAAAGGGCCAAACGTTCGATAGCCTTCCCTAAGTTTTCAAATGCATTTTCTCTTTTGAAATCTGATAGGCTGTTCTAGAGATTCAAACAAACTCTTCAGCTATAGGTATTATTAAAGATACATATAGATGTTACATTACGCATTTATTACATTTCAACTTCTATAAAATTTGCAATCAACAAAACCTATCTTCTTTATATATATAATTCTACTGTATGCGTGTCTGTCACTGAATTCCTAAACGGCTGGACCTGGATTTGAATGAATTTTTTGTATGCGTTTTAGTGGCACCTTGGATGGTTTAGATTCACTATTGGACCCGGTAGGTGGCGCTGCTATCGAGTTCTAGGAAACAGGACAACGTCTGTACGGTCAACTAGTATATGTATAATTTTTCGCAAAAACGAATGATACTCCACATAAAACGTCAAAATAAAAGTTGAATTTCGAATGAAAAGGCGAACGTTATATTAAGAGACATGAGACATTGATAATGTCACGGTCAAAGCGATCATAATTCAATCAATTGGTGAATGATCTCTGTATTCGAATGTGAATAGCAATCTGAATTAAGTCGTAAGTGATTTGGTCGAATTTTTATTGCTCTTTTTGATACTTCCTCATTAAAGTATTATTATTTATTACTAGCTTTTGCCAGCGGCTTCGCCCGCGTGGAGGTCGGAAATTATCCCGCGGGAACATACTACCGGCATAAAAAGTAGCCTATGTCCTTTCTCACGCTCTAAACTATCTGTGTACCAAATTTCATTTAAATCGGTTCAGTAGTTTTAGCAGGAAAGCGAGACAGACAGACAGACAGACAGACAGACCGACAGACAGACAGAGTTACTTTTGCATTTATAATATTAAGTGTAGATAGTGTAGATAGTGTAGATAGTGTAGATTACAGACCGATAAAAATATTAATTCATAAATATACATAATTTTATTTTTCTTCCATATTCATGATGAGGGAATATTATCTTTCTAATTTCTCATACTATATTCATTTACCTGATTATTTGGAGTTATAGTGGTCTTCAAGATAGGTACTAGGGTAACATATGATGTGTAGAGGTGACATCAAAAGTTGGCACAACGGCCATAAAACATAGACTAAATTCTAAACGTACGAAGTATTGGACAACGTAGGTCTAGGTAGACTGCAGAGCCTAGACGAATTAACGGTATTCAATTAACTATCTATAAAATATTGTGGTACAAGGGTACACTGCAGTACTAGAAGACGAGAATGTTACTGGAGTTTGCATGTAGAGCGAATTGTGCACATTTCCTTGTGCTTTTAAAGATTCGTGACAGCAATTTAGGAGTTTCCTAAGAGCTTATTGGGTTAAGTTTATTTTCATAATTAACAGGTTTTAACAATATGTTGGAGAGCCTTATTTTAAGTATGGAGCTTTTAACAAAAGACCGTTTGAAAATATGATTTAGTTAACAAAAGAAAAAAAAAACTGTATAATTCCAGATCTTTTTACACCATAGATGTGTTTGTAAGTAAAACATAGATAATGATCAATTCAGCTACTAAATGTAATCACCGTAAAATTACACCTCTATTAGGAAATCCCTGATTTTACACAAAAGTTTTTCTGACATCTCTGTCAATTAAATCACCATGATTCGCAGTTTAAAAGTTTTCCGCCCGCCATGTTCAATCGTTTGAATTTAGAATAAATGGTTTTGTTTCAAGTTTATTGATTCGAACGCCCGCCGTCAAATCATTCATTCATCTCTTTTTAATTTCATTTTCAATACTGATGGATATTTCTCCATTCAGATGTGCAAGTACGATAAATGAAAGTTAATTTATAATGTGCTCACCATATGGGGAGAAAAGATGACAGACGGCCTTTATAAGTAACGACGTTTTTTGTGTGGCAAGTTTATAACGGGCAAATTGCCTGACACAATGTTTTAACCATAATAATTACAAAACGGAGAGCAGTGACGGCCCAGTGGTAACGGTTGTGACTTACTAGCTTTAGGTCGTGGGTTCGAACCCAAGCAGGCACTTTACTTTGTGTTAATTATTTCATCACTATTGCCATCAAAACCGTGAACGAAAACATCGTGAGGAAACCGCCGTGTGTTAGAACTAAAAATGTGAAGACTTGTAACATCTGCCAACCGCACTGGGACCGCGTGGTGGATTTTGGCCTACCTGTGTCCCAGCAGACGGAATGGTATAGGCTGCTGATGAAGATCAATTACAAAACAAAAAATAGGAACTTACCGTTATTTGGCGGACTAATTAGGTAATGAATGGCCTAATAAATGTTGTTAGGCTAGGCTCTTTTACTTAATCAATAATTGAATAACACGCACATTAGGTTTAGCCAATTTTTCCGAATGGATGAGCTCGATTTCTGCCATTATTTTCAGGCCTTATTTCTCAGCGCAGTACGTTACAATAAGTGTTTCACTACTTTAAAATGTGGATCGAATATAAAAGTCCGTATGCAGACCTCGAAAGACTAACCTTAGTCAGACTCCGTGCATTAAAAAAGTATCCTAAACAAAGCTGAATAAAACACCTGTTAAAAAAAAAATCTACTACAGAGCAAATTGTTATGAGACTTATGTACGCACTCTCTTAAGTGCAGTCGCGTAAAAATTGGTTGAATGAATGGCCTACGTCATTTGAAATCTAGGTATTAGAGATATCTATATTTTACCTTATAAATATGTCACATAGGACCGATTATTTTTAATCTACAGTGGTTTGCAGTATTTTGGAGCATGAGTCACATATACATACACAGTAAGAATGCAATAAAAACCATAAATAGTATGATTGTAGTGCTTTAGTCGTGGCAGGTCAGTAGTTTAGTACTTCGATTTGTTGCGTACGTGGGTTTCAAATAGGTAGGCGGGGAAAACAGTTGAATAGTTTAAATAAGAGATTGACTTTGTTCGGTGCAAATAACAGAGCTTCTTTATGTCTGTTTGTTTCGGTTAATATCCGAAACAGCTTAACCGATTATGTCCGGATTTTTACTGGCAGCTAGCTGGTGTAATGAGGTTTTTCTCTCATGTACGAGTCATTAGACTCCTTGCAAGTAAGTACCTTTAATTCTTGACCACATTAATAGTTATGAAGGTACATAATTATTAGTGTGGTCAGGAATTAAAGGTTTAAGATAAGACACCATGCGACGAACACCGTAATGGACAAAGTATGCGTACGATTTGTACACACTTTGAGTTAGTATCCTGGGATAAGTGGGGTTTTCATACTACGGAACTTTGTTCTTCTACGATAAAAAATTTGAAAACAGAATCAACATAAGAAGATAAAAAAACTTTTTAACAAAAAATTAAACCGCCGAAAAACTGAAAAGCAAAAAATAATAAACCTTAAAATTATGAGTCGGCGCTTTGAGTGATCTTTGTTCATTGATTTTTCAGCGCCGACTCAAAATTTTAAGGTTTATTATTTTTTGCTTTTCAGTTTTTCGGCGGTTTAATTTTTTGTTAAAAAGTTTTTATTTAATAATTTTTTGTGGCTTTAATGTACTTATAATACTTGGCAAGGTATACCCTATCAAATAAGAAAAGAATTATCAAAATCGAACTACTCTCTATAAAGTTATGCGTGGTTATACATTACAATCAGTGAGTAAACAATCAATCACCCCCTGTTTTCTGACCCTTAGGGTTTGATTTTGCTTTCCAAATTTATATGGGACCACCTTGGGAGTACACCCTTTCCAATAGAAGAAGAATTATCACAATCGGACCACTATGTAAAAAGTTATGCGTGGTCATACATAAAAAAAAAAAAAAAATATACGCGTCGAATTGATAACCTCCTCCGTTTTTTTTCGTCGGTTGATAATCAAATGGGTGAAAAATAAACTGTGACTCAGTTACAAAATTCTGCTTATCTTTTTAGGACAGTCTATCATAATGCACGTAAACATTTAAATACTTACTCACTCACCAACAAGAGACTACAGGTACTTAAGAATTTTTAATAATGTTGTTACTTTTACCTACCGGTATAAGTACAGTCAACTGCCCTCCATATACTCGTATGTATATAGGACCTAGCTACGGCATATAATGGCGCTGGTCATTATGCCGAAGCTCACTGACAAATTATTATGTGTGGTTGTCTGAGGGGCTAGTGGCTAAATAATAACAGCTACACGGGTGGATTGAAGGTTAAGCTGCGCTTGCCGCGGCCGGTTCGTGGATGGGTGACCATCTGTTGCATATCAAAGCCGGAGGAGCTGGCTGTCATTCAGGGATTTTCTGCAGTCGCTACAGGTAGTCTGAAGCTCCAAAGTCTGACAAGTCTGACCAGTCTTAGCAAGGGGTATCGTATTACCCAGTCACTAGGTTGTGGAGGACTGATAGGCAGTCGCCCCATTTTAAATACTGGTGTTCAGCTACATCCTGTTAGACTGGAAGCTAACCCCAAAACACTTGAAAAAAGGCTAAATTTAATTGATTTATGTGCGACTGGACATATTCCATTTTCCGAGTATAATGTAAGATTCATCTGTTGGCCTTATTTAGATATCGACATTCAGTTTGTTCAACTCATGTGATATTTCAAGTGAATATCCTCATTAAATTATTTTAACACGTGCAAGTTATCCTATTCAAGCCATAAACAAGTGACTGGCATTGAGTATGTGGCGCCACCTTTATGTTTTAACTTATGTCATAAATGCGTAATACATTTAGGCTTATTCTTTTAAAAGTGACGCAGCGTCTCTGGTTTTGAACTTTACAATTATTCATATTCGAGAACCATTAATATAATGTATAAAATAATGTATTCTTCTTTTAAATACATGACATGTGCATCCTTCTTTAAAGGTCTAGTCTGGTCTCGCCCACAAGCTGTATAACATCGCGGTTTAGCGAGTTCACACAATAAAACGAAATAGCTTTTTTTTAACTCAAGGTCGTGTTCACGCTACCAGCAGATTTTTTATCTGTGGCTCCCGCATAACAATGTTATAGTGCCTGACCAGACCATTGGCTGGTTATAAAAATGTTTCAATGTTTCAAATGTGTCCATGCAGCGTCCTGTTTTATTTACTAAGTACTACCTGAAGCCAGTATGAATTATTATCACGCCTATATTTCCCGAAGGGATAGACAGAAGTGTACCTATAGTATCAACAACAATATTACGACTTTTATGTTTAATTCCTTTTAATAGGGGCGCGGCCGGGCCTATCAATTAGTAGGTTATTTATAAAAAATCTTGTAAAAATAATTTGCGGGTTTTGATCAAATGGGTCACACTTTAAGAACAAATCATTTATAGTGCCTATTATAGTATATCCTTAATGAGAAGATCCATACTTTATAAGGATATATTTTTAAAGAAATAATTAATACAAAAACAATTTCTGAAAAGTTTTAGTTCTGGCCTAAAAAGATACAAAGCCGAAAAGATACAGGAAGATTTATTGCTTTTACTTTCTTTGTACATTTTCTAAAAAGTGAACAAAACAAATGCAACAATTGTTAAATCAACAAGATCGGATTAACAATGGCGTTGAAACTTTCTCTGTTTTCAGACTTCAGACTATTGTATTCGAAAAGTTCGTTGACTTGTTAGGTAACTGCAAAGTTTAATTGCGTCTTCTCAATTAATAAATTAATTAGCAAAGTGGTGAAAACTACGACTTGAAGATTACTTCTGCCTGTTATTTATTTATTTTGTTTTCGATCTCAATGGTTTATTATGATTAAACCATGTTCTTTATAGCTGTGACTGAAGCGCTATTTACTTGGTGCACAAGCGCTTTGCATAGCAAAAAATCGGCAGGTGCATCATAATAAATAATATTTATGTTTGCAAAAGTAAAGGATGTAAATATTTATTTACATGTTACTTACATGTATACGTTATTGTTTCCGGACGCAAGTTTCCATTTTAGCATAGCGTTTTACTCATGCAGTTTATTAAAATTCAAAGTAACTTTGTGTGATTTGAAAATGGTTAAGTTTATCTTTCTGGTTTTTTTCTAGTATTAGAGATGGATACAAATCTTAACCAAGTGATTGCTTACTTTTTTGCTTAGCATTGATGAGATGATTACACTGTCTTGTTATTTCAAAAATCTATAACCAATTATTCCATCGTTTACAAACATTTGAATTACGTGACTGAATTCTTTTTTATCTACTTCTTGAAAGTGAACGAACTCATTAGCTAAGCGTGTGATTATGTACAAACCAATCAACATTTATTTTCTTTATATGGTTAATTAAGATAATAAATTATATTGTGCTCTTATTTTCTGTGCTAAGTGTAAGTATGTACCTACTGTTTTTTTTTTATTGAGGCCAATATTGTTTGCGGAAATTAATTACCGAAGCAAACAGCGTATCATCATTATTAGTACTTAATTATTTTATTTTACACAGTGGTAAAGTGTTGAAAATTAAATAGCAGAAGAATCTTGATGGGAAATACGCTAATGTAATGGGTATACCGGATTTTGTGATTACTATAACAATGGCCCATTACGTTTAATGAATGTAAATTACGCTTCGGTGGTGGCATAATAATTTGTCATTCAGATTTCTTGTACTATTTGGCAGTGTTCCTATTTATTTATGAGCGCTATAAAACATATATAATTTTATCTACAAGAAATTGTGTCACAATAATATCTAAATCTAAATATTTAAACAATTTTATAACTTTCTCCTGTAACATGAGAATGTATTTTATAATATAGGTAGGTGTGAACGCACCGTGAACCAAAAATAGTTGCGGCCGCGCATCCTAGCGTTCTTGTGTTAAAAATAAAGCTGAGACTAGACTAGCCTTACGAAATGTCACTCACCTATGGTCACGTGTAGCAGGATACTAAAGAGCACAATTTCACACCAATCTTTAAACGGACCTTGACCAATTCAAATTATTTGGAATGCTCCGTAATGCCGGTTAATTTACATCCATAAGAACGCGTCCAAACACTCACTCCCGCGCTTTTCAGTTTATTTTTTAAACACGTCAAGTTTTTGAAACTGGAATGGAATTCCTTTGGTACGTTTGTTTTAATTCTTATTTTTATTTATTGATGCCCGCAATTTATTATCGATCGCGTTGACGCGTGCCTCCGTCACTGGTTGCGAGTACACTAAGCGGTGGCGCTCGCTCGCTGCCATGTTTAAAAGCACACGCCAGTTTAGTCAGAAAAAAAAGAATAGGATTTCAGCGTGGAGTTGCACATTGTTTACAGTAAATTGTGATAGGTTATGTATACAGCAATTGTTGTTTATATCTTTAGCACAAAAGTTACATCACTGAAAATACGTACATCTTTCTGAAATTAAGCTTTATTTTTCAGAATTCTGCTTTTTCGATATCGACAAAACTTTGGCATCTTGATCATGTTAACCTTGATATCGTAATGAGTTCAAAATAATTAATCGTTCCTCATAACATTACACAAACTTGATACGTCGTAGAGTTGTTAATTTAATTCTAATGTTAATTCTTATCAGTACGTACAAAAATATAAAATATTTATATTTTTAGAGGGGCTCCTATCAATTTTATCTATCAGTTAGTGGAAAATATTTAGTGTTCGTGGTTTTCGTTATCGGAGCGGAACTTGATAAGTTACAAAAAAAGGCTAATATAAAGCTACACAAGGCAAGCAAGGCAACAAAACTTAATAGACTTTTAAGTTGAAACCATTTTTGGTCCATTCTTTTGACTTCCAATTTAGTAAGCATGAGGTTTATTGGATATGATTTTAATTAATTAATTTTTCTTCTAATCAATATTTTGTATTGTATTTTTTTGCTGTTTTTACAAAACTGGAGCGGTTTTAGTGATGTACCTATTACATACCGAATAAAAGTATTATTGTGTTAATTTTTTTATCATTACATTTACAGTTCGGCTATTATAAGCATAAAATAACGTTTTATACTAAATTTAGACTAAGGATTAACGCTACGAATAGAATTAGCAGGCGTTAAATTGAGCGTTACAAAGGGAAAATATTGATTTATGATTTGAGTCATTTCGCTCAGCACGGGTGTTATTTAACATTTTATTTTGAAATAACTAATCTAATTGACCGTGGCCATTTTTGTTATATACATAAATATAATATGTAAACGGTAACCTACAGCAGTGAAATAATCACTTCAAAATTATGGATATTTTCAGTAGACACAATGAAAAATCAAAGAAGTATCGACTTCCCCGCTGATCTAGTGGTCGCGCGCGATACTTTTTAGAGTTCCATACTCGAAGGGTAAGCAACGGGAGCCTATTACTAAGCCTACGCTGTCCGTCCGTCCGCCCGTTTGTCTGTCAGCGGGCTGTATCTCATGATCCGTAATAGGTAGACAGCTGAAATTACCACAGAATGTGCATTTCTGTTGCCGCTATAATAATAAATAATAATAAAAATTAAAGGGGTCTCACCAGAGACGTGATTTTTCGGCTATTTTTGCGTTGTAGTAAGGAACCCTTCGTGTGCAAGTCTTACTCACACTTGGCAGGTTTAAAAAACAATCACAGGTCGGACAAAATGTTTATGGGGTTTTCTATCAAGACTGGGAAGACAGCCTGAAGATTTATGCCTGGTTGTTGACAATAGGCCCCTCCCTATACCTAATAAGGGACTGAAGTAATAACTAGTGAAATGTGGATGTAGGCATTAGAATAGGTAAATTTGGCGTCATCCTTTAGGGAAAACCAGCGTATTTTTAAGATATCTCTTACATTATAATGAAAACATTAGCTGTTTTAGAACGGAAATTGGTCTGCTTGGTTAAAATAAGTCTTCAATAAAATTGTTACCGCATTTAGTTGTGATTTTTGTCTTTCTGATGGAATGATGACAATATGCGGTGCGTCATTTACAATCCGTCAGCTCAAAAACTTCAAACATAGGTTGGTCCTATTATGACAGGAGCAACAGTCTTCTAAAGGTAAAAACACACTTACCCGCGCCGAGACAATCGATCGCTACGAATTAAAGAGAACCTTTCAAATTCTTTCAGCGATTTGACCAATTCTGCGCTGATAAGTGTGCGGGCTTCGATAGGATTTAATAAAAGTATTTTTTAAATTAGATTCTTTAGGCTCCTTCGCTGGCTTCGGCAATAATGAGTGTGCGTTTACCGTAATATATAATCTTTTATTCTAGGTATTGCGTGGAAATCTTCGTGAATACCCTTCGTTCTGGGATAGAGGAGGGTGTCGTATAAATCGCTCGGTATTTTCGAAGTATCGTATTGCACGTTACGTTGCACTCAGTATTTCTACCAGTGACCCTGCCCGTAGTACTTAGTAGATACTCGAGCAAGGATTAGAGTAGGCTCTTTGTCGTTGGGATCTATCACACAGGGTATCCTAGTATGGACGCATCTTTGCGTTTTTGTTAAGACACATTTTGTTCTCTAAATATTTAAACCTATGTAAACCTTTGTGCATCATCATCATCATCATCATTACAGCCGTAAGACGTCCACTACTGGACATAGGCCTTCCCCAATTTGGAAGGCTTTGCCATAATCGCCACGCTTGGCAGGTGGGTTGACGATCGCAGTATGGTGGTGAAATGCATAGAGAACGCTGCTACCCATTATCAAGTAAGTCTCTTTAGTCGCTTTTTACGACATCCACGGGCAGAAATGGGGAATCTTTGTTCATTATGATATAATCAAAATAATAATTAGATTCTACAATATGCAATCCCTAATAATACTCCGAACATCGACCTGTGGCTGTACCACCTATCGTGCATACGTGTGTTGAATGCACTAAGTGTGGTTAAACAAACGTTCCTTGAATGAATTCACCTGTCCAATTTGTAGTAAACATATAGTCCTTACTATTTACTACAGTAGGTGCCCACAAAAGAGCTTGTGGCTAAGTAATAACAGCCGCAAAAGTTGATCGTTCAGGTTAAGCTACGCTTGCTGCGGTTGGTCCGTGGATTGGTAACCATCTTTACAAGACCCTTCCATGCCTTGGAAAGCACGTTAAACCGTTGGTCCCGGCAGTCTTTCGTAGATCTTAAGCAGTCGTTACGGGTCGTCAGAAGCCCGAAAGTCTGATAACCAGTTTTACCAAAGGGTATCGTATTACCCAGTCACTGGGTTGTGGAGGTCAGATAGGCTGTCGCTCCATGTAAAATACTGGTACTCAGTTGCATCCGCTTAGACTGGAAGCTGACCCCAACATAGTTGGAAAAAGGCAGATGTTCATGAGTAGGTGCCCACATCAGTATTATGCACTATTTCTAAGTAGCCTTCGTTTACCTCTAGGGTGTGATGACCTGGGCTATTATCGTACGCATGTGCATAACATAAACACATTAATCGCTTCTAACAGTCTATAGTTAGTACTTGGCACGTGAAATTAGATCATGCAGGTGTCACGATTAGACTATCACCTCCCACTGCTTTGTTACTATTCTTAGAGCAGCTTGATCGTTGCATTTTATAGGCGCATCAGACGCTTAATTTTTTCTTCATTCGACATCTTTCACTTGAAGTGAAACTTCGGAACACAAAATGAATCAATAGTGAAAAATGAATTCGTTAGTGAACCTGTTCGACGACGTTGGATTTTAGCAATCAGTAGCAATGATATTATATATTGGTAAAACCTCATTGATCAGTAGTTAGTGTTTCAGTCGCCTACGCAATGATCGAAAAATGAAATAAAATTTGCAAATGAACGTTAATTCCTATGTAATTTTCGGAATCGTGTGAACATGGAATGAAACAAATATGAACATTCACTCAAGTGAAGCATCTGGTGTAAGCTTTAAATTGGGGCTCAAGTAAACCCTAAATTCTCATTTAGCTTTCTGTGCGCAGGTGTAGTATCTTGATACCGCAGTGTAAATAATACCAAGAAGTGTAGAACACACACTTACACATTCAACAGGAAAGATTTAGCAAAATCCACTGTCGCTTCAGCTTTTATGAGGGTAAAAGAGCCAAAAAGCGTAGATTAATTGATATACGAAGTTAAACTGTAGTGACTTAAAATAGATTCGTGCAGCTCCTAGAACACGGGGCTGTTCTCTTTATTGTGTTTTATGAACTTAGCCACTATAGTTGTAATTATAGAATACTTAAAGTATGACAGCCGTTTTCCTACCTTATGTTTAGCAAGGACGCTAACTCGAACAGCTTCCTAACTCTTTCTTCTAAGAATAGGGATTATACAAAGTTGCAAATGTAGCAATTTATTACAATTGGAAGTGCCGGCTTAAATCAAGAGATAGACAGAAGTTTGCTTTTTATACGCGGATATATTGAAACGAGCATTTAATCGCGGCAGAGTTTACGTTTCAAAGTTTTTAGATAGATGCTAAATCAATTTACATATCGACATTTACGAGACAGCCTAGGTGTTGCAAACTGATTCTGTTTTATCTTCAGATAAACGTATCGCTTTTGCACATGATTCAGGAATCACAAGAAACTTTGTTCAGCATGAAACATAAAGTAAGAATAGAAACAATAAAGTTTAGTGTTTATGTTAGGTTGCATGCATGTTTATATAAAGGAATGAAAATAGAACATTTTTTTTATGTTAACGGTCTTATTTTATACATGCGACTCTATTTTAATACCAGATATCATTCGACTAACAATATCTTGTTTTTCAAGAACTGTAAAGAAAAAGTTGCAAATCGAAATATTTCTTTCGGTTGTATATTTAATTATTTTTAAGAGCACGGTCTATGAAATATAATTTTATCTGAATGCATTACTGGGATTTTCCGTTGATATTCTTAGTCTATGCATGTGATTGCCAATATTTTGCGAAACATGTTGATGATATGATATAAGACCCAGGAAGACTTAATATCTGATGCATCATTAATTGATCATTACATTATTTGTAAATAAGTGTCTCATTAGTTAACTACATTATGATGAAGATAACAGTATTGATTACATTCTAACAGTTAATTGAATAAATATGATGATATAGTTTACTTTAAATATGACATGGCTCGTAAGAGGATGACTGCCGAGAGGACGACTACGAGAGAAGTATGGAAAAAAAAGATATGTTACACCGACCCCAAATAAATTGGGATAAGAGCAGAAGAATGATCATAATATGTAGTTTAATTTAAATCTAATATATAAAATTCTCGTGTCACAGTTTTCGTTGCCATACTCCTCCGAAACGGCTTGACCGATTTTGATGAAATTTTTTTTGCTTATCCGGTATCTATGAGAATCGGCCAACATCTATTTTTCATCCCCCTAAATGTTAGGGGTAGTCCACCCCAAATTTTATTTTTTATTTTTTAGACAAAATTTTTAATTTCTATTTTTTTATGATACAACATACAAAAATACATACAATCCTCAATTTTCAACCTTCTACGATCAACCCTTATTTTTTAATAGCCATTTTAGTAATTTAATCATTTTTCCTCTCCGGTCTAGGAAATTATTAAACAACGTTTGCCGGGTCAGCTAGTATAGTATAAAATTCAGACTACCGGGACCTAGACCTCCTCTCTGTTGGAGTGAGTGGGCCCTAATCTACTACGCGGACCCAGTGCAAGTTGGGAGATGTCACATGTCTTAGAAATTTAGGTGCTTAGGATATACTAGAGCAGCGGTGATGAAATAATTTACACAAAGTAAAGTGTCTGGGTGCAAACCTACGACCTACAACTCGTAAGCCACGGCTGCTTCCTCTGGACCACCACTGCTCACGAAATACTATGCAATTTTAATTAAAAGACCAATAACTTCTGATACCTTATTCAACTGAATCCATTTTAAAGCCTTCTTCGAGCTATGATTGTCATTCAGATTATACTAGAGCTAAACATAAATTACTTGTTTCTCAATACACTGAACTGCGTGTAAAATTCTATAACTTTTTGCCATCTAAACCTGCTTGTACAGGAATGTTTGGAATTCTCCGCGTTGGTCCACTGTCGGCCATCGGTGGCTCATCAAGCAAGTGGAGCATGAACGACATTTGACGAAACATGACGATTGGCCACATTTGAATACCGAACTAATTGGTAAGTAAACGATTGAGATATACGGTGTACGAGTGAAATTGATTAGGAACCAATTTGTCTTTTTTATTTTTATGTTGACAAGCCGTCGAAGATAATCATGTTTAAATTGTAGAGAGCTGATAGAAGGAAGTCAACTGGGATTCTGTCGTGCTCCAAATACCTATGGTGTTTACAAATTATTTCTACCTAGTGGACCTTAATTTAATTACTAAATAGTTAACCCTATTGTGAATGATTCTATAAATAAGTTATCATTTCAGTGCTTGACGGTTACGAGTTTATTTTAAATTAAGAATAGTTAAAACAGAAGAAAAAGGTCTGACTCTAACGTTTGCAGTTATTTCAATTAAAATGTTTGTCGTCAATTGATTCAATTAGGACGAATAACGCTAATCAAATATAAAAAATCAATTACAGCTTTAGCTTTCACTGGTTAAAATTTCAATAGAATATCTTACAAAAAGCGCATGACCAAAGATGAGAGGAAGGATTCTATGAAAGACGATATCTATAGGTAGTTTGAAGGAGAATGCCCGAGACTGATAACTGAGGTGATGGCTAATCCAATCAATCTGATTAACATTTTCAGGTTCCAGTTTAAAATCGAGCGACTGCCTATCTGACTTCCACAACTCAGTTACTGGGTCACGATACCCTTGATAAGGCTGTCGTTACGGTTAGTCAGAAACTTGAAAGTCTGACAACCAAGACTTTCGGCTTTTTAGCGTACCCGTAACGACTGTCAAAGATATACAAATAACAGCCGGGACTAACGACTTAACGTGCTATCTGAAGGATAAAAAAACTTAAAAAAAAATAACAACCGACTTCCTTAAAAAAAACGCTAGTACAAAGTCAAAAATAACTTCAATTTCGGAAGTCGGTGTCTTAGGATCTGTATTAGTTTTTTTTTTTTAAGGAAGTTGGTTGTTATTTTTTTTTTAATTTTAATTTAACTTTTTAGTAATGGTACCCCACACTAATCTAATCGCGTTATTCGTCCATTTGTCGCGCACATACTTAATGCAAATCTTACACGGTTTTCACATGGATCATTATCTGTACCTATAAAATGGGACCACACGGGACCACCAGCTTTCAAATAAAAAAGAATCATCAAAATTGGTTCACCCAGTCCAAAGATCTGAGGTTGGAACCTCAGATGTTTTTACTTAAAAAAAAATACAGTCGAATTGAGAACCTCCTCCTTTTCAACCACGATGATGTTGATGATCATTCATTACAAGAATATTTTTGTTTACCACACACCACAATTTTGGTTAGTGCTGTAAATATAACCTAAAAAATTAATAGGTTGCCCTATTAGAAGTTTATTCCGAGCATTGCAGAAGAATCTGAAACCTGAAGAGTTAATAAACATGTCATAACTGGCTAGGTATTGCAAATAACGATTGAGTTTATCAATAAATGCAATCACAATAATTTAACGATTTGTGATGTTTATAATAATCACAAAACTTATGGACATTCATGATTACTAGGAATGGAATTAACGCGTCAATATGCGTCAAACATTACTTTCGGCTATGTGGGTGTGGCTCCTATGCTTATTAACATATGACGTACTTTTCCACATCACATGACATTTAATATAGCTAGAGACGCACTAAACTAGTTGAGCTAGTTTTTTTATTTTTCAATTTTGTTCAAATGTCCTTCAAAGTTTATTTTTACGCTGTTTATTAAATCGGAGGCTCGTTGATGTCTTTTGTAAGGACATTTTGAGATTTTTATTTAATTTTTTACGGCATTTTTTGGACTTTAAACTGTTGAGAGTTAATTATGTCAAATATGATAAATGTTGGCTTTTAATCAAGGAATTATTATATACTAGCTTTTGCCAGCGGCTTCGCCCGCGTGGGGGTCGGAAAATATCCCGTGGGAACGTGCTACCGGGATAAAAAGTAGCCTATGTCCTTTCTCAGGCTCTAAACTATATGTGTACCAAATTTCATTTAAATCGGTTCAGTAGTTTTAGCAGGAAAGGGAGACAGAGTTACTTTTGCATTTATCTATATATTAATACGTGAAGCGAAAACTTTGGATCCCTTTTTACGAAAATTGGGCGGACGGAGGAGTATGAAATTTCGCACACTTATAGTTTATGAGAGAGAGACGAAGAAGTGACGAATGCTAATATTTTTTTAAATTATGAGTTAAAATACATTATTTTCAATAAATAACACGTAACACACACTACTGTTCATTACCGTGTATCTAATACACACATGCATAGAAATTCTTTTGTTTACGGTCCAAATCTGTCTTTATTATTTTGTGCAGTGTTACTAACACCCAGAAATATTTACCCCTAAAGCTTAAGTTAAAAACCCCTAAACATGCCACAATTACTAAAAAAATCCACTAAAAATTATAATGAAAATAACCAACGAATGTTCAGTAATCATAGACCCGGCACACAGTAGTAATATTTGTCTATATTTATTATGCGACATTTGTTAATCATTCACTCTGCATTCTTAGTATCGAGGAACCGTACTAGAAGTCGCTAATACTTTTATTGTAATCAAAAACACAAGGAAAAATGTAAAATGGCAAAAAATCCCTAAGAATACCCCGAAAAATGGAACGCCCCTAAAAAATCTCAATCCTCTTATTTACCCCCTAAATTTGGAAAAACCCATAAGTTGGTAAGCCTGATTTTGTGTCTATAGTCTTACTGAATGTCAAGTATAACCATAGGTAATAAATTAATTTTATGGATATATAACCTATTTCATTTTTAAAATCTATGATCATATCCAGAATATTTGTCTTTAATATTATGTGTATTAGCGACGATGTTATATGTTATAGCGCGAATTTAGTTTAGATTTATAAGAAATATTTTTTGTGGTTTTATGGAGAGTGTCAAGTATGGCATTAGTAAGTTTCCCATACAAAACTTAGTGTCGTGTGCAAACTGTAGAGGTTGTATGCCTCACGATTGTACAAGCTGGTCATAGATTGTACAGGCTGGTTATAATTATGACATTTGGAACCGTCATAATTAATTAAAAATAATAGAGAAAATTCTATAAAACAGAACAAATTTCTGTGATAATTCATTCCATATTGTTCCATATCCAGCAGTTAAGAAGTATTAAGATAATAAAAAAGAGAGTCCTGAAGAAGTATTCTTTACTCATTACACCTATGTCCTGGTCTTGGCCATCACCATCCCGCCAGCGAACCCTCTCCACAGTAGTACAGCGTCAACAATTTGTCTATAGTGTCAAATATAACCACATTAATTATAACCAAATTAATTATTAATTATGACATTTGGAACCGTCATAATTAATCTATACTATAGTATTATAAAGCTGAAGAGTTTGTTTGTTTGATTGAACGCGCTAATCTCAGGAACTGCTGATCGGAATTGAAAAAATCTTTTTTTGTTGGGTAGCTCATTTATTGAGAAAGGCTATAGGCTATATAACATCACGCTACGGTCAAAAGGACACACAAAACACAAAACATAACAACACGCCTTGTTTCCCCGAAGGGTTAGGCAGAGGTGTACCTATAGTACACCCACATAAAAAAAAGGAGTAAAAAGGAGCCAAAAGGAGTTGAGCAGCAAACGAAAAATGGACGAAAACTGGCAGGCAATTCGACGCGACGGGAAGGGGAGCGAAAATTTGACGCGGATGAAGTCGCGGGCAGAAGCTATTAAAAATAATACGGAAAATTCTATAAAAACAGAGCTTTCTGTGATAATTCATTCCATATTGTTCCATATCCAGCAGTTAAGAAGTATTAAGAAAATAAAAAAGAGAGTCCTGAAGAAGTATTCTTTACTCATTACACCTACGTCCTGGTCCTGGCCATCACCATCCCGCCAGCGAACCCTCTCCACAGTAGTACAGCGTCAACAATTAGTCTATAGTGTTCATCATCACAGCCTATAATGTTCCCACTGCTGGGACACAGGCCTCCTCTCAGTGAGAGGGAGTATAGTGTTACTGAATGTCAAATATAACCATATTATTTTTTATTATCTATATTATTATATTTATATTTATTATTATCTATATTTTTTCATTTAATAATGTATTTCTATTCAAATGAAGTACGGTCGAATTTCGACCAATGGGCGATCACTAGTAATATTAAGTACGGATACCAGAACCTATAACTGAACTCAATAAAATTAATGAAATATTTACCTAATTAATGTTAATGACTTAATTACTTAAAAGTTTTAGTTGTAATTTGTTGCTCATTTGTTTTTTTTCTTTTACTTCTTGAATTATTTTTTATACTTTTTGTTGTGCAATGTGCCCTACTGGGTTCGTAATTGTACCTTAGCTTTAATCCATTGAAATAACTTTCAACATTATGGAATGCAAATAAAGACATGAATATTTAATTGCGTTAGACATTTAATGATGACTAGCTTTTGCCCGCAACTTTGTCCGCGTAAATATTGGTTATCGCGGACGAAGTCACGGAACAAAAAGCAGCCTATTTCTTTTCTGGTATTTAAACTTACCCTGTACCAAATTTCATCAAAATCCGAACTGTGGTTTAGTCGTGAGATAGACAAAGTTATTTTCGCATTTACGAGTATAATATTAGTATAGATTGTCTTCTGCAGTACACACTTATTTTTTATGTTTTATCTGTATCTATTTAAATTAGAAACTTCAAGCTGCACCAAACCAAAATTAAAGATTGTCATTTGCTTTAGACAGGACTCGACGCTTAACCGGCTTAAGCCGAAGCCCAACCCTGAAATGATAAAACTGATAAACAGTTAGTTTTAACTGAATACCTAAAAATAAAACCATTTTCTCCCAAGCAGGTATGTACATCCACATTCACAGTTTTCTATAACACTAAAATTAAGTAACAAACTACCCAACAACTTATGTAGTCGATGTTATCGACATGACCAATCAGCTAATTACCATTTACGTTACCCATTGGTATGCGCGGCATCTGCGTAAGCGCAGAGGCTCGTGACTACCCCTATCTGTATTCTATGGGCGTTCTATAGTTTATAGTGTTGTGACCTCTTCGTAGCGTGCGAAGTTCCAACTTTATGACCGTAGTAGGGCTAAGTATAGTCATAAAATTGTTTACCTTGGTATTTAGATAGATACCATTGGGTGTTTGGTTTATAATGAGAGTCTTTGCAATGTAACTTTGTCTAGTGTGTCTTGTTTTGGATAAGCTGGCGTGTAGAATTCGCATAGTCGTCCACAGGCAAGCATAGTTGCGATGATTCGGCATTGACGTCGCGTAGGCGCGTAGACACAGAGAACCCATGTAGATGCAGCATTTATGCCAACTATTTTTGGTAACTGGTAAGGCACCCACCCACTCGTGGCATTTAGACGAAATCCTACTAAGACCAATCCTGCAAAATGAATTGGAGTAGAAGACAATCGAAACCGTATTACAACGTTGTCTAATCAACACTGGTGTATTCGTAAATAATTACCCATACCTATTAACACTATAATTTGAGACCATTGTAAAAGCCAATTATTTTTAAAAGGTTAACCGTGGAGTTTCTTGCGGGCTCTTCTCCATAGGAATCAACTATTTGAAACCGTGCACCTAGCTTCTGACGTTTCATAAGTGCCCATGTAGGTTTATGTGAAATAAAAATATTTTGATTTGATTAACATTTTGTACCGTGTGGTGCCGGACATAAAGAATAACACCACCCCATTTCTTCCCGTGGGTGTCGTAAAAGGTGACTAAGGGACTTACTAGAGAATGGGCAGCAGCGTTCTCTATGCATTTTACCACCATACTGCGATCGCCAACCCGCCTGCCAAGCGTGGCGATTATGGCAAAGCCCCCCAAATTGGGGGAGGCCTAAGTCCAGCAGTGGACGTCTTACGGCTGTAATGATGATGATGATGAACGTTTGAGGCCCTAGCACGAACGCGATTTTACGAAAGAAGTGCGTTTTGTAAATCAAAAATACAACTCCTACAGCTATTCGGCAAGCACAATATCACCAATAGCACCCACCAACAGTAATAGCATATCACCCATGGATATGAATAAAGTCTAAAAAGTTAATTACTGGTATGTACTTATAGTGATTTTTCTACTACGCGCGTTCGTACTAGGCCCATTGGATTTAATTTTGATGTAATTTCCAGACCAAAGTATACCTTTTACATCGCTGAAACCAAAGTGTGGGAGTATGTCCTAGTTGGCCTGGTTTTATTACTTATTCTTATATGTAAAACTAGCTTCTGCCCTTGGCTTAACCTGCGTGGATGTTGGAAATCTACCACGCAGGAACTTGCTACCGGGACAAAATGTATACAATGTTACTACCTAATGACAGTTATCTGGAAGTCAAAGTCCAGTTAAAATCTGTCTAGCCGTTTCGGAGGTTAGCCGAATCAAACACACAGATAAAAAGGCAAAAAACTTTTTTTTTATATTATCTGTAACGTAAAAAAAATTAAATGCATTTAGTAAAAAGCTGTAATTTTGACATCGTACAGATACTTCAATTATATTTATTTGTATGTATATATGTTTGTAAAAGTACATGGCCATGTGGGATAATAACTTCAGTAGGAAATTTATCATTCATACGGGTAATTTAAATTATTTATTTGACATTCAGATAATTAAGTATCTATCATAAAAGGGACGACCCATCTTCAAATCTTAAAGTCAATTACGGTTTGTGATTACAGTTTACAGTCTCGGTTCAGATATAATCTAATTTTGCAAGTAGGCGTATGTGTAGGTATTATTTAGACTAGTCGTTTCACGCAAATTAAATTGCCTCTAAAGAAACTCCGGTACCCGGTACCTACGACCCAGTAAAAGTTTTTTTTTTTTTTTTGATCGTCTGCGTAATCACAAAAATTACCAATGAATATTTAAATAGTTTGCAATATGATAAGCAGCTTTAATAATCAAGTATTAAGTACGTCTCTGCATATTTGTATTATATGCTTGCAGTAATTAGTTAAAATATTGAGGTTTTTGGTGTACTAACTCTCTAATTTGTTTTTAATTTGGACTTTCGGTATCTCGGTACACTCGTGCAAAGCGATGGCGAAGTAGATCGGACGGTTATGCACAGAATAAACACTGGATGAATGAAATGGCGGCAGGTCACGGGAACAATCTGCGACTCCCACATCCCCCTTAAACTTAAAGGGAAGATATATAAAACCATGGTCAGACCTGCTGTCTTCTATGGGTCCGAATGTTGGGCCACAAAAGGGATGAATGAAAGGCAATTGCATGCAGCTGAGATGAGAATGTTAAGAGGGATGTGTGGTGTTACACGAATGGATATAATAAGAAATGAGTACATAAGATGAAGTCTGAAAGACCAATTGTGTGGGAATCGGTTGTCATGATAATGTCTATGGTCACCTGATACGGAGGAATGACGAAAATGTCGTGAGAAAAGTATTAAGTATGAATGTCGATAACTATAAGAGTAGAGGGAGACCAAAGGAACTATGGATGGACGGTGTCAATTATGATATGGACAGAAAGGGGGTGACTGCTGAGATGATTACTAATAGAGAAGTGTGGAAGAAAAAGACATGTTGCGCTGACCCCAAATAAATTGGGATAAGGGTAGGAGAATGTGAATGATGAATTTGTGATAGAGATGAATCCAACATTATACGTTCGTACCTACGTACTTGTTTAGGTAAACACCATCACCTCTGAAGTGATCGTCCACCTATGTTTGCAGCGTGTCTTCTTAGCGATTCGATAGCAATCTACACACAGTCAGCCCATTTGGCTACGAGTTTGGCACCTTCAGTAGCGTCCATCAACTCTTGTAGCAGACAAAAGGACACGCTTTGCATCGAAATCGCCCTCATGTTGAGGATCCCTGCTACATAAAACATTAACATCGGATGTATGCATTATTATAACGTAAATGCATCATTATAGATGTTACAATAACAATATTGTAACAGTATTGCTTAAACTAATTAGTGGTAATTAATGCCAATGCAATATGTGCATTCCTTTTGTAGATAAGAGGTAGGTATTCTTTATAGGAATGAACAAATTGAAAGTATGCATCAGAAATCTGACAAACATACTCTAACGAAACTTGTATCAACAGTTACGACTGATGACCGCTCTTCGGCTGTGAAATATCAAAATCCAGTATCTGCATAAAACTTTTACAGGAGAGCCAAAAAGTAATTTCTGATTTGTCTAGATCGGTTGGGTCGGGTCGATTTCCGACTTAGTGTAACTTATTGTGAGAGTTTTTGCTAGCCTAGTATGTGGAGGGTGGTCTATAACGTCAAAAATGCAAACCATCCGTTTAAAAAAAATGTCAGATACTAGGTTTTGAAATTGAACAGCCGCGTAGCCGTCTTGCTTCGCACGGTTGCAATGTACTGATGTGATGACATGTCAGACTGCGAGATTTCTGTGCTACATCTAAATTAAATAATTATACTATATTACCAGCTGACCTGTGACTTCGTTCGTGATCATGCGGAACAATTCACTCACATTTTTAACACAGTTTGTGAGCCAAAACCGTGATAAAATGCATGACTTAAGTCTATCACAGAGGCTTTGCTCGCGTCGCTGGTTGAAAAGTAGCCTTATGTCCTTCTCCAGGTCATGGTTTAATGCCCATATGCCTTATTTCATGCAAATGCGTTCAGCCGTTTTATCGGGAAAGCTTAACAAAGAAACATACAAAAGATCAGCCCTTTTATACACAAACGTTGTTTAAAGTTAAGTAATGATTAGCTGTTGTTTAACCAGATATTTTGACGTTTAAACGTCTCTCAACTTTATTCAACGTTTATGAACAAATGGCGTTGATGTTTTCTCTTTATTTATAACTAGCACTTCGCCCGCATGAAATTTTTACCTCATGTGACTCCTGAATAACACAATACCCCATGCTGTAGAAAACCCCATGCTTTCCAAAGCCGAGTGAACTTTTAGAATAATTTAAGTACTCTTTGTGTTTATTCATAATAAACAATTTTACAAACAATTGAATTATTCCTCTTTATAATATTAGTGTAGATATTAGTTTAGATACACAAAAACCTTCTCGAATAAATTCCCATAAGTCTAAATGATGGTGAAAATAGCATCAAGATTCATTTCGGAGTTAAGAATATCTAAGCGGTCACACAAACATTCATGAAAAGCATCTTTATTGTGTAATTTGTATTGATAGAAGATATCGATATATTTAGATAATCAACTATAAATGACTAACCCACAGTACTGATTTCAACAGAAATACGTAAGCAATTAGTTAGTAAAGTACCTATTACGTTCAAATATTTTTGCTTTTATCTTTTCCTCATCTTTTTCCCCATTAACTGTAAATCAGAAAATACGTTGCCAGCTTTTAGCGGGTAGTTACTAATTTTCCTCACCATAGCAATTTATATTTTACAGATAAGAAATTAAACCATGTATTTATTCCAAACATTTTCCTGTAGAATATATTACGCGCCAGAGCAGTGACCCAGTGGTAACAGCCGCGACTTACGAGTTGTAAGTCGTAGGTTCGAACCATGACAAGCGTTTTACTTTGAGTAAATTATTTCATCACCACTGCTGTCAAAACGGTGAAGGAAAACATTGTGAGGAAACCGATATGTCTTAGAAACATCCAAAACATGTAACATCTCCCAACCCGCACTGGGCCTGCGTGGTGGATTATGGCCCACTCACCAAGAGGTGGCCTGTGTCTCAGCAGTGGGAACAAAATGATTCTGATTGTGCTAAATACAAGATGCAGTTTTGAACCTGCAAAACATTTCAGGAGGTTGTCATGAGACTCGTAAATAATCATATAATATTACGATACCAAGTCATAATCAATAATACTTTTTATTTTAGATTTTTCAATTTTATTTTCTTTCAGAATAATTCTCTTAATAACCCTCGGGATCCATGAAAGAAATGTCGGTTGCGTTTGTTTGTGTGTGTGAAAGCGCAGTTTAAGGATACGTACAGACTGGCCGCGTTTTAAAAAAGGGAGTTCACACTTACCGATTTCCGTAAATAAGAATAAAATGAAAAAAAAAAAATACCTGCCCATTTTATTGTTGATTCGGGTCGAGAATCAGTGACATAATTATGGGTTGTGGAGATTAAATAGGCAGTCGCCCCATGTAAAATATTTACCAGTATTTTACATGGAGCGACTGCCAGTTACGACTTACCCAGTAACTGGGATTCGGAGGTGAGATAGGTAGTCGCCCCATGTAAAATATTTACCAGTATTTTACATGGAGCGACTGCCAGTTACGACTTACCCAGTAACTGGGATTCGGAGGTGAGATAGGCAGTCGCCCCATGTAAAATATTTACCAGTATTTTACATGGAGCGACTGCCAGTTACGACTTACCCAGTAACTGGGATTCGGAGGTGAGATAGGTAGTCGCTCCATGTAAAATACTTGTACTCAGCTGCATCCTGTTAAACTGGAAGGCGACCCCAACATAGTTGGGAAAAGGCTAGGTAGATGATGACCTACATTGGAACGTAGGTAGGTAAACAGGGAGTGAACATATTAGAAAATATTGGAATGTTCTGGAAATATCATATCGATCAATTTATAAAACCTTTGTTCCTTTTTAACCAGTCAATTACCGTAATTACAGACACAATTAAAAAACCATTGTGTCGATACCAAATGTGGTATCTCAGGGACTTAGAGGTTAAACCTTTTCAGAATGTAGTACTATCGAGCCATGCCGTCTACTTACCATGTCTCTGGGCAATAAATTACTTTGAATTTTGACTTTTTATTCATTTAATATAGAAATTAAATTATAACATGGTTGCAGGCAGTTGCAGCAGACTTTTGGGGATAAGTTCATATATCGAATTTGAAAGTCTTGCGTCTGAAAAGACACTGGCCAGAGCCGGCAGCGTGACGAGTTCCGTGAGCGTCTTTTAAGAGGAACAATGGTGCCGAGGTACTCATGAAAATCATGCGGACAAACACCTGGCCAGGGAAGCGCGGCGACCTGACCATATTTGCCTGTACCCCGGCCAATGGTACTTGAAGACCTGGCGTGCATTGCATGTAGGCACTAAGCCGCCTGTTGTTTTCTAGGCAGACAAACGCGGGGTTTTTTTTGGGTATGATCATTTAGTTCGTTTCAAAATAATTTCAGAACACACATCAAAATGTAACTGACAACCTTATGGTGATTTTTCGAGGTAGACGCTGATTATATGCCTATATGCAATGTACGCCGTGTTATTTTAGTCAGTAAACTTCTTCTTCTTCTTCATGATCTTTTAGCAGGTCACTGCTTATATCGATTACTCCAGGTCCTTTTAAGAAGATTAAAATATTTATAATTAACGAATATTACGTTTAGGTAAGTACTTATTTAAATGCCACTTTGACACACTGTGAGTAAGCTACCACGAAGTTAAACTAAACCGCAAAAGGAATATAATAATATTATTATAATATATTATAATATTATAGTACATTATGGTACAAGTGTGTAATGTTGGTGATTACCGCTGAGGCGCCATTGAGACCCGAGCCGTCAGGTGAGGGTCTTAAGAGAGCCGAGGACGGTAATCATCAATACACACGTGTATCATACGACGTTTTTCAACACACTTGCGAGGAAAAAACAAATATGTATTGCATAAATCGTTTTACCACACAGCAACAAATGCGATACAAACAAAATACCTATGAAAATTAGGGGAAAATTGGGAAATGGCGCGCAATTTTTTTTTTTGATTGCACGCGCCAAATGTAAGTTGATTGATTACAGCCATACAGCCTACTTCAAAATGATAATTTTTGTGATAAAATGCAAATATTTTATAAGAAATTATTGTGAATTATAAATAATTTGATAATAATAAATGTTTTTTCGTCTTAATTAGGGACACATTTATTTATTTCAAAAATATAAATAGATTTTCGGTGGCATAAAACCTCTTTGTTGTTACAAAAAAAAAAAAAAAACTGTATTACCCGGTTAAATTGAAAATGCTCTGTTTACTCGCATATAATTTGCAGTTAGGTACTAACTTAACTTTGTAGGGATCATTCTATTATGCACTAGTGTGTAATATTATTATGCACGTGTATGTTATAGTTCGGTTTATGGCCCTAAGAACGATATAATAAGGCTCACTTTACGAGCAAGTGTGTTGAAAATATTATTATATAATTATATAAAGAATAACGAATAGAGCGATAAATTAACTAGTAGCCATTTGTTTTTTCTGGATGGGAAATCATCAACTGACTTACTCCCGCTCTGGGCGGAGCGGGAGGGCGTGTCAGACTTTTACTGACTAAAACCCACCCGTGTTCCTTCAGTTGCCCATGTGCCAGGGTCACGGTATCTCACTTGAACAATCTCGCGACCCCGGCAGGCATCGGTCCTAGTAGACCCCATCACTGCTGCTGACATCTCTTTGAGGCGCGCGTGGAACACTACGCGCCGTCGACCCGAGCCTGGTCCTTAACGGGCGGCGAGCTACCCATTGCTCGCCACCCGCAAGCTCGCGCCTACGGTGGCCGGAAGTCCGCTATCGATTCCCGACGCCCAGGGCATCTCCTCCTGCGGCGGCTAGGGACGTGAGGGCGCAGTGACTGCCACTCCCTCACGCGCCCCGCCGCCGCCGCCTCCTTCGCGAGCATTACTGCTTCGCAGAAGGAGGTGACGGCTTCCCATGCCCTCTCGCTCCGTACCATGGCTCGCACCAGGGCCGGACGCGAGAGGTCGTCGCCGCCGATCGCCTCCACGAGGACACGGCGGTGCTCCACCCAGGCAGGGCACACCTCCACCGTATGCTCCACCGTGTCCTCCAGACGATCCTCACAATGGAATCACCCGGGCGTTTCCTCCCGCTTTATCCCTAACAGGAACCCACCGAAGCACCCATGCCCGGTGAGAACCTGCGTCAGGCGGAAGGTGAGGACGCCGTGGCGCCTCTCTATCCACTCCTCAAAGACGGGACTTATCGCCGCAATTGTGGCGTGCCCAGCGCTGGGTTGCGACAATCGTACCCGCCATGTCGCCATGAGATCACACCGGAGCTCTGTCCGCCGTGCCGCGATTTGTCGCGGCAGCGGAGTTTCGCCCCGGTGTTTCGCCTCCTCGCGCCACTCCCACATGTGCGCGAGGACCTTTGCCTCCAGATCCCATGGCGGCACTCCGGCAAGGAGGCTCGCCGCCTCGCACGAGATCGTGCGGTATCCTCGGATTAGCTGGATGGCCATGACCCTCTGGGCTGCACTCAACCGGCGCGCTGGGCGCAGCCTCAATGAGGGCGCCCACACCGGTGCCCCGTAGAGGGCCATGGACCGCACGATCCCCGTGTAGAGCCTCCGGCAGGAGGCATTTGGACTTCCCAGATTAGGCAGGAGCCGCTTTAATGCAGCTAGTAGCCTTAGGTACAATTATTGTGCACCTTATTTTATTTTATATATATTACATAACCTCTGCGTCCCACGATTGTTACGACTGAACAAAACTTTGTGATTTCCTTGTTACATGTAAGTTTATTACAAAATAGTTCACATTCCTAAACCTTCAAAAATCAATTCTCTAAGCGATAATGAAACCCATATCGACATCCATTGTGTAGTTCAGAAAAACAACGTGGACATACACGAAAGGTTACTATACATAATTCATAATAAAACAGCTGACCGTACAGACGTTGTCCTGTTTCCTAAGACTTGATTGCAAAGCCACCTACCAGGTCCAATAGTGAATCTGAATCATCCAGAAAACTATTCAAACACACACAAACAAATCTTTATCAAAATAGGTTCAGCCGTTTAGGTGAACTTCAGTAACATACATACGCACGAACTTCAGTAACATGGACGGCGCACCGTTCGCGGCACCGTGCTGCGGCACGGCGGCGTGCCGTGGCACTGCGGCGGCGTCGTGACGTTGGACGGTGACGGCGCCGCACCGTGCATGATGGAGACGCGGCCTTAGTCCGATGGGACGGCAATCAACAAAAGATCAGAAGCAGGACTTAAAGTGCTCTCCGAGGCAAAGCGAAGTCTCACCTGTGATTTTTCAACTCCGCGCTGTTACTAAGAAATTCCTAATGGCCATGCAATATTTCTTGGTTTGACATGGGAATTGAATCTAGGACCCAACGCTCAGCAATCGCGCTTACGTATCGATTCACAAAGATAACGGAAAGTAACAAGTAATCCATTCCAGTCAAACTAAAGAATCAATCAATAAGGTCATTTTCAAATCCGCGGCAATCCGTTTTGGCAACAAAAACAATGTCAAGGCGTAACAATAAGTGATCACTTCATCAGTATGCTTAGTTAACACGTCTCTAGGCGTTTCCTTTACAATGTAACCTTAAGGGACCAAGGAAACTCATGCGCATTGTTTGCAGTGCCAGGTAAAAGTATATAGAAATAATAAATCTTCTGAGAACATGTAAGAATGTGGTTGTTTGTTTGCTTATTTTCAGGCGTAGTACTGGATAATATACCTAAGCTTTTGAGATCGCAAATGCAAAATTCTATGGTCTTCACGGAAGACCTGCCATAAATCGGCTAAGGCGAAATTAAATGACGTCTCCCGCTCTGGGCGGAAGTGGAAAGGTGTGTCAGACTTTTACTGACCCACCCGTGTTCCTTGCATATTATTTTGTTTTTAAGAGTCGTCGCTAATCGTCTAGCGCGAAGTCTGGACGAGATTCAGACACAGGAGCAAGCAAGGTTTCGTGGAAAATACGGCACCAAAGACTACTCCACATAGTGCGGCAGATTATAAAGAATTTTGAGGCGTATAATCGGCCCCTGTGCCTTGCATTTGTGAAATATGAGAAGGCTTTTGACTCAATCGAAACCTAGTTTGTTTTGAAATCGCTGCAGTGATGCCAAGTCAACTGGCGATTGATCCAAGTGCTGCGACGTCATTATGACAACGCGATAATGACCGTCCAAACTTAGAACCAGCGAACTGAACATATCCTTCGGCGTCGAGGGGCATAAGGGGGACAAGGGCACGTAATTTCCCCGAATTTTTTCTCTGATGTATTAGACGATGTGTTTAAGACATTGAACTGCGAAGGACGCAGCATTATCATCAACGGCGAGTACATGTCATACTTGAAATGTTCAACTGACATCATTAAACACGTCATCGTAATCACTTCATTCATAATTTTTTAATGATTTTTCTTTTTTATGACTGAATCACCGCATGACTTGCAGTAGATGCTGAACAGCCGAGTTGATTCTTCTCTACGCATTTGTCTCTGTATGAACTTGGATAAAACGCAGGTTAATGTTCAACACGTGATTCCGGGGCCAATTGCTGTCAATGGCGGTACTCACGAGTTCTTCGAGAGTATGTTTACCTCGGGTAAACTCTGAAGTTTTTAAGTAAGAACAAATTTGAGGAGGAGGCTAACAGAAAAATTCTGCTGGCCTGGGCAGCGTTTGGGAACCTTCGTAAACATAAAAGTCTTCAATCATGCGTCTTGCCTGTTATGACCTACGGAGCCGAAATGTAGTCACTCACGGTACGGCTGATCCACAAATTCAAGGTCGGTCAGCGAGCAATGCAACGAGCAGTCTCTCTGAGAGATAGAATCTGGAATGAGGGGATCCAGCAGAGAGCCAAAGTTGTGGACATAGCTCTCAGAATAAGCACGTTGAATGGGCCGGCTATATTAACCGTAGAACCGATGACTGTTGGGGAAGTCGGGTTTTTGAGTGGACACCAAGAATCGGCAATAGTAAGGTAGAACGCTCTCAGGCTACGTCGAGCGACGACCTTCGCAGGGTGACTGGTAGCAGCGGGATGAGGGTTGGCAAGAATCTAGCTGAATGGTGAGCGATTGGAGAGGCCTATGTGCAGCAATGGAGTGCAGTAGGCTGATGACGATGATTATGCAAAAGTCACCCAAACTCTACACATACAATGCTACTGATCAGGTCGTTCTGCAAAGGGTGTGACGAGGTTAATACATTTGGCTTTGCTAGTCAACAGAGGGAAAAGGAAAGACAATATGTCCAGCACGCGTAGCATGACCGCCATATAAAGAACTTTGTCTATTCTTGGTAGAATAGAGATAGAATTGTCATGCTACGCCAGCATAAAACGGTACAAATCTTTCTACAATCTTTATTTCTGTCTTTAATCTTTCTACAATCTGTAATTTTGTCTATTCTTTCGTCGACAAAACCCATTTCTACGGTGGTCATGCTACGCGTGCAGGTCACTGTTAACGGATAAGGTGAAGAGGACTATATATTGTATAGGGTGACAGGGACACCAACGCGAAACCTACCCCAAAATAAAAATTGTTGTACTGAATCCATCGTAACAGATTACGAATTAAATTTAATTTGATAAGTGAACTGTAAATTTTCAATTAATTAAACTAAATTCCATTGTAAATTATCCATCAGTTTCTTATTAAATTTCAACTATATCGGACTACCCCGGTTACTTAACTCTTTTGGTGGCTGAACCTGACTCTACCAATACCTATCTATTTATGAAATTTTAATTTCTCCTTTATTACTTTTCTTTTTATTCCAGCCATTTCCGGCCGAACCTCCTTACTTTAATCAAAAGAGTACAGAACATAATCTCATGTAGCTATTTACATTATTTCTATTTAAAAGTAAAAGGGTATGACAAAACCCCACATTCCTCGAGGAGCGATGCACGCATCTATTTTCGGACGCTTGATTACAGAACGCATTATCTCACATTCCTTGCTTAAACACCGAGTTAGCTCTGAATAATCGTGGATTTTAAATAAGTGGTGATAAACATCAGAATTGCAAAGAAATTATTATATGGCTAAAGTAATCTTATTCCTTAAAGTACTTAATTATGGCTTGGCTTTTTCTGAGACGCAACTATAGTTGGACAATCCAAATTCTCATCTCATTGATCGGTGTCCTTGTTGATATTCATAGTACCAACGGATATTTTAGCAAGAACAATAAAATAATAACCTCAGAAATAACTGAACTTTACATTCTGGCTTTTAGGCCTCGTTTTTGATAGATAAGTGGCGCTTACGCATTTGCGGTTTTCCGGCGGTCTTGCGTTAAAGAAAACTAACACTCCGATATAAAAAACTTTGTAGACATAGTGACACTAAACATTATATGATGTAATGTTCATAAATTGCTATTTTCGAACAGAAATTGTCTAAAAAAATATGCTTACAATTCTTCCAGCCCTTGCAACAATCTGTCAACTGTTTTCGTCTTTCTCAAAGGTTTACGAAAGACGAAAACAGTTGACAATCTTATCTGGTTCATATGTAGTACAAAACGAAGGTAGCCTTCGTTCCTTTAAGTACATAGCTGTTAATTGCTTCACCATTATCAGTGACACAAATGCTTACAATTACGGGGCAATCAACTCATTCGACTCGTGCCCTAAAATTAGTTAATTTGTACAGAGTAAAGACTAATTGGAGACTTTTAATGTATTCCTTATAAACATAGTTAGTAAAAAAAAACAGAATTGTGTTATTACTTTATTTTAAAAGTCGTAAGGAAATAAGTAAATGACGTCAATGAAAATCATTTTATTATTTATCATTATTTGGTTATACATGTGTGATTATGTAACTTTGCTTCAAAAAAATATTTAGATAATTAGCTGGTATCCGGCGCCTTGCTGTCCTCCTGTAAGTAAATTATATTATGCCCATAACATTCCCAAGCGATAACGCAACTTGATAACGGTATGGGCGAAAAAATTCATCGTCATTACTCAGCCAAATGACGTCCACTGCTGGACATTGGTCTCCCCCGACCACCGTTACTTCGAGATGATAGTAGATTGAGATCACTTTGCGTCAGCGGTAATTCGACGGTGTTTTTTTGCAAGCTTTCTTGAGACAAGGATTGTCATTAAATATGTCAGGAAAACCACACAGACAAAAAAAACCGTAATTATTTCCCTGCGAAGTGGAATAATTACGGAACCAAATTCTTTAATACTACTGTGAACGGAAGTAGGTTTTAAAAGGTACAGTCTAGGAAATAAAATAATGGAAAATTCAGAACTACATTCCATATCGCACTGCGACATTGCCTTGTACCTTGCACGGTAAGCATTGTTGTTAAAAAGTAGATTTTATCTCAGATCCGTGCAGATCGCAAATAACGTCTACTTATCTAAATTAAATGCAACAACGAGACTTTAATAACATAATTTTCCATGTAAAACGTGATTGTTAAGTCTAGATAAAAAAGGGATTGAGGAAAATCCAAGCACTATACCTCGCCGTGATATCTGTTTCGTAAAACTGGTTTTTAAAACATTCCATCAGCTGATTGATGGAATTATTCAAGAAATCCATTAATCTGAAGACATTTTACAAGGACGAAAATGTGGAGAATATAATCATTCGTGCGACAGAGTTCAATAGAAATTCTTATTTATATTAAGCTAAGCTAAATCTACATTTAAAAAGTTGGAATTTGATGATTTATTAAATTCCAACTTTTTGAATGTAGATCACCTGGATAACCCTGAAAAAGTCTTTGCTTCAGAAACTGGGGCCCTTTGATCTTGGCAGGATTCGAAGTGAAGATTCTAAATTTCTAACTCTTTGGTTAGGGATTATGTTAAGATAGAACCTTTTCTGAACATCATTGCTAGATAGTCCTTGACCTGAGCTTACCAAATGACCGGGTTTTTGCAAACTGGAGGAGTTTCCCTTAATAGGGGGATAAACAACAATCTCATTTACTTCCAAGAATTTGCACAAGAGCTTATCATCGTATTGCGACGAGGTCTCGCCCTAATAGTAATAATATCGTGGTTAATTAAGTGTTTTTATTAAGTCAGCTTCATTAACAATATTGAACACGATTTCCTTGTTTTGCTATACAAATATTATGGTCCCATTTCGAGTTTTTGTTTTTTTGATAATTAAAGTGCTTTGGCAAATTGTTACCAAAATGCGAAACGAATTAGAAGATTCATTTTTACAAATATCATAGTTTCATTTACCAATCCCACAATTAGAAGAAATTGCCTTTGTAATGGTGTCTTCAATTAGTCAGTAGAAAATTTTGTAGAAGGTAATTTTGACTTTAAACGCTGAAATGATGGCGTCCAGGCGATAATGCGAATGTCAGGCGTTTTTGAGATTTGTTTAGGTCAGCAGTTCGGTTAGGTTTGGCAGGATCGGGGCGGCAATAATGTACCGAATCATGCAAATATGAAGAAATGTGTAGCACCCCTAACTTTGATCAGTATTGGTGGATGAAACTGAGCTGTACGTATCGTACAGAAGCAACATTTGACGTAATAAAAGTTAGCACAAAAACTGAAATCCTACTACCATTTTTTAGAGCGTAAAATTTTTCAGTAGTCGTGTTTTAGTTTTTGAATATAGGCAGTGTTAGTAATGAAACAGTCTTCATACTGAAATCAACACGTTTAATTAGAGCTATGTATTACAAATCACGTGGCACGTTCGGCACTCATAGAGAAGGGAGGTAGACTGCCGGGTCGCGGGCGCACAGCGCGGTCAGCTCGGCGTTACGTCACAGGGCTGTCTGCGCGGGCGAGGCCCATGTTGCTAACAGTAGATACTTTTTACAGACTTTTTTTATAAATAAGCCCTCTCTGTGGATACCCGACACGGCATCATTAAAAAAAAAATGAGCCGTCGCGGGACGCCTGGCAGATGTGAAACATCGAAATTATTTTGTAAAGACACACATAAAAAAAAATCACTCATCTAAAGGTTGACCTTGAGAAGTATAGCTTAACCTGAAGAACCTGCTACACCAGGCAAAACAAAAACTAAATGGTCACCCATCCAAAGGCTGACCTTGCGAAGTGCATCTTAACCTAGCGAACCTGTGACAAAACGCCACACATTAACTAAATGGTCACCCATCCAAAGGCTGACCTTGAGAACTGTAGCTAACCTAGCAAACCTGTGACACGAGGGCAAAGCAGTCGTCAGTATGACTGCTTTGCCCTCGAAGCTTTTACTGAAATGAAATATAGGAGAGGAGGTTACAATCCTCTCACCATCTGCCTTCTGCCTGACTTTAGTCAGATGTCTGTTCTGCCGGCCAACTTCGCAAATTTTTAAAAGTGACCGTCACTCTGTGAGTGCTGCCATTGGGTCTCCTGCCCAACACTTCAAAACGATCATTCTTTAGGACTTTCACAACTTTATAAGGAATACTACGGAATCTGCCTTTTAACTTTTTGTACCCGGGATTCCTTTTACTTATGCGTATCAACACTATATCCCCGATTTTATACGGAGACTTCACATAGCGTTTAGCATTAAATCGCCGCATCTGCCGCTTTTGATCATCCTCCAATAGCTCACGAGCTTTTGCTCTTGTAACTCTCAGGTCCAGCCTCTCACCCGCCTGCGTGAGATTATTTACCAAAAGCGCCTCACACGGTACCTACTGTTGGCTTATAACCTAACAGTAACTCGTTTGGATTTCTGCCAGTGACTTTATTCACTGAATTATTCAAGGCTTGCTGAGTGGCAGCCAGGGCTTCACACCAGTTCTCTACTGGTTCATCCCTGATTATAGCGTTCAATATGTTTAATATTGATCTGTTTAGACGCTCTACCTGTCTATTAGTTCTGGGCAGATTTAGTGAATTTATCACCAACTGAATCCCATTTTCATTACAGAAGGCCTTCATAGCCCTCGAAGTGAATTCTGTTCCTCGGTCGCATATTAGCCTCCGAGGCACTCCAAACAAATAAACCATAGCCTTTAAGGCTTTTATTACACTTTTAGTGCTAGTAGTGTCAGGCACCGCTTCCAAAAAGCAGTATTTAGAAAATCCATCCTGTAGGGCGATAACATACTGGTGCCCTTCTTTACTTTTCACAAACGGACCAAGATGGTCCACATGCACAACGTCGAATGGCGTTTCACCTTTAGGTATGGGATGTAAGAGCCCAGGCTTCCGACCAGTATCACTCTTGCCAATAAGGCATTTAAAACAATTTCGGACGTATTTAGTCACAACCTTCCTCATCCGGGGGAACCAATATTTACTCCGGATGGCAGCCAGTGTTCTGTCGATACCTTGATGCCCACTCTCATCGTGCATAATCCTTAGCACTCCCCATCTTGCATTCCGTGGTACAACCCATTTAGACCCTTCAGGCGTCTTTCGATAGAGGTGTCCCTCCTTAATATCGTAATCATTAAAATATTGGTCACGATCTCCTTCATCGTTTCCATCTTTCAAATACTGATAATCCTAGACAATTCGTCATCAGCTATCTGGCATTCCAGTAAATTTTTCAACCGTTGTGAACTCATACGACAGACAAACAGGGTTACGTACGGCTTAAGTAATCGACGTGAGCAACTCGTTTACCTGGTCGATATTCGATATCAAATTTGTAGTCTTGCAGGTATATCCACCATCGAGCTACTCGCGGATTTATCTCCTTCTTTGTCATTGTGGCTCTGACAGCAGTACAGCCAGTTATCAATTTGAACTTGATCCCGATTAAGTGCACTCGGAAGTGTTTAAGCAATTGTACGACAGCTAGAGTTTCTAAATCATATGAATGATATTTGGACTCATCCGGTGACGTTCGCCGGCTGTCTAAGCTGTTTTGGTGTCTTTGGGGATGAAGCCACTACGTGGGAACAGTACGGCTCATTGGATGCCCATGTTTGCGAAGTATTCGCTCCAGGCCACGACGGCCCACCGACCATACTTTCCTTCACCTTTTGATACATCCAATTTAATGGAGTGTTACATATGGTTTCCTCACAATGTTTTCCTTCACCTTTGTGCTACGTCCAATTTAATGGATTTCTAATGCGTCCAATTTAATGGATGCCAATTGCGTCCAATTTAATGGATGCCCATTGCGTCCAATTTAATGGATGCCCATTGCGTCCAATTTAATGGATGCCCATTGCGTCCAATTTAATGGATGCCAATTGCGTCCAATTTAATGGATGCCCATTGCGTCCAATTTAATGGATGCCCATTGCGTCCAATTTAATGAATGCCCTTTGCGTCCAATTTAATGGATGCCCGTTGCGTCCAATTTAATGGATGTCCGGTGCGTCCAATTTAATGGATGCCCATTGCGTCCAATTTAATGGATGCCCATTGCGTCCAATTTAATGGATGCCCATTGCGTCCAATTTAATGGATGCCCGTTGCGTCCAATTTAATGGATGCCCATTGCGTCCAATTTAATGGATGCCCGTTGCGTCCAATTTAATGGATGCCTATCTACCATGCGTAAATAGTGCATGCTGGTGTAGATGTCACATATCTTCGAAGTGTTGGTTCTCCGACATGCCGGTTTCTAGGTCACATAATTCTACCGCTGAATAGGTATAACTGATGTCGCCAGGTTCTTCGTATCTGATGCGGACACCTTCCCTATTAGCGATTATTTGAATACCCGGATGTTCCAATATATGGCAGCCCACTAACAAGTCCACTGGAAGACCGTGGTCGTTCATGATCAATGGTGTGACATCAACACCTACACCATCAGTACTCAGTCTGCACGATGTCTGTCCAATAGCCACCACAATACTTCCTTTATTTCCGCTCATCAAAGCTGTAGTTGGATTTAAGTGTAAACCAAGCTTTTGCGCAACGTTCTGTCTTATTAGAGACGCTGAACTTCCAGTTTCAATAATGGCTCGAATGGGATTATTGGTTATGTAGCATGTAGTGGACATGCGTATCAGTTTATCGGAGCATAAGTTGACGGGTTTTTATTTCTTGAAACAGCTATTGTATGCCCATAGCGGTGACAATGTTTACATTGAACCGACCCTTTGTTAATGTTATTAGAATCAGGGGCCCCGGCGTTATCGCCTCTAGTTTTGATGACCTCGCTCGACTTGCTTACTTTTGACTCACATTCAAATCGTCGATGGCTTGGCTTCCCACACTTGAAACAAGAGCCCTTTATTTCGTCGGGGCGGTGCGACGAACGAGATTTGTTTTAATTATTCAAACTCTTGGTAGATGGTGAAACGTTATCAAGGCCGGCACGGTTACGTGTTTCGCCCATTGACCTTCGTGACATTTGTGTTTCCATGTCTTGCATTGTTTCGCAACCTTCCAATACAATACTAATATTCTTATCGACTATACCACCAAGCATTAAATCCATTTGCTGACGTTCGGTCATTTTTACGCCAAGACGTTTAATCTTGGCAGACGTTCGACCTGCATAAAGAACCAATGATTTCGCCTGATTGCTTTTAAAATTTACAACATCCTCTATGGCGCTAAAGAGATTAGCTTCCCTAGGGTATGATATAAGTAGATCTTTTTGGAATTGCATCCAAGATCGCTTTTCGGGTAGCCAAAGATTGTACCATGCCCTACCTTCGCCTTCCAGAGCCTGGGTTGCGCGATATAATTTTCTTCGTTCACTCCAGTCGCAAGCAATCGCAATGTCCTCGACCTGTCGGATCCACTCTTTCACATACCTTCCCTCCTTGCTGGGATCGAAACCCGGAACAGAGCCCAGTTCTGGTGTTCTGGATCTCTTACGCCGTAGTTTTCTTTGCGAAGTGTAACTCGACGTCTCCGACTCGGACCTTTCACGACTACGGGATGATCGCGACATTATCAATAAGTGTCTGTTATCACTCTCACTTTAAGTTTGCTAAGTGTCACTTTCACAATACACTTCGGAAACTGTTTATGGATATAGTATCCCACCGCTGTGTTAGTAATGAAACAGTCTTTATACTAAAATCAACACGTTTAATTAGAGCTATGTATTACAAATCACGTGGCACGTTCGGCACTCATAGAGAAGGGAGGTAGACTGCCGGGTCGCGGGCGCACAGCGCGGTCAGCTCGGCGTTACGTCACAGGGCTGTCTGCGCGGGCGAGGCCCATGTTGCTAACAGTAGATACTTTTTACAGACTTTTTTTATAAATAAGCCCTCTCTGTGGATACCCGACACGGCATCATTAAAAAAAAATGAGCCGTCGCGGGACGCCTGGCAGATGTGAAACATCGAAATTATTTTGTAAAGACACACATAAAAAAAAATCACTCATCTAAAGGTTGACCTTGAGAAGTATAGCTTAACCTGAAGAACCTGCTACACCAGGCAAAACAAAAACTAAATGGTCACCCATCCAAAGGCTGACCTTGCGAAGTGCATCTTAACCTAGCGAACCTGTGACAAAACGCCACACATTAACTAAATGGTCACCCATCCAAAGGCTGACCTTGAGAAGTGTAGCTAACCTAGCAAACCTGTGACACAAGGCAAAACAAAAGCTAAATGGTCACCCATCCAAGGGCTGACCTTGAGAAGTGTAGCTGAACCTAGCAAACCAACTACGAGGTACAAAGAAAAAAGAAGTGAGCCGTTGCGGGACGCCTGGCAGCTATGAAACATCGAAATTATTTTGTAAAGACACACATAAAAAAAAAAACACCCATCTAAAGGCTGACCTTGAGAAGTGTAGCTGAACCTGCGATACAAGGTAAAACAAAAAAAAAATATTTTGTAAAGATGTGATTTACAAAGCATACTTCGAAATGAAATAAATATGTTATAATCTGAAATAACATATTCATTATATGTTAATATGTTAATTATCACAACAAAAAAAAAACACAAATTTTCAGTATGGGCCCACTGTGCGTCGCCACGCTCGCCACGCCAAAATTTAGGTTTACCGTCGCCTATAGATGTTTCACATCAAAAAATTGTTCAGCACTTTTTGCGCTGCCAACAATACCTCATCTGACAAATAATGGACAAAAGTTTAGAAGTTATGATGGATCAGATAAAGGTATAAACATACATAGCAGTCAAAATAATACCCTCGCCGTAGTCGGGTAAAAAGTGGCATTAAAGTGCTTATTATTAACAAACAATAGCACACGCGATCATAATCGGAAGGTCATGTAAGCAAATCATGGCGATATAATATAATTGTTGAATTGACTATTGTGATCGTGACGCGCGCTTCCGTTGCGTCACTATACGTGCGTTTGTTTACCTTCTGTATCGCTGATTGACGTCATATTAATATTTCATAGAGAAAGTCATTGAAATTTCTTTTTATTTAAGTCAATCGTTTAAGAATGCATGTTTTTTAACCCATTCGTTGCTACCAACGCACCATTTGCGTTGATCGAGATAACTACGTCAAGCCACCAACGCACCTATGCGTTGAGTGTACTTTAGGACGGTTTTTGGAATTACATTAAAATGATAGAATTTATTTAAATATTTGCCAACATACACGGCTAGAAACAATTGTTAAATGTGGAAAAACTGTTTGTTTTTGCTTCGAACTGTCATTCTTGTTTTGGTAAGGAAGAAACGGTTGGTGCTGTGAAGGTCTTAGTGAAGGAAAAGTATTAAGTGGCACCCAGGTGATGTTTTTAAAATTTAAGTGGCAGTGAATGGGTTAAGATAGGTAACCATAGCCAGTTAGGGTACCTAATCATAATGCTGATGCTTGAAGCCAACACCAACAAACAAACCAACAAAGCTAACAAACCAACAAACGAACTCTTCAGCTTTATAATATTAGTATAGATTGTATACTAATATTATAAAGCTGAAGAGTTCGTTCGTTTGTTTGATTGAACGCGCTAATCTCAGGAACTACTCGTCGGAATTGAATAAATATTTTTGTGTTGGGTAGCCCTTTTATTGAGAAAGGCTATATAGCATCACGCTATGGTCAAAAGGAGCGGAGCAGCAAACGAAAAATGGACGAAAACTGGCAAGCAATGCGATGCGACGGAAAGGGGAGCGAAAATTTCACGCGGACGAAGTCGTGGGCAGAAGCTAGTTGTTTTATATGTGTACGGTCACTAAAGAGATAAGTAACCAGGATTGTCGGATATATTTGAAGTTTAATAATAAACTGTTTGTTTTCTATTAATTAAATTAATGCCTCGTTGGTGTAGTGGTCGCAAGCGCTACTGATCAGCATGAGGACCTGGGTTCGATTCGCAGGGTGCAATAGCGATACTTACATTATCAAAACTCTGGCGCACATAGCACGACGGCGACGTCTTGATGTACAACATATAGAGCGCTACTCGATATTCGCGATAACTCGACAATATAGCCGTAGTTTTTACAGTACTTATAGCATAGTTTTCTCGTTTGTCAAATTTAAAATGGGCGAAGCTAAAACCGCGATAGGCTGAGTTGAGTAGCCCAAAAATGTATAGTATCTAAACTTCATGATGATTTCAAATTAATTCAGCTAATTTTATTAGATAATGGTGCCGATTCCCTTATTCACAAACTAAACTAAATTTAAGTTCAGTGCATCTTTTTCTTTCTATTTCATTAAGGAAAGGACAGAAGATAAATTTAGTTTGGTCCTGTCAAATTAATCAGAGCTTGACGTAAATTGACGTGATTAAAAACTTGCCTACTAAAATTAGGTACCTAATTTTAGTAGGCAAGTTTTTAATCACGTCTAAACTTGTATGGAGTAGTGACAGGCGCTGATTAATTTGACAGGACTAAACTATTTTTTTTCTTTTGTCCTCTTCTTAATGAAAAACAAAGAAAAAGATGCACTGAACTTAAATTTAGTTTAGTTTGTGAACAAGGGAATCGTTACCACTGCCTACTCTCCTATATATATATATATATATAAGTACCAACCAAAGTAAAAGATCAAATACGCTCTTCTAATATTTTACATGGTCATCACGCCGCCAAAATGATAATATTTAACTTGACTAACCATTAAATGTTATATAACAATAGAAATAAAAAATATACAACAATAAAACTTCGGATCGGAACTACGGTTCCGGTTGCTAAGCTTCCCGTGATGACGGAAATGTTTCACATTACGTTTTACTTGTGTATAAAATAAATTATTCATTATTATGGTTGAATAGACAAGCTGTGTGGTATTACCGATTATGTATTGTGTATTTCTGTACAAGTAGTGTTAAAGTGTGATACCTGAACAATTATACATTTTTTTTTACTTTGTATAAAACAAAGTAGCTTCTCGCGTTTGTCGCTTAGATCTTGTAACACTTTCAGTGCCAGATTGAAAAAAGAATTATTCAAAAGTACACCCTATTCACACCTAGCTTATTTTTGTGATAAACACCCGGTAGGTGGGTGCTCGGCATGGTCGCAAGATACATAACTACTAATACGTAGGACTCGGATGCGAGTTGTCGGCATGCGAACGAATTATCGTTCGAACCGGGAGCCGGGTGCTCGGCACTGAAACAACGCAACGTATATTAATGCGGTTTTCATTAATAGAGAGGGTGATTCAAAAGGAAGGTTTTTTTTGTATATAACGCAGACTAAACTGCTGATAAAAGCTAGCTTAAGATAAATTATTATATTTATTAGCAAATTATACCTGGCAATGGCACACAAGGTAAATGTGATAAAAAGGTCTGCTAATATTCTGTGCCAAAATGATAATAGTAATGATGATTATTGATATGGATAATACCGAAAGAATCGAGTGTTATAGGTATTTTATTTGTAATATAGAATAGACTTGTGACCACTGACAGCTGGTAGGTTTGGTGCATTATTTACACCGGCCAAGTGTGAGTCGGACTCATACACAAAGGATTCCGTACCAGCGTGTTTTATTGCAGAAAATGAAGAATTCTATGGATGCATTGTGGCTTTTGATATAAATAAGAGTGCCAACAAACGTTTTTCGGTGCGCGCTATCGAATGGCATCAAAGCCAATGCGATCTAAGAGAAAAGTATATAGTCGCTCATCTGGCTATCTATCTATCTCCTGGAGGAGAGTAAATAGTTTCCATAGATACCTAATTCATTAAATACTCGGGTTCCAACCATCTACTTAAGGACATCCCTACATTAAAAAAAACCAATTAAATATGTTCGAGGAAAACCAACCAAACAAACCAAGCTTATAGGAACGCGCGTCACATATTATATTACCTATGTACATATAAATTCCTTACATCACAAATCACATGAGGCCTTGGCAATCAGGTAAAGTATACAGAAGAATTTATTGTCTCTGTCACATAAGTAGGTTCCTAGGCATAGACGCAAGCATATAAAGCTACCACAATCTGTCAAATATCTTTAATAGGTTTTCAACTTTATCCCTAAAGTATTAGGTTCAAGATTGATTGGGAAAATTTGACTGTTTCGGGTAGCTTGGTGCTGGTGTGTGTACTTTAAAGCTGTCAATCTGATCTTGATCTGCAATATTAGGCTCTTCAATCATGAGATGATGAACGTAGCTAATAATATTACATACCAAGGAGTGTCTTGCCCGTTCTTCCACATATACAAGGTGTATCTATTCATACACGAAATATTTTAAGAGGTACACCTGTAGGTGGTAAAGAAGCTATAGAAGCAAAAAGAAAATTTTTATGTAAGCGTTTTTGAATTTTCGTAATTATTACCTATAATTTTAAAACTGCTTGAGACGTTTTGCATAAAATCCTTACACCAAATTCTATGAATGGCCCGCCTGACGCTGCGAGGGTGGCGACCGGACGGCACGAGCATGGCCGCGGTGACTCGGACCGTAAAAAATAAGAAAGAGTATTTCTCATGTGCGTCAAATAAATTATAAATGTTAAATTTTGAAAAAGTATATTAAATTTTTTTTTTCGTTGCTGTAGCTTCGTTACCACCTAGAGGTGTACTTCTTAAAATATTTCGTGTATGAATAGATACACCTTATATATGTTAATTAGTACCTATTAGGCTTAGGAATAGGCACAGCATAGTCAGCCTATAATGTTCCCACTGCTGGGATACAGGCCCACTCTCTGTGAGAGGGAATGCGCGGGTTGGTAGATTTCACATGTCTTCGAACTTTCGGTTCTAGGACATGCCGCTGTTTCCTCACGATGTTTTCCTTCACCGTTCTGAGAGCAATGGTGTTAACATTTACACAAAGTAGATCATTTCCAACATACACGCGAGCGAATTCGCGAGCAGCACCTAGTTGTTCTTAAAATGGATTTGGGTATCCTAGTTCCTTTCAATTTAGTTCAAGTTCAGCAGCTTAACTGATTAAACTATTCTAAACTAATTATATCGTAAACCTAATACACTTAATTAATAAATTATTGAGAATGGCCTAAGAAAATGCCTAACGAGTAATTATTTAACAATTTAGTACTTTACTGACCTCCTCGTGCCGCCTTGACCGATTTACCCAGTCGATGGAAAATCTTACGAAGATAATACGATAAATCCGACTGACTATTCGCGATCGATCCAGTAAAAAAGTTGCGTGATGTTAACGTTTATTGATGAAAGTAGTGATTACTAGTTTACGCGAAGCGTCTATGAGATGTACAGTCACCACGGAATCTATCCACACTATATATAATACTAGCTTTTGCCAGCGGCTTCGCCCGCGTGGAGGTCGGAAATTATCCCGCGGGAACATACTACCGGGATAAAAAGTAGCCTATGTCCTTTCTCAGGCTCTAAACTATCTGTTACCAAATTTCATTTAAATCGGTTCAGTAGTTTTAGCAGGAAAGCGAGACAGACAGACAGACAGACAGACAGACCGACAGACAGACAGAGTTACTTTCGCATTTATAATATTAGTGTAGATGTAGATTAGTGTAGATGTAGATAGTGTAGATGTAGATAATAGCTTCTGCCCGCGACTTCGTCCGCGTCAAATTTTTGCTCCCCTGACCCTTCCCGTCGCATCGATTTGCCTGCTAAGGTTCGACTTTTAATCATATTCACTAACTTGACAATTAGAGGGATACCAGGTTTTGACAAAAAAAAAGATAGTGAGGTGGTGCAAGAATGAATGAAATTGAATGAACTTGAAATAATGTACTTACATGCAAACTTTGTAATTTAAAGGACAATGCTCATGGATGTATGGAATCCCGTACCATGTTGCATCAAAATCAAACTTTGTTTTTTATATACTACATTGATCATATTAACTCCTACAAAAGTTCTTTTTGAAAAATAAACCCGGGTTTCAGAGTTATAATGTAAAATCAAAATAACCTAAAAACTAGGTCTGTTTTGGTCGACGCTGCCAACGACTTGTTTTATATATCTACTTAGACACGTTTTACATGGACGAATAATATTGCTCTAAAAAAAGCGTAATCCACGTATCTAAGTTAGTAAGAATTACGAGTTATAGCAACGTCTAGCCCCGCCACAGGGCTCGTGACTGAAACTCGTTTTTTCTTTAATACGATGAGTCTCACAGTTACCTACTGGATACAAGTCACTATCTGCTTAAGCAGTCTTCCCGGTGGAGACTAAACTATAGCCTCCAGCCAGGTACATGTGAAACTCGGTGATTTGACCGACCCTTATATTATCAACAGTATGAGCCGGTAACGTGGGTATAATTCTTGCCAAACTTCTTGGCCGCCCTGAAGTTGGCTACAATGGCTGCGCAGTCGTAAATCTAATAAAAAAACAGCAGCCTATAATGTTCCCACTGTTGAGACACAGGCCTCCTCTTAGTGGGAGGGAGCCGTAATCCACCACGCGGGCCCAGTGCGGGTTGGTAGATGTGACATGGCTTCAGTTTTTTGGTTCTAATACATGCCGGTTTACTCATGCTGTTTTCGTTCACCATTTTGCGAGCTGTGGTGATGATATAATTAACACAAAATGCCTGTTTGGGTGTGAACTCACGACGTACTACTCGTAAGTCGCGGCCGCTACCACTGGGCCACCACTACTCACCAATACCAATAATACATTATCATAAATAAGGGTGACCAGTCAGATTGATAGGTAAGTGATAGAAAAATGAAACAAACAAGTTCATTTGGGTTTTTAATAGGGATCAAAGTCAAAAACTGTTACATAAATCATACATCATACTCCTGAAAAAAAATCATCTAAATCCGTTGCTGGCGAAGTTATGTCAATAAACCGTCCCCAGCTCAAATACTATACTATCGTCATAACATGAGCACAGCAGCCCACTGTTCGCTTACCGACGAGGCGACTGCAGCAATAACCTACTATGGTTTCTAATGTGTTGGCCACAGCATCATATCTGCTAATCAATAAATACATGTGATAAGTACGACTGTTGACATGTCTCGAATTAATCCTACCTCTTAAGAGGTAATTATTAAGCCCTACAATCCAAGGTACATCATCATCAATAGAATTATTCACCTCAACTGAATAAATACCAGTCCGACGGATGTGTTCCCCATAATAAGATCTAGCCTGTTTGAGTTGGTAGGTCTCAAGAGCTAACCGTTTTAAATATGTTGTTGTCAATCATAGTGAGCCATCTAAACGTGAATTATGGCTTAGGAATATTGAGATCTCCACATGGTCCAGCATCTGGCAGACCTGGGCGATTGGAGTTGTGCACATCACGACGTTGAACTTCTCTTGTAGCTGACCTCCAGCAAGCAGCACATACTCTTTCCAATCTTGATATCTATAAAAAAACATGATTATACATGTAATACAAAACATTTCACAATGGGTAATAGACTTGATAAAAGTATTACTGTAATGTGATGTAACTAGGAATACATGATAATGATCAGGCAGTAATTGTGTCAAAATAGATAATAATTAGGTTTCATTTTTATGTTGTAACATAAATAAAAATATTTACCAAATGGAGCGGAATATTTCTAACTAAAATGTTTCTCTCTAGTCGATCTTGTCTTACAGGATATGGTCTAGTTGCACGTAGAATAGAATTGCCACAAGAACAACATAATTTTCTATGACCAAAAGCAGGCAAAGATAAACTTCCTTCACTGATCGTGTTTGCTCGATCTTGAAGCAGTCTCAAACACTCTGTACAAAGCACACATTCTGAAGATATCTGCAATTAAAACCATGAGTGAAAAAGTGTGCTTTTACCCTTTATGACGTTATCTATCTTCTGTAATATATTTAAAGAAATTACACCTACAAGTGATTAAGATTAAAGCGTTTTTTGGCCTCAGACAGGTTCGTTTTTTTTTTGTTATTTATTTGTTGGATATTTCCTGTGCGAGTCCAAAAATGTTTTTATTCATTCTATAAAAATAATGTTTTGTAAGCTGGTACATTCATTAAAAGATTAGTCAGGAAATAGGTGCCTGACATTCATAAGTACCTATATATTCAAAGAGTAAAATAAGATCTGCTTACCTGAGTAGGAGTTATCCAAGACTGTAACAAGTTAATCATTGGAGTAGACTCTTGTTCTAATGATATGTGGGTAGGTTTCTGGGTATCAAATATGGACTATTGATACATCGCCGGTTTTGCCGGGTGACTGACGACGTCAATCGGTCGACCGACTCGACATATTTGCACAATGAATTACTCACAAAAAAGGTTCAGAAAATCCAAACAAGTTCTACTTTGCAAAACAATTCAATAATTATTCAATCTCAATCTCAAAAACACAGACGGTACTCGCTACTCGCTAGCGCAAACCAAAGACTACAGACTACATGCGCAAAATGTCAGATGCACAGATAAATCTATTCTGTTGCATTCTATATCTTTTTGAACAGTTGGGAACGGGTAATTAACCATAATAAAACCAGATAAAATAATGATAATCTTTTAAATAGATATTCTATTCTAGTTTATTTTTTTTAATTAATATAGAATCGGCAGAGTATTATTTTTACAGTGAACATGGCACTTTCAAAAATCAAGGTTATGTTAATCATTTATCACGTGAAGTGAAACGGAACGTCATTCATAGGAAGTAAAACAATATCCATACTTTTAAGCTTAAAAATAAATTCCCTGTTCAAAAACTAAATCCCCGATGTGTAACGTCGTAAACAAATATGAAACTAATTACTCCAAAATGTTGGTCTTGATGCATGAGACTTTTTGGTACCACTTTTGAGCATTCTCCTTTAATAACTTGTCTTAAAACAAGATGTGTACTATATCGATATATATGTAGTCTATGTCTGTCAGAGGAAATAAAATGACTTTAGTAAAAAAATAAGCAAAATGAAATGTTTTTTATATTTAGTTTTGTTTCTATCAGAAGAAAATAAAAAAAGGAAATAACTGTTATTAAAAATTATTAATTATTCTTATAATCCACACCTAAAAACGATTTTTTAAAGTTTTATTTAATTTAAAACATTTTTATCATTCATTCTTTATGCGAAATCGTTCACTACCCCGACACTATTAGTTTTAGAATGGTATCATTATTTTGCATTGAACTGTCAAGTTAGTGAATAGGATTAAAAGTTCAACCATTATTCGTCCATTTTTCGTTGCTGCTCGCTCCTTTTGTGTTATAGTGAGTCAACCTTAAAAGATAGACATATGCTCTCGCGGACTTTTTTTTAGAACTTTTTAAAAGGAACAATTCCGTCATACATGATTTTTGCGTTACTTTAACCGTTTACGCAGCGCACGCAACGGAAACTCTCAAAAGGAATAAATTTTCCCCGTTTTTGCAACATTTTTCATTACTGCTCCGCTTCTCTTAGCGTACCTCTAAGCGTGATTAAAAACTGTTACCATTAATAAAATTAAGATAATAATTATAAGAAAAATAAATAATGCATTAGAATTATGAAACATACAGTTTATGATGCTTACATATCATATGGTAGAGAACATAACTACCCAGCGGACGAGTCGACGAGATCATTCCATTTTCATTTAGACAAAATATCAATTACAAACAACGTCATGCGTCATCATAATGAATAATATTTTTATTTTTTAGTTATTCAAAAGTTCATTTTTTTTTTCTTATTGATGTGTAGTAGTCACTGGATACATGAAGTGGGCTGCCGTTGTAAGACGACTAAAATGTCACGGTTTATATTTATATGTAAAATTATAAATGCAAAAGTAGCTCCGTCTGTCTGTCTGTCTCGCTTTCCTGCTAAAACTACTGAACCGATTTTAATAAAATTTGGTACACAGATAGTTTAGTGCCTGAGAAAGGACATAGGCTACTTTTTATCCCGGTAGTATGTTCCCGCGGGATAATTTCCGACCTCCACGCCGGCGAAGCCGCTGACAAAAGTTAGTAAAAAATAAAGGACCATTAGTCTTGTGTCATTTTGCCGATTCCTTTTGAGTCGACAACACGACAAGCTTCGCAAACTTAATTAGAATTTATAATCGTGTCTAAAGATTAAACACAGAGATTGCTGATACCTATCGAATAACTGTTACTTCCCGCTATATTTCTCTCAATAATTTTTTTAATTGCCGCCGCTGATTTATGTCCCATGATGTCAAACGCCAAGGTTGATGCAGACCAGTTGCATATTTTTTGCTAATAAAAGTTCAAATGTTTCTTCGCGAGAATTCGTCTGGTGCAAGTTTGAGAGATGTTACATCATCCACGTGAGTCAGCGAGGTTTTGTTGACTAATTTGTTTCTGGTTTCATTGCTGTCAACCTTTGATACATTTGTATGCAAATGAGGCAGTAGTGTTCAATGGAAGGCGTGTCTTTTTGATGTTGTCGTCACTTGGCGGTCGTAGTGAGCGCGAGTACACACGTTTGGCATCATATTGCGTGTTTCGTTTGTTCATGGCTATTTGGAATTTCATCCAAGTGTTGTTGATATACGACCGTGCTATTTTCTTTTGAAAATGAAGCTGAGTGCTCATTTTCTCACCAACATCCGCATTCATCAGCGTAATCTATATCGGTTTCGAGATATTGAACCTGTCTGAGATTCAAACTGCTTTTGACTGCTTTACTTTCAATTACCTTCAAGTCTTAATTTTTTAAGTACCGTTCTATTTTATTGATTTTCACTGCAAAATAATGAAGAAAGATTATTAAATCCGGTTGGTGTAATCTAAAATAATAGGTAACAGGTTGTTTGTTTGAACGCACTTATCTCTGGAATAGACTGACGTGAAAATATTTTTCTTTTGTTAGTGTAATTCTCGAGGAAGGCAAGGAGCCGAGCAAAACCAAGCCAAGTACAAAGAACGCCAACCGAAAACGAAGAAATAGGTAGCGTGGTCTCGTGATGCGATGCAATGTGGTGGGTTCAGGGAACAGGCTTTTACGCGGATTAACCCGCGGGCATAAGATAGTTTAGCTATGAAGCTGCTTGACATAATTACTGCTTAGTACTTCACAATGATTGAGCATGGTGAAGATCAGTTTTTATAAGGAGTAAAAAGTAACAAAATTCTGCTTAATCAATGTTTTATTATTTACGCTCATTCGCTCATTAAATTAGTCGCGGTTACTTGTAACAGTAAAGGACACAGAACGAACAAAAACATTGCATGGCTAAAAACTATTGAGTTTTATAAAATCTGATTTAATCTAGGTACCTACTTACTTAATTAAAGCTTTCCTTTTGATTCAACTAATTAGCTGCAACTGAATTCAAACAATACATTTTTTAGTACTTAACCAGTCAATTACCGTAATTACAGACACAATTAAAAAACGATTGTGTCTATACCAAATGTGGTATCTCGGGGACTTAGAGGTTAATTTAATAATTCTCAAAATGGTTTCAAGTGTCTCTACGTTTTTTACGTAAGGAAATACTCTTCTTTATCGTTTAACTAACTTTAGCCAGTGGCTTCGCCCGCGTATTATAAGTACATATAAAACTTCACCTTGAATCACCTGTCTATTAATGAAAACCGCAATAAAATTCTCCGTTGCGGGGTTTAAAAGTTTTAAGCATACAGACGCGGGAAGTGACTTTGTTTTATACTACTTATGTAGAGATTGGGGAAGCGACGAGTCATAGATATAAGAAAGAAGGTCATATGCCCCGTGGTTGAAAATGTATCGGAACCCGGTATCTTCAGTTCGCCCCTACCACATGCCAGTACTACACATGCAATTCAGTAAAAGCAGCCAGCGAACTTCGTATCGCCTCAGATTCAATAAATGTTGTGTACCACCCGTGTTCCTTCAGTTGACTACGCCAGGGCCACGGTAACTCTTTCGAACAAATCTCGCGACCCTGGCAGAAAGTTATGACACCTGGTACTTCGAAGGCATAAAACGTTTTCTGGCTGACACTGCTGTTTGATAAGCTCATACCAAGTTATGACCACCTGGTACTTCGAAGGCAACGTTTTTGTCATACCACGTTTTATAGTGACTATAAACATTTATTTCGTATTTAATTCGAATTGGTAATAATGAATATAAAAATGAATATAAAAATGAATCCCTATTTCCCTTGCTGGACCGATTTCACTTTTTTTTATTTTTTTTTATTTTTTCTTTCATAAGAACCTTCTCCTGACAATAACAAACACACCAAAAAATAAAGTGAAATCGGTCCAGCCGTTCACGCGTGATGGCGTGACCAAGGGACTAGGGATTCATTTTTATAAATATAGATTTCAAAATCTCCGTTACATAATTTTCAGCTATCTTTTAGGTAAGTTTTAATCAATCTGATTCACCGCGCAGGCGCCGAGACAAGTGAAGGTCATTTCAGATTAAATCTGAGAATTTAGAAGGGGGATTTTAGAAATCCGTTGTGGAAAACCTAAGACTTTAGTGACGCACGTAACTAATACCTCTATTTACAAAATTTAAGTTAGTATGCCTTTATAGCTTCCTCAATTAAATCCGTCTAAGAAACAAGTTAAAGATGTCAAAATGTACCTACCTAGAGAATGTCCTGCGGCCTAATTGCGGAACGCATTATTGGCAAATGATTGAGACTAGTTGCTTTCGTTTTTATCGCAGTTTGTTTAAAATTACGAATTTGGTATTGCGTTACTCCCTTAAAGTGTGAAAGCAACGGCTAGTTGGTTTGAACGATAAAGAGTGAACGATATGTCAAGAAAAAATGGGCAAACGTCTATTTTTGGAATTGCGTAACTTATTTGACAAGCGACAATTTGCTTAAATCGTTGTCATGAAACAAACGGCTAGTTGTATTGAAGCAGAAGGCGAGCTAGTCGTCGCTATCGTTTTCCGTTCCACATATTTTATGATTTAAACGTAAAATCTGTAAAATTATAGCGAAAAAATGTAAGTGATAGTCTTCCTGATAAATTGTGGATGTGATTTTGTGCAAAACTCCAATAATAAATGACTATTAGTGGTACCTATTATGAATATCGAAAGAGCGAGGTGATTTTATAAGAAAAATTGGAAGTTTTCTTCTGTGACAAGTGTATACAAGGCAACGGCAAGTTATCTGCATCATGTGCATGATATTTAAGAACCGAGATAAATTAGTGGCATTTTTACGAAAGAAAAATTCGTAACTCGTATCCTATTATGCTTAACCTGTGGCAGGCTGAGCAAGCCAGTCGAGCTGTTGCTTATTTGGAAAAGCAAAAAGCGATCAATGCAAAGAGGAACAACTATATGTAGAAAAAAAAATTGAAGCAGTAAATGTCAATGATTACCTACCTCTATACGACTTCGATGAACATAGGTGCACACATACCATACCTACTTAGACTTATTTCCACAACATGTCTGTTTAAGGTACTTACTTAATTTTCAATATTATTTTCTTTAAAAGTGTTTAACATTGAATATTCTCACTATAAGTAGCTACCTACCTAAATATTGTATGTACCTTAAATGTTTTTCTCATTATTAAGGATATCAAAGCCAATAATTGTTTGTCCATGGATTACAGCCCACTCCATCTCACAGAGGAGGCCCGTGTCTCAGCAGTGGGAATTATATAGGCAGATTATGGTAATCCCTGTCAAGTTTATTGCACATGTTGCAAATCAATTCAATCAAACAGTAAGTATTATTCTTTTCATTCGGTGGATATGAACATAATCAGTATTGTAGTTCATGACTACAATACTGATTATGTTCATATCAGACTATGGTAGTCTTCAAAATTGTTTTCTAAAGATTGAATTTTAATGTTACTGTAGAGCATCATAATACTTTATTTCTGTTTATTATGAGGTGCCCTTCAAAATAGTTTTTCGCATTGAATAGGTTTTGCTTGATATAAAGCAATGTATGTAGTTATATCATAGGTCCATCAACCTTTTTATCTAATACCTAATACTAGACTAAATTATAATGATGGATATTCTATAATCAGTTGGAGGATGAGGATGTACTTAAATTCATTTTTTATCTTTCAGGTAGGTCAACCACACTAAACAGGAGAATTGTAAACTTTCTCTTTTGCCCTCACAACAAACATTACTAAGCTGTATTTAAATTATAAATGATGACTTCCACAAGAAAACACTTCAAGAGGAGAGGAAGAATTTACAAATACTGTTGTCTGAAGGTTGTAATTATATGAATAAAAATGTCTTTTTTGACCATATATTTGTTTCTGTTTACCTCAAGGTGATAATGAATGCCAGTTAATTAAGTTACACACCATTCTTTTCTAAACAGTATCAAATAGTCCATAGCTAGTCTTTATAAAAAAAAAAAACTTAATGCTTAAATATTTCATAACAAGTTATTTTATTTGTAGCTATAAAGTTCATAAATGAAACACTATTAAAGTTAACACTGTTTTTAATCAACACAGTAAGTACATAATTTATCGCTGTTGAAATAACATTGAATGGTTTTCTTAAACACATTTATTATCTTTAATGAACAATATTCAGTTCCTATTTCTGCCCTTGAGAAGCTTGAAAACTGAAGTAGTTGCGGAGCAGCAGTAACAGTGCAGTCAGAAGTAGATCTCAACAGTGGCCGAAGGAAATAGCAACAGCATCATTCATGCTGCTTTCAAATGTTCACAGGTGAAACGCCTGAGGACTCTCCTACAGTTTTAAAACAAAATCAAATTATTTTCTACTCAATTATAGTACTTAATAAATAATGCAGCAAACTAGGCTCATTAACTAGACTTTCATCAACCCACGGCTGGGCAAAAGCTCTAGGCCTAGTTATTGCTGTTGTTTCGCCAATTATTATTGATCAGCTATTTCTATTGAACATAACACTAAATTAGAATGACAAACAATACTTATACATAAAATATATGATGTGATTTATTTAATTTGCCTAAATAAATGTATTCATAATTATGAGTTGCCAATTGAATCTTAGCATCCATACATAAACTCACGCTTTTATCCCATGGGGGTAGGCAGAAAGTACAGAATGCCACCTACGATCCTTGCATACTGTTTTTGCTTTGTTTATGTTCATACATCTGGTCATAAACGCACGCCGGTTACCAGTACTATGCACCTGACCTTTCTGAACAGCACCAAAAAGGTATGTCCTCCTAAGGTGTCCCAGTGTTCCAGTGTTCTGGCGTGTCTAGTCACATCAGCCTTGTAAATACTTGTTGTTAGCCACCTATCATTCATCCACTCCAGACTAAACCATCAAAGCATACTTAATTCTTGTTCTTAACTGTGACAAAAGGCTCACCTCCAATGATTGATACAGAAGATTGTATTTCTATGTCCAGCGTTGCCAGCAAATTCTTTGTAGGAAAATCCCCTGTATGTCAACTAGATTGATGTTGGTAGGGAAGCGTTCCATTCATGTAGATTCAGCTCTAGCACCTTCTGCGAAAATATGATTAATGTACTGTTGTTACTTCGTTACTTAGTGGTTATTTTAGTTTGCATCAGCATCTACATACATACAAAAATATCAAATAACAATAATATATATCTCTTTTGTTGGAATGTGAGGCTGACATACATAATCATTAAAATAACTACAAATAAGTTGCAGAAGTCTACACAGTAAAAGAATGGTTGTCCGTCTGGTCAATAATGTACCTACAGCTACAAATAATCACTTCTACACGCTTAATTCCTATTTACATAGGCGTACTTACTTGCAGTGGTGATATTGACTTGTCCTTTTCGTTTTGGAGCAAAACAGCGTAAGTCCTAATGCAGCCAGTACAAAACGAAGACAGAGCCCTATTCTTGCCAAAGGTCTTCCAAACCAACACTCGAGGGTTGGTGAACATTTAGTTAAATATTCTGTGCCACTAGAAATGTTCCAAAACTGCTTTTCATCGGCTGAAGCCCATGTATCTGTATGCGAATAGTAAATATAATTATGTATAATGAAAACAACAAGTTGCAATAAAATTCAAGTCAAAACAAACAAAAGGCGGTTTTTTTTTTTTTTACTCAGTGTTGCCAATTTTTTTCCCGTGTCAATGTTTTTCTCACACTGATATAGAGATGAGGCGTATATACTAGAATAGGTACAGGGAATAGGTATGTAAAGAGACTAGGTTGCACCTATTCCAACTTTTAAAATACTAGATCCACCTAGTCTCACTGTGCCTACGCAGTACACAGCACCCGCGCCGTAGTCCACGCGAATTGAAGTACCGACTACGCGGCGAAGCGAGATAGCAGCATAGTCATAGCTCATTCATGTTTGACAAAATCATTCGTGTGTCAGTCACTTGAATTTGAACCCTAATTCAATGGCATAAAAGTAACATGACACGCACTGTGTTGTGCTAAAATATATACTGTCCTTTTTTAACTACACTATTCCGCAGTCCTTCCATCCTTGTCTGTCGGACTAGTCTCGAAACTCGATACTAGTCCGGAATAGGAGTATTTTATAGAATAGGTACTTTGACAATACTCGATACTAATGAAGACTATGATGATGCAGTCTAGTATCAAATACGGAGTCATGCGAATGTGATCTCGCTTGACTCGACGTCGCAAACACGTACTATCGGACTTATTAAGTGATCAGTTTTTGTAACGAAATTTTGATAAATCGTTAAGAACTTAGATCTTTTTTTATTGTGACATTAATTAATTTGTTTATTGGAACGATGTTCCTTATGGCGCGTTGCGAAAGAGGGCTAGACGGAATTAAGAGAAAAAGTTGCAACGACAGTTTTTAACCGACTTAAAAAAAAGGAGGTGGTTTCTCAATTCGACTGTATATATTTTGTTTTGGAACGTAGGAGAGAGAGAGAGAGAGGGAGAGAGAAGGAGAGAGAGAGGGAGAGAGAAGGAGAGGGAGAGACGGAGAGAGAGAGAGAGCGAGAGAAGGAGAGAGAGAGAGAGAGAGAGAGAGAGAGAGAGATAATACTTTTGTTGAGTGTGTACAGGTTTCTTTTTTCCTTAATAAATAATAAAAAAAAAACAATCATGAATCCTGGAAAGGAACTTCGTTCCATCCGGGTGTCCCTTGCCACCTCTCAAGTTTTGTTTTAAAAAATGGCTCCCAAAAAAAAAAATGTCGCTTGTGATCATTTTACGGACAAAGGCCAACATGTTTTAATTTTACGTTGATAGTCCTAAGCCTGCAGAAATTATGAAGGTACAATTTATTACTGCTGACGTACGAATCTACGCGTATCGGTGGTACGCAAAGACTAAGCATCTATAAAGTATACGTATTTCATGGACTAGGTGGACTAGGTGGAATAGGTATTTGGATCTAGTATTTGTACGGACTTGGACTAGGTGCACCTAGTACAAAATTTACCTAGTACGACCCATCTCTGCACTGATAGCGGTTCTGCAAACGACTAAAATAAACTATATTCGCAATTTTTTATATTATTTATTCCTATTACTGTCATTCGGTCGTCGTTTTGAGGATGAAATAAAACTTATCATGTCTTTGTTATAACATAATGTACTATAGATAATATAACACTATAATTACTGGAAAAGTAAGTGAAGATATTTCTTTGATTGTTAGCTACACATTAATGGAATAATGGTTAATTTTACTACCCCTAAAGTAGGTTCACATGGAACATTTTTTTCAAAATCACGTTTTTCGATATTCACACTGGCGCTGTTCACTATATTTGTCATGCCGAACTATCTTTCCAAATCAACGTTTGTATCCAAAGTGGTTTCGGCATTTAAAAATAATCATAAGTGCCACAGGCTTCTTGAAAATAATAAAACAGCTTGCCAGTATCGTGTTAATATAATATTTTCTCTAGTCAAAGCTTTACCAGTGAATTTTATTATTTTCAACAATTTAAATTAGACTAACCAAAACAAAATCACCAGCTACAAACAAATAGTCCGCCAGTTGCGGTGTCCATACCGACCAACCCGGGATTAGTGGAAATCTCAATAAGTTGACAACCCTGCTTTTCTACGATTTTTCCACTGGCCACAGATAACTAAAACGTGAAGGCAATAACGTTTCGTTGTGTTTTTCAAATATGGTAGTTTTTGGTAGAAAGTGTTTTATAAATTGGTTTTTAATTTTTTAAGAAATCTTTGTACTTTTTCATTTATAAGCAGTAGTAGACCATCAGTTGTCATTAAAACAATGTTATATTATTGTAAAATTATTCGCAAGCAAATAGTTCATAATTGTTGAAACAAAACGCATATGTGAAAACGATTGGGTAAGATTTTGGTACCCTCCCTAGTCAATTTGGCAGAATTTGTTTCATTTTATTTACACAATTCCGATTATGGGAACCGAAATCGACTGGAGTTTGTTTAAATTCGGAATTGCTATCAGAAATTAAATGTGTTCCGCAATCAGGCCGCTGGTAAACAATGTAGTCGGTACTTTGCTCATTTAAAAGCACCGAGTAAAATTGTATTTTACTTGGTGCTTTCAGATGATGATGGCAACTTAGTAAAATAAAAAGTAGCTCTTTCATTTGATCTAAATTGAAATAATGTTTCATATAGTATTTTAAAACATGTCTATAATACCACATAAATTCGTACTGTTATCATTGCCGACGGGCCCTGATGAGCCGGTCTGCTTGCACCGCCATACATCGATCCGCGGATTCTTTTGTGGCCGCGGTATGTTCCAGAATGAGACCAAAGCTCACATCTAGTGGTAGTCCTACTACCCGATTACCTAATTCCCTTCCCCAACCCTGTACCTAATGAAAAAACCTACTGTGCAGCCTAGCTTCTGACGATTTATAAGTGCTCATGTAGGTTTATGTGAAATAGCAATATTTCGATTTTGAAAGTGTAATATTGTATTTTGCATTGTAACTACTGTTCATAGTTGTTTCGATAACAACACAAACACATAGATGTACTATGTGTAATTTTATGTACGTATTTATTGTTAGTTAGACAAACTCATTCACTTCATTTCATTCGAACGAAAATACAATTTCACGATACCGTAAGCAAAGTCGCAGGCAAAAAATAAAGATTTTGCGATGCTTTCATTGCGTGGGTGTATAATTGGGGATGTGGGTGTTTTGGAGGTCGAAACACTCGAGTGCTGACGAACTGATGACGACGCGACGCGACGCATCGATTCAGGCAGACGAGACGATCGACGAACTTGACCTTCAGTAGGGTGACCATGCTATGAAAAATTTAAAAATAAAAACTGTTTTTCTTTCAGTGCCCTCTGCACTGAAAGAAAAACGGTTCCACTCATATTTCTGTTTAAATAGCTTCATAATCCGCACGAGTATTTCTACGCCTAGCTGTCCTTTTGTTTTTGTATTCATTTGAATATTTAGTTATGTAGTGTAGGTAAATAGTTATTTGCGTTATATATTGTATTTAATCATTTTAATGTTTGAAATAGCCTTTAAAATGTCGTCCTACAATAAATGTTGCAATTTATTTTCAGAAACATTTTCAGTTCACTCCTTTATTTCAATGCTATGACATTGTATTATTATGATTATGACTATACTTTATTCAGTTACCTACCTAAACAATACGTTCTAGTAACTTTCTAGAAGGTTTTCTAGACTGTAACACCGGCGAGGCTTAACCTAGGACAGCTGAAAGCCAGGGGCGTACATTACAGCTGTCATTGTTCCGTGTCGGACAAGGTCGGCTGATGTAACACACGCGCGCATTGCAGCAGACACGCCGGTCAATGACCTTGTCGGCACGGTCTACCGCAAATGGAAATTATGGTGAACATCGTGAATTTTAATGTAGGTACAAACGTAAGCATATGTATGTAGGTATATGACGCGAATCGTGATCAATAGACCATTGAGACTTTTTAGTTTATCGGTGGTCAGTGCGACTGACTCATACTTAGCGGTGCGCATGGGCACACGGTATGCGCACGCGGCATGCGCATGGGAGCATGGGTTACACGGTGACCCATCTTACCGGTCGCATAGAAAGTCTTACATTCGTTACTCCTCCATAGATATTAATCCTCCTCCTCCTGTTGATGGTAATACCTTTATTTAAAGCTGTTCCTTTTGATATTCCATAACTCTAGGGTTTTAATGAGACCATGACAAAGTTTCAACTGGCATATCATTTTTTTTTTCGTCTTCCTTTAAGTAAGTGTTAATCCATTGCTTCAGTGTTCTAAAAATGTTGTCTGTCCCACGATGTAAATAACGCAATGAATGTTGTTGAACTGTCAAAATGAAAGCTATTCCTATTACTAACAATACGGGTTACGCAATTAATCCGCTGGATGTAGAAGCAGGATGAGACTGGCACAGGAGTGTGGATTAGTACAGTTATTTAGCATGAAGCAGATAGAGACATCACTAGATGTTGGTGAATTCGGGCTGTGAATGATGATTAACAACAATGAAATACTAAAAAAGGTGACTTCGAAAATCAATAATTAAATGAAATTATTAAATAAATGCACTACGTATTCCGATCTGTCCTACATTAGACAAGACAGGCACTAAATTCGCAACTCTCCCTTTTGCTATTACCTTGAGCAAAAACTACACGACAACCTTAATCTTTTCGGAAGTTATATTTTATCTGCAAGATCGCAGAAATCACAACTTCTCGGATCTTGAAGCGGAACTAAGAGTAGGAAGTGCAAATATTATGTATGAGGAAAAACCTAATGATATATTTATGTCCGCTTTAAAATGCACAGCATGTATGTTGTCATCGATTATAAACTTACTAGCTTCTGCCCGCGACTTCGTCCGCGTCATATATTTGCTCCCCTGACCCTTCTTGTCGCATCGCAGCTTGCCAGTTTTCGTCCATTTTTTGTTGCTGCTCCGCTCCTTTTGATCGTAGCGTGATGTTATATAGCCTATAGCCTTCCACAATAAATGGGCTACCCGATTCAAAAAAAAAAATCAATTCGAACCAGTAGTTCCTGAGATTAGCGCGTTCCACCCCCCATTTTAGGAAAGTGGGGGTTAGAAAGAGACAAAAAGTAGCCTATGTCACTCTCCATCCCATCAACTATCTCTACTTAAAAAATCACGTCAATGCGTCGCTCCGTTTTGCCGTGAAAGACGGACAAACAGACACATACACTTTCCCATTTATAATATTAGTATAGATAATCAATCACGGTAAGAACGCTGATTCTATAAATTACGTCTACAGGATATGTATTCATGAATGTAGGTAAGCGCTCGTTATAGACAGACATAAGGCTTTATAGTCAGATTATGGATAGCTAATATCAATTAGATACCGATCAGAGGGCCTAAAAAGGCCACATTAAGCAATTCATATTCTGAATTCCCAGCAATTCATTAGCAATTCCTGTAATTTACGTGAAATGATGACACATATTAGCACAATCATACTCAATTCAGTTCAGAATGAACTGTCATTATGGGTTGTCAATTTGTGAACATATGCCATTTTACGATTTATAATATGATTCTTATTATCCTATTATGATTCTGCCAAAGTGGCCTTTTTAGACTCGCAGATCAAGTATTGCCAACAAATTATTTGTAGCTTAGCTAAGGCTATCAATCAGTTATGGCTATCATAGAGTTCAAGTTCTTATCATAATTCCAGTGATGTACCTTTCCATGTAAGGGATCTGAAATATCTTTTAAGAAGGAACAATAATTATTGAAGAATCACGCTAATAATTTAATCATTGGGCTTTTTCTAATTCTGCTTTATGAAGCCTATATTGATCCCACTGGTCGGACACAGGCCTCCTCACGGTGAGAAGGAGTGGGCCATAATTTTCCACACGGGCCCAGTGCGGATTGGTAGATGTTCACGTCTTCGAATTTTTGGTTCTAAGTAATGCCGGTTTCCTCACGATGTTTTCCTTCACCGTTATGAGCGCAGTAGTGATGATACTATCCGACCGATCACGACCTACAACTCGTAAGTCCGGGCCGATACCATTGGGCCACACTGCTCTAATTTTGCCTAGCTGAGACAAACTGGATGCGAAAGGCGGAGAGCCGCGTTTGACGTACTTTGGAATTTTAGAAGCGTCCCATGTCAAACTACTGATATAGGGGAAGCGCCATGCGCCAGGGTAGTCCGTGAAATTCTGTCTAGGTATTTTATGTAAAAGTCATTCAATGGAATGAATGAACCTGAGTTCATTCATTTCATTAATGATTGTTATAGTTATATGCTGAAATAAATACCGTATTACGGTCGCGAACCACATTTTGCAGAACACACTGACCTGCAAATTGCAAGATAAAACCTAAATCTTAAGATTTCGATATATGGACGAAAATCTTTATTTTATTTGTTCTTACTATAATTACATAAAAGACGTAAAAGAACTGCCGTCGAATGCAGCATACAAATCACGAATATTTCTAGAAGGTAAGTACAGACGCCAGCACTTAAACTACAACAATCTGTCTTTCTTTAATAGATTTTCAACTTTATCGCCAAAGTATTAAGTTCAAGATTGATTGGAAAACTTTTACAGTTTCGGGTAGCTTAATGTGCTGGCGTCTGTACTTAGCTAACAAACAAAAAAAAATGTCCACCCTTCGAGTTCGCAGGAATTAATCGAAAGTGTTGAACTGCTGATGTAATGAATTAACTCGTTGCAGCAGACGGTTCAACCTTATGTGGGGGTCAATTGTAACGATTGCTTCGTTAGAACGGTACATAGTAGATTGATAGTAAATTTTACGACAGACTACACGTAGGCGATCACGAACTACGCAGCGGTTCTACTGAATGGCATGCGTTGATTTAATTATGTCAAAGGTCTAAATCGATTTGTGTCTACAACGAGGATAACGAGTATATTTTGCTGTATTACGGGAGATATTGCTACGTAAAGCATATCATAATCAGCGTAAAACGTTCCCATTGTTGAGACACAGGTCTCCTCCCTGGGTCATAAATAGATAATCCACCACACGTGCTCAGAAGGTATGGTTCATCATCACCATAATCAGCCTATATCTTTTCCACTGCTGGGACACAGGCCTCCAAGCGCTCAGAGGAAGTAGGTCGTAATCTACCACACGGGCCCAGTGCGGGTAGATGACACATGTCTTCGATTTTTTGGTTCACGGACATGCCGGTTTTCTCACGATGTTTTCCGTCGCCGTTTTGAGAGCAGTGGCGATGAAATAATTTACACAAAGTAAAACGCCTGTCTGGGTTCGAACCCACAACCCACAACTCGTAATTCGGGACCTATACCACTGGGTCACCCCTGCTCTCTGAAGATTTGGTTCGTCGAGATGTTATTTTTCAACTTTTGGAGTGCAATGGGTACGAAATAAATACAAGTTTGAACCGATGACCTAGACTCGTAAGTCGGGGCCGTTACCATCCACTAATACCACTGCACAAAACCTGCATACAAGCATTGATTAGCGTTAGCAGAATAGTGACGTAAAAAATTCAACCTAGCGGCACCAAATTCTTTTTGGTTTCAGTTAAGTAGTAATGTGTGACTGGAGAGGCCTACTTCGCAGTGGACTCGTAGAGATAGGCTGATGATTATGATCGTTCTGTCCTATACGTATTTAAAACTAGCTTTTGCCCGCGACTTCGTCCGCGTCAAATTGCTCCTGTGACCCTTCCCGTCGCACCGAATTTCCTGCCGGTTTTCGTCCATTTTTCGTTGCTGCCCTCCCCCTTTTGATCGTAGCGTGATGTTATATAATCTATAGCCTTCCTCAATAAATAGGCTACCTAACACAAACACGAAATACTACCTAAGACGAAATACTGGTTCGAATTTTTCAATTCGAACCAGTATTTCCTGAGATTACCGCGTTCAACCAAACAAACAAACTGTTCAGTTTTATAATATTAGTAAGTAGAGATAAAGATTGTAGAGTGACAATAGATACTAACTCGATGATGTATTATACCACTAATAACATTAATAGTACACAACTTCGTGCTTAGAGCACGAAGTTCGCACAGGTTCGTTAGTTTCACGCGTATTGCACACAAACTTATTACTACGTATACTAGTATAAAAATCCTATCAAACTCCCCAGCAGCACTAGCTGTCTGTTTAGTTAAATTTGATTCTATACAATTAGTAGTTACACAAAGTAATTTCCATTCCGAGACCCAGAACATTAACATAAATCATTTGCCATATGTCAGCTAGCCAACCCAATTTACAAATACAATGAAAACTATACTCAACAAATATAACAAAACCGCGTTGATATTCATCCTTATAATGTAACATTACGATTATGGTCATTATTTAAGTCATGAACAAAGTAATGACCCTCATGGCCTTGCAATGGGTGGGTGGGTACACGTGTTTTAATGGTAGCTAAGTATGACTAGTGATAAGATCACTGTGTTATGTAGAGCTGGTTGGATTCTCATCCTATCATGAGATGGATTTTTATTACAATAAGATGATAATATCTGGATGACCGAGCTTTGCTCGGTATTTTTTGGTAAATTGTGTTTAAAATAATAAGTTATGTTCAAGTTGATTATCGATAAAGTTGGTCATTGAAAACACGAATAAAACGACATTTTATAAAAATGAATCCTAGCTAGATCGATTTATCGCCCCCGAAACCCCCTGTATACTAAATTTCAAGAAAATCGTTGAAGCCGTTTCCGAGATTCAGATTATATATATATATATATGTACAAGAATTGCTCGTTTAAAGGTATAAGATTCAAGCAGGCATTTTATATTGTGTAAATTATTTCTTTACCAGTGCTCTTAAAACTGTCAAGGTAAACATCGTGAGGAAACTCGTATGTCTTAGAACCTAAAATTCGAAGACATGTGACGTCTACCAACCCGCACTGGGCCACGTGGTGGATTATGGCCCGCTCCCTCTCACTGGGAGGAGGCCTGTGTCCCAGCAGTGCGAACATTATAGGCTGCTGATGAAGACGATATTCGCCTACATTTATCTACGTACGTATGGACGTTTAAGTATCGCAGCAGAAGTTTCCGCACACTGGATCTTCAACGTACTGTAAGCAGTACGAGCGTGCTAAGGCACCGAAAGTTGAAAATCGAACCGAATGTTATACAAGGTGTAACAAAATAACGCGAGACCTGAAATTAGTTTTTTCCTAATTGTATACTGAATCGATTTTAGTAACTTTTACTGGAAATTTTTCAAACAATAATCATTTTGCAATGACAACCGCCGACTAAGCCAAACAAAAAAAAACAATCTTATTTCAAAGCACTCAATTTCCTGATAGGGTCGCGAGATTCTGTCGAAAGAGTTACCGTGGCCCTGGCATATGGGCAACTGAAGGAACACGGGTGGGTTTTAGCCAGTAAAAGTCTGACACGCCCTCCCGCGCCGCTCAGAGCGGGAGAAGTCATTTGGTGATTTCCCATCCAAAAAAAAATATCAGAATTAGTCGGTCACTGGTTCAATAGTTATAAGCGTTTCTAGATGGTCGATCTGAAGAGAATTTCCCCAGCTTGGCCACATTTATATCTCAAAAACTAGGATACCCTAGTGTAGATATCTTATCAAAATTAAAATCTCTGATGGTGGCCAAGCCAGTGTCAGACACAAGTTCCCATTCATTTTAGTGGTGATTTGCTAAGAGAAATACCACGGATACGTGTACTTTAAGTTTATGATATTATGTGCGTGTGAACTGAGGGACCACACTGAGAATTCGCGAAATGAAAATCCTAGGATTTAGTAGTAGACTTGAAACAATTGTAGAATGAATGTGGGAATTTGTAAGCAAATATATTAAAAACTACGACCCATAAAGTGTGGTCCCTCAGTTCTCACAGACGTTCAGCCAGATCTCGGAAAGTATCTTAAAAAAGAATGTTTTGTGAATACAGACATTTAGTAAAGAATTTGTAAAGATATTTACTAAATAACAGACCACAAAGCATTAAAGATAAAAAAAAAATATAACGACTGAACTGTGGTCCCTCAGTCCTATTTACCAATTTATGTACTGCATGCAAGCGGTGTGCGGTCTGACGATATTGTCACAGTATTATTTCATTCTTATTGCGACAGTGATCCGAACGAAGCATATAAATTCTTATCTCCTTTTTAGTTGTTTACACAACACTATCTTGCATGTCCCTGTTCCACAAGTAAGCAGTTCCTCGCATTCTTTATACACGACTAGCTTTTGCCAGCGACTTCGCCCGCATAAATATTGAAAGCTGAAGAGTTTGTTTGTTTGTTTGGTTGAATGCTATGATCTCAGGAACTTCTAATTGGAATTGAAAAAATATTTTAGTGTTGGGTAGCCCATTTATCGAAGATTGCTATAGGCTATATAACATCATGCTATGACCAAAAGAAGCGGAGCAGCAATGAAAAATGTTGCAAAAAAAACGGGGAAAATGTATTCCTCTTGTTTGCTTGATGCGACGGGGAGGGGAGGGGTACAAGAAATTTAACGCGAAGTCGCGGGCAGAAGCTAGTTATACATACATACTCTTGAATCACTCTGTCTATTGACGAAAGCCGCATTAAAATCCGTTGCGTAGTTTAGAAGACCGAAGCGCACAAACACGAAATGCGACTTTTGTTTTATCTATATATATAAAAACTAGCTTTTGCCAGCGGCTTCGCCCGCGTGTAGGTCGGAAATTATCCCGCGGGAACGTACTACCGGGATAAAAAGTAGCCTATGTCCTTTCTTAGGCTCTAAACTATCTGTGTGCCAAATTTCATTTAAATCGGTTCAGTAGTTTTAGCAGGAAAGCGAGACAGACAGACAGACAGAGTTACTTTTGCATTTATAATATTATAGTATGGAAGTATGGATAGTATGGAAGTATGAAAGTATGTATTATATACAGGGTGACTTGTAATTAGAGCACAACCTTGTAAGGGGATATAGTACAGGTCATTTGCAACAACTTTTGTAGGAACACTCATATGCAAAAGTGCACCAACATTGAGTTATAATTTTTTTCGTGTTATTTTGAAAAACTCTTATGGGGTAACCTTAAAAAATTCATAAATAAAAAACTTGACATAGATTTGTTAATTTTCTTTTTATTATTTAGTCTATAACGTTCCAGTTACATGTCAGCATCATCAAATGTACATTATTGACATTATTCTAGACACAGTGCTCCAAAATCCAAAAAACTTAAACAAATTTTACTGGCATTATTACACAAAACAGCCTGTTTAAAAAAAAATCACTATGACACTTACTCTGCGTATTATTAAAAAAACATCTACATTTCATAAGCTTTCAAATGAGATATAAAACCCTAAGATAGCTAGTCCAATAGGGAAGATATTCGCATAACAAAGGCGCACGGCCAAAAAAGGTCTGTTTCTACCTGCTCTACTAAGCAGGTAAAAACAGCCGGTCATTGTTTAATCTCTTTTGGGTTGTTTAGGTTAGTCCGTCCTTGTGATTCGTTGCGATCGGATGCTTTTGTGTGTGCTCTGCAGTTTTGTTTTATCTCTGACGACCCGGCTTGTGACTGTTTTTGTGATTGATTGCTCTCCTGACGACTTGGCTTTTCAACTGGTTTCCGTGTGTTATGCTCATCTGTGGTTTTGGCGCGTATCAAGGACTATGGCTCAAAGACAACGGGCAAATTTTACGAATGAAGAATATGCCGATATTCTGTACACTTACGGCGTAGCTAGAGGCAATGCTTTAGCTGCCCAGCGCGAATATCAACAGAGATACCCCAATCGCCGTTTACCTGATGTAGGCGTGTTTTCTCGAGTTTATCGACGAGCCCGGGAGACTGGACGCTTTCAAAGACGTCAAGGTATGTAATAAAAAATGTAATTTAATAAATAATTGCGATTAAATTGCAAGTTTACAGCCAACAGCTGCTTAAGCACTTTAGATTTTGTACCTTCTTAGAGAGTTAAACACAGTTCAACTGTCAATCGTGATTTGCTTCTGGCTGTACCTACTTACGTAGTACCGGAAAAAAAAAAGATAGTTTTCTCCGAAATGTTTTTGTTATTGCAATTTAACTTTGTAAGCAAACAAAGGCCTGCCTTGGGTTATCATCTTTAAAAAATTGTAAGTGCATTCAGTATTAGCTGCGTGTTTCCACTTAGACCGTCATTTCATTACCAATAACAATAGTATTAAATTGTGGCGGGTGAATTCTTTGTAAACACTTGCAAAGCAGGTGCGGTACGTACAGATACTTTCCCTATGTTATCTTCCTTCATTTTTAATAATTATTAATTTTTACAAAATAATTATAAAACCACGTATTTTTATTTATTATTTTAGAACAATTAAATAAATAAATTTTGTCATTGTATTTCAGTCAAAATGGCTTCTTGGCCGAAATGGCTCCTTTAAAACTGAATGGGCTTTGGTTTATTACCCCTATTGTTTACCGCAATTGATTATTTAAATTAGTTTTTTTTTATCAGGCGATGCGGGCAGACCTCGAATATACCGTGCTGATGATGAAGAAGAAATCCTACGTCATTTTCAACGGGAATATCACAGTATAAAGTGTGGAAAGTGGTCCATGAATCTGGGCGTCATGCATATCACTACACTCCAGTGCAAGTCCTGGAAGACCGTGATCCTGTTGCAAGGGTCCAATTTTGCAGATATCTGCTAAACTGCGACATAGAGGACCCAAATTATTTAAAACAAATTTTGTGGACCGACGAATCAAAATTTGACAAAGATGGAATCACAAATTACCATAACACTCATTTCTGGGAAGAAAAGGCGGTGGGAAATCCAAAAAAAAAAACGACCGAAAGGATCGCAACGAAGATTTTCACTAAATGTGTGGATGGGAATTATTAACAATAATTTGATTGGGCCCTTTTTTCTGCCAGACAACTTAAACGGTGAATATTATGAACACTTTTTAAGAAACGTTTTACCTGAATTACTGGAGGACATACCGTTAGCCACCTTGCGTGCTATTAGGTTTCAACACGACGGGTGTCCAGCTCACTACAGACGACAAATCAGAGACTGGCTAGACGAAAATTATACCAATAATTGGATCGGTAGAGGAGGGCCCATACCTTGGCCAGCAAGAAGCCCAGATCTGACGCCAATGGACTATTACGTCTGGGGACATATGAAAACGTTGGTTTATGTCGATAATCAGCCTGTCCCAGATATTGACGAGTTAAGACGGCGAATCATTTTGGGAGCTGACCAAATTCGAGCAAATCTCAGCACTGCGGTGGTGAAAAGCGAATTGAGGAAAAGGATGCGAATTTGCGTGCGTAACGGTGGGAGTCATTTCGAAAATGAGATTTAAGTGAATGACTGAGGATGACTAGAGAACGTCAATTCTACAACACACTTTTAAAAATTCCTAATTTTAGATCTTTTTGTCTCTTTTAATAAAAGAAGTTTGAAGTAAGGACCAGCTACCCTAAAAATTTTAAAATTAAAATCAAGTTAAAATGTGTTGTAAAATTGTCACCACTAAGCGCGTGGATCACATTCTACTTAAATTTGTATTTATTGTGTTTTAAACATTATGGCCATTAATTTGCGAAACTTTCGATATTCCAGCCTGTTCTATTCTTTGGCTAATATCTTTAATGTTAAACTAGCTATGTCAGACTTTTACACCTCATTTGAAAGCTTATGAAATGTAGATGTTTTTTTAATAATACGCAGAGTAAGTGTCATAGTGTTTTTTTTTAAACAGGCTGTTTTGTGTAATAATGCCAGTAAAATTTGTTTAAGTTTTTTGGATTTTGGAGCACTGTGTCTAGAATAATGTCAATAATGTACATTTGATGATGCTGACATGTAACTGGAACGTTATAGACTAAATAATAAAAAGAAAATTAACAAATCTATGTCAAGTTTTTTATTTATTAATTTTTTAAGGTTACCCCATAAGAGTTTTTCAAAATAACACGAAAAAAATTATAACTCAATGTTGGTGCACTTTTGCATATGAGTGTTCCTACAAAAGTTGTTGCAAATGACCTGTACTATATCCCCTTACAAGGTTGTGCTCTAATTACAAGTCACCCTGTATATATATATAATATATATATTAAATATATTATTAATATTATAAGTACATATATAAGTAATAAGTATATAAGTAATAAGTCATAAGTAAATAAGTAATAAGTATGTAAGTAATTAAGTAAATAAGTAATAAGTAAATATAAGTAAATAAGTAATAAGTATGGAGGAAGTATGGATGTTATGTTGGTTTGTGTACGCTTCAAAAACTCAAACAGTTCTGCACCGATCGAGTTGAAATTTTAGCATGATTATAATCCGCATCAAGGGTTGTTTTTTTATCTATTTTCTACATCAGTCACATATCCGCGACCGCGAAAAAACTGTTTTTTTAACGATCAGCTGTGTGCCAGTGACCGAAGCATCTGCCGGAAGTGAGGCAGGGTACAGCTAGTAGTATATAAAGATGTTGAAAATAAAACGGCCAATGTCAGTCATCATTATCATTTAATGAATCTGTTATTTACAAAAGATTTCGGTGGACTTTGTCAACTTTAAGCTTCTTTGCATGTTGTACCTTTAGCGCAAGCGAGGCGTGCGCTAGGCTCCTTGAAAAAACTTTATTAAATTAACATTTTAACTGCTTATAGCAACCCTTTGGACTTCGTTCACACAAGACCAGAAGCCACTATAAATCTTTTATTACTTGGTCCGGTACGTTTCTGAAATGATTGGTTTCTCTCGGCACGTAATTTGGAGTGCAAACCAACTAAACTGCAACAGTAATAAATATAGCGACTTTTGCCCTAGCGTGGATAAGCCTAATTTTCTCAATAAAAAAGAAACGATCTCACACAATAAATGGGAGGCTATTCGTTTTTCTGTATTAGTTCCAGAGTGGTATTTTTCAGCCTTGACACATCTCAATCGGAGCTTTAATTTTAAAGTCTGCACTTTCGAACATTGACTGGGGTTTTCTTATGAAGGGTATTGTCAGCATTCGAAAGAAAAACTGCTACGTTTAAAACTTCGACTGATATGCCTTTTGGCACGAAACATACGGTCTCATAGAACGTAATTATGCCTAACGCAGTTCTACAGAAACACCAACTACTACACACAGTTAAAATGCTAAACATATTATCAAAATACATCGACTGAGCTGTTTACACACAAATAACAAATAAAACTATATATAAATTGTATCATTTAATTAACTCATAATTTAATGCATGCGCTCAATCAAAACTAACCCAACTATAACAGGATCACAAATACAAAGGTAAACAGCTCGTTACATTTCAAATGAATATTTAAACAATACTTTGAGCCAATACTGAATATGTAATTAAGTAATATATTAAACATTCACAATTAATGACAATGTTGTGTGCTTTTCTTTGCATCCATTCAAAGTTATTACTAAAAATCGCCTCTAAAAATAATCATGAGATAGTACAAATTCATGATTGTATTCGCGGTCGTAGAAATCAGACCAAAATATATCGTAGTCCACATGATTTTTACTTGAATCACCACGATCAACAATAAACTCTTCGGTTATATCGATACTTCAGTTAGCGCCTTCCCTCGACTCCTAAATAATTTTTAATCTTAAAAACATAATAACACTTTTGGTTTTTACATAAAGCTATATAACAACAGTAACATTAATTCATATTTTTCTGAATATTCCTTAATACGTTCTATACATTTTGTAACTTCATATCAGATTACATTAAACCTTATAAAAGAAATTTCATTAAAATTATCGTTTACTTACAGGCATACAATACAATACAGGTTGTTAAAAAAAGAAATATTCTCAATATTTTTCAAGATTATCACATACAATACCTTCTCCTAACAGCTAATTGCCTTCCACATTCCTAATGATACAGTACGTCTAATGCTTAAAGCTAAATTATGCAATTTATTGACAAAAAATATCTATGACAAAAATATATATCCTATAGTTCAGATATATACACACTAATGTGGCAAGTACATAAGCCTATATGACGACACCTAACCATCAAGTGTTTAGTATTGCATGTTAGATGCACGTACAATTGACTGCGTTCCGTTCCACTCACTATAATATTAGCGTATTTACACAAGTAGTTGTTCGTCACAATGGCACTAAAGAGTTCTATACAATGTCACAGATTGGAAGTGAGAATAGTCACCGCAATTCTTATTGTACTTTAATGCCTTAAAAGTGCTGCATCAATATTAGAAATAAGTGTACGCATATGGCATTTAAAATCTGCTTCAGATACCTCCCTCGTCATAGGGTTGTATAGAAAAAAGCCAAGCTCGAAAAGTTTAATGTAGTCTAGCAAGTTTAAAAGGCAAAATGCTACACTAACACGATGTACACACTATAAAATATATTAATAGGGTTTCATCGTATAAATTGATTTTCCCTTACCTCTTTCAAAATTCTCGCATGGAGACAGCCGTATTTTAAAACTGGCGTCTAACATACATATATTGACATCCAACTACCCTCAGTTCATTCATCAACCTTCGACGAAAGAGTCTAATATTTAAGCCGTATTTTAATTTTAATATCAACGGGACATGAATTCGTTTAACTAAGTACCCGATATCCTACATGCAAATTATATTTACAACTTTGCACACTATTTACAACGTTAAATTTGTAAAACTTTCACTGATTTAACACTTTTGTTACTCAAAACATGTATGAATTTAGACCTTTTGACAGAAATATCTTATTGTCCGTTCCAAAGAGAAATCAATCCAGTATGATATGCGTTTGTATAGAAGGTGAAAATTGTGTCTACATATCTATGTATTTTATTCTATATCTTCTAAGTACTTAACAGCCTATAAGTACTAATTATTGCTAATGACAAATATGGACTTTTAGTTTCCGTTCACAAAAATAGCGGTGCTTGAGTATTAGTACATATGAATGTTTTAACATCGCTTGTAGACGCTAGCACCACGACACATATATGGCACGTTGGAATAGAACCTTACATATCCTTTCCATTAGTTCCGAAATGCAAAGCGAATATACATTAACGCTTTATTGCTTGCAGTCAATTCCAGTAATTTATTTATGTCATTAACTTATGGTAACTTCGTATAAATCTTCGCTTCGAAGTGTTTTTATTTTTTGTTGTATTTTTTATTTTTCTTCAACAAAATGAGTCATTTTCTAATATAAACTTAATATTTAATAGCACTGTACATTACTGTCAGAAAATAATTCATTTCGTCGGTATTCATTTTCAGTATATCGTAAAAATTACGAGAATTAATAAATACCTAATGGATTTCAAGAAACCTTTATCACAGCGCCTCCAATGTAATGAGATCGTATAATTTGTTTAATTATTGGAGAATAAAAAAGGGTTCGTGAAATCTAATTGTTTATCAAATCACCTATAATTTCATTACGAACGCCCTATGTTCGGAGGTAGAATACGTCGTCGGCTAATATGGGCAATTATAAAAAGTTTAAGGTAGATGTGTATGTATCGATTTGATGGAGTCAAACCGACATACGGATGAATTCGAATTATTAATTTCGTTAGCGACAAAAACATGATCATTAAGTACTAAAGACAAATACTGGCCATCAACTTTCCATAGGAAGACAATAATTTCAAATTTATAGACAAGCAAATGAGCACGACGGTTCCATATTTAAAATAGATCACAGTTCCAAGTCGAATGTTTTAACTAAGTTTTTGCCGCCTACCCGATTAGCCGACTACTCTTCATAACAGTTCATGTTACTATGGTCTCTCAGGTTGACCTTTTATTGACCTACCCTACTAGTAATACTGAACAAAGTTACATCAAGAATAATTGTGTATTAACTTGGTAGTTCTTCATTCAGTGTTCCTGTCACTGATCTAAAAAATATTGTACCATATTTAGATGGTATAATATTTTATAGTTAGTGAAAGTAAATGTATAGAGGATCGAGACGAACATAATTTGCGATACCAAAAGTATTCTTATATTTCCAGACACTCAATATAGAGTACCTGTGCAATGACTTGGAGCTTCGCAAATTGAGTCTATCTCGCCCCCGGCTATCTGGAGACCTTACAACGCCCGATCTTATCGTGAACCTTATATCTTGAGCCATAAAGTCTAGTTTACAGTACACTCTCTCGCTGCGGGGTGAGTTTGTCGCTAGGTGAGGGAGGGTCGGAGGGCGAGGCGGCGGTGCGGACGATGGCGGGAGCGCGATGTGCCAATGCTCCGGCTCCCATGGTGATGGGAGTGTCGTCCTCGTCCTCTTCGTCGCCTTCTTCCAGGTCCTCGTCGATGGGAGTGAGAATGTCCATCGGCTGTTGGATTTCTTCTTGTTTCCTGTGAATGAGATGATTTTAACATTAATTTATGACAAAAACACCTTGTAAAAGATAACTAAGGCGATGTCCAACACAGATAGATCCAATTATTCCGTGCTTGTTTTTGTTTATGGTACCCAGCCCAGAGGGTTTTTAAACAAACAAATGCAGGGTGAAAAGTTGACTGTCGAGTAGGTGCGGCATGATGAAACCGAAAATATCTTTGAAAAGTTTCAAATAGGTGGTCATGGCTGGTGGTCTAGAGTCACTTTCAGATTTCGAAAATGGACCAAAAATAAAGTGATCTTCAGATTTGTTTATTTTGGTGGCAATAAAGTGGCAAATCTGTTCAATAAATTATGGACTGTCCCTAAATCTGATGATAGTCAGATTTGGGCAATTTTTAAAAGGATATTCATAGCGGAGGAAAAGTTATTCGTACAATAATGTTACATGTCCTGATAGTGCATGTAAAATATCTAATGGATTGATTGGCAACTATGACGAAACTTCATTGGTTTACTGAAGTGCCCAAAAGTGGTTATGATTTTGCATTAACGAATCAAAAATCTTTCATTGCTATTTGAATTGAGGGCCTTGTAGGAAGATTTATTGGCATTTAGAAGCTTGAACATATTAACCACTTCAAAATAATGATTAAAAGTTAACTAGCAAAATAAAAAATAGAGTACCCTCAGAGTATAATAAATAAATTTGATTATTAAAAAAAAAAATACAATAACGCAAATAATGGGGTTGCTTAAAACCCATTATTTGCATCAGCTTTAGATCTGACTCGTTACAAATAGTTCAGTATCTCACCTGCGGAACAGTGGCGCGGCGAAAGAAGTTAAAGTACTAGCTAAGAAGAACGCCGCGGCCATATAGAAGGAGGCGTCGTAGTTCTTGGTGGCGTCGTACACGGCGCCCGCCAGAGGAGAGCCGATCATGGCCGCCGCGCCGCGGAACAGGATCAGCAGCCCGAAGGCGTTGGTCAGCTTGTCCAGCCCCAGCAGGTCCACCAGGATGATGGACGTCAGGGAGATGTAGCCGGCTGGAACGTAAAAAAGGGTACATTAATAAGGGGCCATCCATAAATTACGTCACACGAATTTCATGATTTTTGACCCCCTCCCCCGTCCTTGTCACAGCTGGTCACATTTATGAGACTCCCCCCCTCCCTAGTGTGACGTCACATATTTTACATCTGAAAATAATTATTGAATTAAAACAGCAGTTCCGAAATTAGTTTTATTTCATTTTTTTTTTTTTAAATAAAGTTAACATCAAATCGAACAATGCATGAAATTTGTACTTTATATCTCTACAGATAGAGTTTGCAAATGTTTTTGAGTTTTTCGTTAATAGTTCTAAGTTCGTGTTTCACTTAACACTTATATTAAAATAGATTTAAAAATGTGACGTCACGTAATTTAGGACCCCTCCCACCCCCTTGTCACACAATGTCACACTTCGTTAACCCCCTCCCTCCCCCTTAACGTGTGACGTAATTTATGGATGACCCCAAAGATATTAATTACTAATACTATTTTTTTTTTGTATGTTCCGTGTGGCACCGGTCTTAGAGAATAAGCACCATCCCATTTTTTCCCCTGGGTGTCGTAAGAAGCGATGGGACTTACTAGAGAATGGGCAGTAGCGTTCTCTATGCATTTTACCATCATACTGCGATCGCCAACCCGTCTGCCAAGCGATATGGCAAACCCTCCTAAATTAGGGGAGGGTTATGTCCAGCAGTGGTCGGCTTTCGGCCGAAATGATGATGATGAAAAATGTATATACCTACTAGTATGAAAATAGATGTTGGTATATATGAGATTAATAATCTCCTAACACTCTTTCTTTTCTTTCGTTCTTTATATTCTTCCCTAAGACGGTTTTCAATAGTTTTACTTGCCGACCTCCACGCGGTCAAAGCCGGCGCAAAATACGTATATAAGTTGTATCTATTCATACACGAAATATTTTAAGGGGTACACCTGTAGGTGGTAAAGAAGCTATAGAAGCAAAAAGATTTTTTTTTTATCTAAGCGTTTTTGAATTTTCGTAATTATTATAATTTTAAAAGTACTTGAGACGTTTTGCATAAAACCTTTACTTCAAATTCTATGAATGGCCCGCCTGACGCTGTGAGGGCGATGACCGGACGGCATGAGCATGGCCGCGGTGTCTCGGGCCGTAAAAAATAAGAAGGAGCCAGTATTTCTTATGTGCGTCAAATAATTCATAAATATTAAATAGAAAAAAAAACGGTTTTTTTTTCGTTGCTATAGCTGCTTTACCACCTACAGGTCTACCTCTTAAAATATTTCGTGTATGAATAGATAAACCTTATATATACTACGCTGAATATTAACTTACATTTGAATCACAAATCTAATCTGGTAAGTAAAAGTTCGAACCTTTGCACATTGACGCATTTAGGTTTGATTTATCCAAAAATATTCGATTTAAAAACACACAAAGCGATTTATATTCCAAAAATAGAGAACAAAAAAACTGAATTTTAGTCCTATTTATATTCCCATCGGCAGATAAAACCTTGCTATAGTCAAGACGATGGTATGGATAAGGATATACTTACAAATAGCGATTCCAAAAGCGATGGCTATCGCAACGTACATAGCATAAGTGGTGCAGAAGGGAATCAATCCAACAGATATCTGTAACATAAGTCATCATCTCATTTAAGTCAAGTCAGTTAACACAAACAGCGGAGTAATTGCGTAACACAGTGGCTTTTGTTTTGATAGTTCAACAACATTAATTATGTTATTGAGCAGACACTGTTTTCTATCATATAAAGCAATAGGTTAGCAATATTCTCCATAATGTGATTGAAAGGGAAGTGTTACGTAGTTACCGTGGCCCTGGCACAGACAACTGAAGGAACACGGGATCAGTAAAAGTCTGACACGCCCTCCCGCACCACCCAGAGCGGGAAACGTCATTTGATGTTTACCCACCCACAAGAAAAAAATGGTAGTGTTACGTAATAAGTTAAAACCAATATTCTGAATTCTTTCTAATGTTTTGAATCATTCCTTTTCACATCCAATTCGGGACCATTTTAACAGTGACTAGACCAAATGCCTATTGAGATTTGTTTTGTTGCTTATGCAGGTACATATACGGTTTACAATTTGCTCAAAGAGCTGACTTGAGTGTAAACTGTTAGGTACAGACGCCAGCACAAAAAGCTACTACAATCTGCCAAAATTTTTTAATAGGTTTTCAACTGCATTGCCTAAGTATTAGGTTCAAGATTGATTGGGAAAATTCGACAGTTTCGGGTAGCTTGATGTGCTGGCGTCTGAACATGGCGTATGCTTTCAGTGACTGATCGATCTTACCGTAGCTATCACAAGGCAGACATTATTGAGCAAGAGCGAGTCCATCCAGGGGAAGTCAGCGACCCACCCGCAGGCGATACGACCGAACGTGTTCGTTATACCGATGATCGACAGCAGAAATGACGCTTGTGATGGATCTACACCCTGGAAGATGGTAAGAAAATACATTGAGTTAATTTACACACACAGTGTTCTATGTATTGGATGTCGTTTATATAGTATGTGCCAGATGTGAAAAAAATAAAAGTCGTTTACACCTTCCAATGTATTCAAATATTTCAAAACGATACGAAAAAAATTAAAAGAACGTGTCGCTAGCACAGTCAAAACGGTAATTTGAATACATTGGTAGGCAGGTGTCAACGACTTTTATTTTTTTCACATCTGGCACAGACTATAGTAGTAGTAGTAGTTCCTTGAGAAATAAAAAGTTTTAAATCCAGAAAATATAAACTCCAGCCTTAATGTAAGGTTTCTATTACTAAACTGGTTAATTGCAATCATCATCATCATCATTTCAGCCGAAAGACGTCCACTGCTGGACATAAGCCACCCCCAAGGGGGAGGTGTGCCATAATCGCCACGCTTGGTAGGCGGGTTACATAGAGAACGCTGCTGTCCAATCTCTAGTAAGACCCTTAGTCACCTTCTACGACACCCACGGGAATAAACGAGTTGGTGATATTCTTTACGACAGTAACACACGGGGCAATAATAATTTCAATAGTTTAACCCAATCTACTGCAAATCATTAACATTATTAATATTGATATTTAAATTGCAGAAACTCGGATTATGATGATACACGCAGGTTCTCAGAAACTGCACCACATGATTTTCATAGAAACATTTAAGACAGTACGAGTTTTGGCTCAAATGGTACATTCGGAAAGTACATACCTAAACACATCTTCATAAATTTTCTCAATCACTTAACACGTATATGTAAATTGTAATATGACATAATGACGTCACGAAACGCCCCCAAAAGTACTATCGCACTTGGCACGTGCAATAATAATAATTGAAGCTTCAATCACGGGCGCTTCTACCGGGCTCTTCATGAGCCCGTGTAGATTTCTTAGCGTCCGTATCCTGGTTACGTTTTGTTGACCTATTCGGGGAAACTGAAGGTTTCGTCTGTGCAATTATGGACGAAGTTATCTTGACGAATAACTACCGGAGACATATTATGAAGGACGGGGCGGTTGACGTGTGTCGGGCATGTCACCATCCGGGTGAGTAGTCCATCAAACATATTATCTCTGGTTGTTCTCGTCTGGCTAACGGCGAATACTTGCACAGGCAAAACCAAGTAGCCAGGATTATTCACCAGCAACTTGCTTTGCAGTACAAACTAGTGGATTCTGAGGTACCGTATTACAAGTATGTGCCCGACCCAGTTCTCAAAAATGACCATGTCACGTTGTACTGGGATCGGTCTATCATTACTGACAGGACTATTGTCGCCAATAAGCCTGATATAGTGGTGATAGACCGGTTAGCGCGCCGCACAATGATAGTCGATGTTACCATTCCGCATGAGAGCAACCTCGTAAAAGCTGAGAAAGAGAAACAGATTCAATATCTCGACTTAGCACACGAGGTTGTTGACATGTGGAATGTTGACTCGGCTGTCATTGTGCCGATTGTCGTATCAGCCAATGGGCTGATGGCCGATACCCTCGACCATCACCTGTCGCAGCTATCGTTAGGCGGTTGGATCAAGAGCCTGATCCAGAAGGCAGTACTCCTTGACACGGCTCGCATTGTGAGGAGGTTCCTGTCTCTGGTGCCCTAACCACCGGTAGCTTGGACCTTGCTCCCGCTACTGATGGACCACAATTTTTTATATTTTTTTTTTTTTTTTTTGTAAAGTATAATGAAATATGTATGAAAATAAATAAAAGATAATAAATTGAAGCAAGATTGTATGTGAATTATTATGAACCAGCTGTGCCCGCGGCTTCATCCACGTGGATGTAAAAATGGACATGATACCGGGACAAAAAGTGGCCTATGTTACTCCTTATAACATTAGCTATCTGTGAGTGAAGTCCCGTCAAAATCAGTGCAGCCGTTTCAGAGGTTATCCGGAACGAACAGACAGACAAACATTTTAAAAATAGATTTTTTGATGTACCGATGTACCGTATATACGACAGACACTTCAATTTTATTTATTTGTATAGATTACGTTAAAATCATCACAGTTGAGATATATAGGAACTTGACATGTGTAATTATGTAATTCTAAGAAAACGATATATATAGGTGTTGGATTTAAAAAGAAAACAAACATGTGACTGAACAGACTACATGATATGCCAAGAGACTAATTATATCACTGTTTGTTGATAGATTTCACTGCGTGTATGACCAGATGTTTGAACTTGAACGAGGCAAAAAGAGTATGTAGGGAACGTATGAGGTGGCGTTATGTAGTTTCTGCCTACCCCCATGGGAAAAAACCATGAGTTTATGTGTGTATGTATGTTGTTGATAGACTACAAAAACATGTAAAGTCTCGGGCAACTGACCGACGGATGTTGTAATTCTGATATAGTAACCAATAATATAATTGTGTAAATAATGTCATCACTACTCCGTGTCACTACTGCTCTCAAAAACGGGGAAGGAAAACATCGTGTGGAAACCGGCATGTCCTAGAACCAGAAATTCGAAGACATGTGACATCTACCAACCCGCACTGGGCCCGCGTGGTGGATTACAGCCCACACCCTCTTGAAGAGAGGAGGCTTGAGTCCCGGCAGTGGGAACATTATAGGCTGACTATGTAATATAGTTATATTTTTTTAAGAAATTAATAAGGACTCGGGGTTTACGTCCACATTAAGTACTTAACATTAAACTCTAAGTCCCTGAGATACCACATTTGGTATGTAAACAATCGTTTTTTACGGTAATTGACCGGTTAATGTCGTTCTTTATTGGAGTTGGGCCGATGGAATATAAAGAGTTTATAGTCGTTTCTTAATGGTTTTAGAAAAGTTAAGATATTTTAATGTAGTTTCTTTATGTGTATCTACCTAGATACCTACATAAAAAGTTCGATTGACTTTATTGTTGCGATATCGACACTAATATTATAAAGAGGAAAGATTAGATTTTTTTGTAATGGATAAACTCAAAAACTATTAAACGGATATTTTTTTTTTTTAAATCATCTTAGTAAACTAACGTATTCTGGAGTAATATAAGCCATTTTGAGGCGGAGGAAGTCAAGGGCGAAGTGCAAGTCTTTAAAAAAATATGTATGGAACCAGTTATAAATTATCTATTAATTAAGAATACTTTACTAAGCCTCACGGCAACGACTATACAGGGTATTTTTTTATCCAGTGCGCAAATTTTTAACAAATTAAACTAAAATGAGTTATAATAGCCATGCAATTTTTATTTTGATATATCTTAGTACAAAAAAATTAAGTTATCGTTTCCGAAAAATGTTTATTTTGAAAACGGTTTTCATGGTAACTTGCGCGCGGCGCCGGCGCGGCGGCGCAGCGGCGAAGGTGAACAACCGACCAGCTGTTCGATCGGTCAAAATTCTAAGAAGTTCGAAGTACCTACGCGCACGGTTACTGATATTTATTACTATTGTCAATATCATATTACGAAATTATGGTCCCCAGTTTACTGATTTAAGGTCGGATAAAAATTAAAAAAAAGTATTGAAAAAATAATTGAAATGTGTTCTGATACTGAACCACCAAACAAAATTTGTGCACTGGTTAAAAAAAAATTCCTGTATACACAAAAGTCACATACAAGTCCGCCATGCCGTAAATATTGGACACACCGCCATTCACGTTAAGGCCTCGCGCAGTAGCCTGACATCTTAGTCTATCAGCCAGTCACTGAATCTCTAGAACAGTAAGTATACTCACACTAAGCGTGGCAGCATCGACAATGTACACGAAGGGCACATACAAGCCCGCCATGCCGAAGATATTGGACACTCCGATCAACATGAAGGCAGGGTCGCGCAGTAGGCTCACGTCTAACATTGACGAGAGTGCCGATTTGAAGGATTCCGGTAAATGCAGGCAGGGGCAGAGGTCGTATTCTGGAAATTATAGTAATGAACATTTATTAGATATTATCTGCCTAGGTTTTTTCCAACTATGTTGAAGTCAGCTTACAGTCTAACCGGAGCATTTATTACTGCGATAAAAATATAAACAATGGATAAACTTCTTATAAGTAGGTATGTATTACAAAAATAAAAAACAATCTATTATCCAAAATTAAAGCTGTATTGGTTATTCAAATCCTTTTTTTTTTTTTGATAACGAAACTTAAAGGTTGATCATAAAGCAGTGACAGTGGGGTGATGTTGCCAAAAACTATTACCGTTTAGGAGGCTTTCATAAAAAATATCAAAAAGTGCATGCTAAAAGCAGCTTAAACGCAGCATATTAAGCGGTTACATCTAGTTAACAGCCGAAAAAAAAGCGTGTTTCCGTGTTTTTTTTTTTTTAAATGATTGCAGGTTTCAAACTGTTTTTTTTTCATAGTAAAGCGTATATTTTTGATTATGTTTTGTAATTTTTTTTTACAAAAAATTTACAAATGTGTCAGATATATTTCCCGGGCCACTGTTAAAGAAAGGCCTTCCGCGGTGACCACTGTAACTTTTCTACCGATCATCTCAAATCAAAAAAACAAATGAATTACGTTTTTGTATTGTATTTATTATCTAGTCTTTAATCGTAGGATTTGAAAAATATTATCAATTTTTGAAAAAAATGGTTGGCGATCGAAAGTGAAAGTCTAGATTTTGGTGGAGAAATCACTTAATTTTCCTTGATATAAAACAAGTATGCATCGAAAAAAAAATCCCTCGATTAAAGACTAGATAATTAATACAATACAAAAACGTAATTCATTTGGTTTTTTGATTCCAGATGATCGGTAGAAAAGTTACAGTGGTCACCGCGGAAAGCCTCAGCGGCCCGGGAAATATATTATATTTGTACATTTTTTGCAATAAAAAAATTCATCATCATCATCATCATTTCAGCCGTAAGACGTCCACTGTTGGACTTAAGCATCCCCCAATTTGGGGGTTTTGCCATAATCGCCACGATTGGCAGGCGGGTTGGTGATCGCAGTATGGTGGTAAAATGCGTAGAGAACGCTGCTGCCCATTCTCTAGTAAGTCCCTTAGTCGCCTTTTACGACACCCACGGGAAGAAATGGGGAATAAAAAAATTACGAATAAAAAATATACCCTTTACTATGAAAAAAAAAACTGTTTGAAACCTGCAATGATTTTACCCAAAAAAAAAAAATATCACAAAAGCACACTTTTTTTCGCCCGTTAACTAGATGTAACAACCCCTTAAGTATAAAGTGAGATTTTGAATGTGAATAAAACTGTGATTTTCGATTTTGATCGTCATCCGTTTGGAGGAGTTGGGATCGATGATCAATTTCATGAGTGACATCTAACAAAATAATCATTTTTCAGCAGACTGTGGACCATCTTTGGTTTTTTGGCACAAGAAGTGATCAGCAAGAACCAAGCCGCTTAGCATAGAATATAATTAAAAAACCTCAGCTCATGAAACTCACGTTCTTGTGTCTCCAGATCGGTATCTAAACAAATAATCATCTTTTAGCAGGCCTTGGAACATATTATTTTATGCCACAAGGGATGGCACCAACCAAGCAGCTTAGAATTCCATTCAATTACTATTATATACATATATTACTGTTGGACAAAGGTCTATCTCAATGACGTCCAACTTTTGAATCCAGAGCCAATATGGAGCATAAATATGGTTCGTTTTCTTCTCTGAATTGTTCCGCCAACTTTAAAAGGGTCTACCGCGACGTTTTCTGCCTGTGTCAGGACTCCACATCGTGGTTATTTTGGCACAAAAACCCATTCAAAAATCAGTAAAAAAAAAAACTCATGGAACTCACGTTCTTGTCTCTCCAGATCGCCAGTCTGCCTACTTTGTGGTAGACTAAGGACAGAGTTCCTATACCCTTGCAGCGACTTCTGACTCTGGTACTGAGGTAAGTTGAGGACCGATCCTGAATAGAAGATGTCTTTGCGCGACATCGGACGAACCATGCGCGACGGCTCTTTGGGACCCGCAGACACCGACATTTTTGAGTTGTACATCATGCTTTCGGTGTCACCCTGTAAGAATCCAAATGTTTTGTTAGCTTTTTTGTATGTTTTCATTTATTACATTTTTTTCAAACTCAGAGGTCATATCGTCGTTTCTTTAAAAGTCCAGTAATTTTGGTCAGACCATATTTAACTACCATTTAAAAACAGTTTTCTTTTGATTTTTATTATTACCTGAGATTATGGAGGGTAAAAGTAAGAAGAACCGTCTCATATGGGAGGAAAGTTGATAAAGTGTCCAGCTATAAACAGTAAATAACAGTTCCGAAATCCGTCCAAAATGGCATGCGTAGACACAGGGTACGGTATGAATGTAGCAGTTGTCGAATGACGGACGGAGGATGGACGTGTGCCGAGTTAGATGTTTTTTGTGACTAGCGTAGTTAGTCCACTATTCCAAACGTCAACTATTTGGGTTGTCCAAAACAATTTTGTACATATTTATAACCTTTAATTACTGCTGTGGCGACTGTGTCTCACGTACTCATCCCTTGCATAGCTAAATATTTTTCTATTGTAATTATTTTAGAAAGTTTAATTTTGTGTTTTCCCACGTTCCGACATCTGCAAAGCAATTTAAGTAATAGGTACTATTTTACTCTATAATTCTTTATAGGTATAGGTAATATTGCCTTTTAGAATTCTTTATCTTTATTTAAGGTTCATTTTTCTGTTATTTTTAGTTATGGTTTATTGTACCCATTTGTATTTATATTTCCTTTGTCTTATTATACTTTTACGTAACAATCGTTTTGCCGCATCCTTTGTTTAGGAAACTGCAGGTGTGGGAAGGATGTTCCGAGCTTTGGACGAGGCAGGCAGTCTGTCTCTAACTACGATCGTGCGAGGTCCCTTTTCTGACCCCGATCATTACTCGCCAAAGCTCGCCGTGATCTTGTCTGTCTAGTTGTAACTTTTCATATAGCCTTATCTAATTTTACATTTTAAGGCCAAGTGTAACTGCTAGCTTTAGTTACTCGATATTTTAATAAATTTAAGCGTTACAACTTATTTCTGTATATTACTTGTTCACTCGGTCGCGAACCCGCACACTGCTGTCAGAAATTTCCCGATCGCTACTGTAGCGACACCTTTATTTAGCGGACACTATTTCATACACAGAGACAGTTCTCCTTACCTTCATTACCCTCCATACTAAAGATGATGAAATAAGAAGGCCAGCCTGGTTTCAGAGCACAAGTCAAAATAGATTTTCTATGATTCTATAATTTGGTGGGAGTATGTAACGTAGATAAAGTAAATGAAGACTTATCCATACCTTGTTGTATACACGGTACAGTCATGAGCACTAATACGTATACACATAGTCAAATTCAATAGCGATTGTCTCTTTAAATAACGATTACAACTTTGAGATAACGCATACTTCATAATAGTGTGGGTTCCAAAATACTTTGTTCCTAATAACATAAAATTACGATCGCAAAATCACTTTTAAAAGTTGCTAAGTGCATACATAATAGTGCTCGTGACTATACAACGAGGTAATTAGGTATGGTTTTTTTTTTGTGAATGGATGTGCCTTCATTTACTTTATGTGCGTTTAAATATTTTATTGTGGTTTGTAGGTAGGTTGATTTATACCTTGAGTAGTGACTTTATAGTTATTTGTGATAGTAGAGAAGTAACATATAGCCTCCACATATAGGTACATAAAATAACATTGTGTTTACAATGTATTGTTACAGCAATTTGTGTCATGCTCAATAGAATACCTCATATTTTACATATATGTATGTAGGTATAGATTTATTAGGGAATTAATGTTTCCATGGCTCCAAATCTATTGCGAACACATATAAATAAAACTTGAGACATTTTAATGGCTCCATAACAGATGTTTTGTTTCCAGACATATATCACTCACTGGCTCAAATTATTCCCCAGTTAAATGCTCAATGTTCTTAAATGATAGATGACAAGTATATTTGAGTAAACTAATGACATCTATTTTAAAAGTTTTCACGTATAAACAGGAACCATATTGTATTGGATATTTGCCAGGCAGTGTACATTTGGCAGACAATACTAAAGTTCAGGGCTAAGTTTTGTACAACGATCTCACATGGGATATAACAATATGACCATATGAATGCCCTTGACAACAATTTATTTATTGTCATTTTAAAAGTGGGTCAATTTGTTTGAACTGAATACAATTTCAACACCGCTGTAGGTACTTAGTTCAGCTTGTTTACATGAATTAGTGGTATTTAGGAGCTCATAGTAATATATTACAAGCGAGGGATATATGAAATTCAATTTTATGTGTGATATTTAGACCAAACTAAATATAATACTAATAATGTAATGTTCCATGTGGAGCCCGACCTAAAGAATAACACCGCCAAATTTCTTCCCGTGAGAGTCGTAGAAGACGAATAAGGGACTTACTAGAGAATGGGCAGCAGAGTTCTCTATGCATTTTACCACCATACTGCGATTGTCAACCCGCCTGCCAAGCGTGGCGATTATGGCAAACCCCCCATTTAGGGAAGACCCATGTCCAGCAGCAGACGTCTGTCGGCTGAAATGATGATGATGATGATGATGATGATGATGATGATGGTGATGGTGATGATGATGATGATGATGATGATGATGATGATGTTGATGATGTTGATGATGAAATGTATTACAACATGAGATTTTCTAATACAGAAATACTCTCGAGGTTTATACGAATCTTAATTGCTTATTGTAATACAATTGTTCCAAGTATCTATCAACCAATTAATACGGAATGCGTAATTGAGGTAGGTTTGTGTTATTGGCACTTACTTCAGCATTTCTGTATTGACTGTTCATGGAGGTTTTGGACGTTGCTTTGATTGCAGCTAGGGACGGTTTGAATCTGCAATTCGAAAAGATTATAATTAGTGACACTGAAAGCAAGATCGTTAAAAAGACAACTTTTCTAAAAGTACCGTGGTCTACCACGAAAAATATCACGGCATGATTTTCATAATAATAAATAATGCGCACTGGACTTTCGACTATCGTTGTTGAGACCAAGGATTGAGAATCCTTTAGAGCGCATCCCAGCGCGTCAAAAAAAAAACACACTGTTGAATATTCAACCCCCGGCGCTAAGCAAAGCGACGAAAATCCAGTACGCAAAAAAGTCGGAAATATGGTTGAGATATGGAATCAATAAATTGAGAGTTGCAAGAAGTTTTTGGTAGATTTAAAGTAACCTATGAGAAGTCATATCAAAACCGTATGAATAATTTGACTTTATGACACAAATATTAAATGAAAGAATCTGCAATTCATTGGAGTTTTCATTTGAAAAAGTCCGCCTCCAAGAGTTTACAAACAAAGCAATGACTAATCAGTTACAAGAACTACAAACTTCGAGGAATAACACTAACACATAGACAATAAACATGCAAAATTAAACAATCACTGGCACATACAATCACGAAATGTTCCAAAATATTTACACATAAGGCGCCTCCATTGATTTCTATGTTATGCGTTACTACGCGGCATTTCAATCAAAACATTTGACCAATTAAATTAAAGCGATGCGGCGCCATTCATAGTTGTTCCTCTAGTAAATTCTACTATAGCTGTCTGTCGTTAATTTATGAATTGATCGGAGTACTATTCGAGTGGTCGGAATTTTCCAGGAAGTGTCATGAGAGGCCCAATGTTTTCCATTTCAAAGTAAGAGTTCTTTGAGCGAGTTGTGGTGAATTTTGAAATGATTTTTACCAATAATTCTTATTTAATTTAAATGAAAAAGTGATGGTTTTGAGACATCGAACACTTATGTCTATGGATACAAACAAGCTAAAACTTCCCCTGTTATATATAAACGTTGCTTAAAGATAAGTAATTATTAGTGACTTTGACCATATATTTTGCCGTTCAACATATTATCTTGACTTTAAACAACGATTATAAATGACTCTCTCATTAAGCAAGACGTAACTGTCCACTTTGGTGTTTTTAAAGGAAAATATAAAAAACAACATAAATAACTAAAAATCTGAAGCAATTATTTTCCTTGCTGTACGTACAGTCAACATCAAAAGCGAATGTTTCAAATGTCATCATATTTTATCAATCAAATAGTAATTATTTATTACATCCAAATTATAGAGGATGTTATATTTAAGTGAATAATATTTGAGAGTAATTTTAAATTAAAAAATTGCTTTTAGGATTTTTAGTTTTAAATAACTTTTCTTGTTGACTATTCAGTCATTCGACAAAACATGATCATTACTTCCACTATATCCAAAACCGGCTTACATCTCCAGCTTTACCTATAACAAAACAATTCTACCACCAGTCGCCAGACCTGTCACCGGGACTCTGCTTGCGTTGCTAGCCAAAATACGGGACGGATCCATTCTTGGTCAGGCCGGGCGCAGATTCATGCTTAAACTAAACTAAGCACTACACACATAAAAAAACACAACGAGATGAAAATATTGCATCACCTTATGATACAAGTTATGTTGCGTACAAAATCCAATCTCCATTTAAGTGGTGCAAATATTTTGATCTGGTTATTTATAAGTTACTTCCACCATATCCCTCGAAGACCTCCACCAGACTGCACCCTATAAAAAAAGTTCTACTACCCATCGCCAGACCTGTCGCGGTACTCTGCTTGCGTTGTCTGTCGAAGAACGGGACGGATCCGTTCTTGGGCAGACCGGACACATATTCATGCTCAAACTAAACTTAGCAACACACACATAAAAACCTTATATAAATAAGGAGATGAAAATATTGCAACACCTTATGATGCAAGAGGCCTTAAGATGCATAAAAAAATCAAATCCCTAATGCGAATTTTTTCATCTGTTTATTTATAAGTTACTTCCACTATATCCCACGAAGACTTCCACCAGACTGCACCCTATAAAAAAAGTTCTACTACCTATCGCCAGACCTGTCGCCGGTACTCTGCTTGCGTTGTCTGTCGAAGAACGGGACGGATCCGTTCTTGGGCAGACCCGGCGCGTGCGCACTGAAGGCGGGGGACGATACGTTGCGGGAGAGCAGTTGTTGTTGCTGTTGTTGCGGGTTTAGTGTGAGGTTGCCATTCTCGCCCTGAGGAATTAAATTATGGAATATGGGTTAAACCTGTTTAAAGCACTGTTTGATTTGATTGCCTGTACTGAGAATAATGTACCCAGGATTATGTAATATTTTGATTTGAAACTGACCTTTCGAGTTTCTTGCCTGTTTTTCTCCATAGAGATTTTGGAAAAGAATTAGCTTCAACTTTCTGAGGACCTGACTGACACTGATAATACCAAAACGCCAATAGGGGTAAATGGTTTATTTGAAATAAATGCTTTATGTTTGAGTTTATTTAGCATTAGTTCTTAACTTGTTACTTCAATTTAATTGTAGGTATGCTACAGGCTTGAAAATTGTATCGTGTCAATGGGGCTTTAGTTTGGAAATATAGGGTAAAATCATATTTATACTTTTAAAGCGTTTGTGTGTCTCTATCTTTTTCTGTCACTTACAAGCGTCATTCGTTGGAATGAAAAGTCTGCTCGCGTGCACTCATTCGAATAGGAAACGCTTTTTGTGTGGGGTACATCTCGCTCTAGTGAATTCGACATTCAAAGTGAGAGAAAGGGATGGATATACAAGAAAATGCTGACTGCCCTACATATTCATTTGCCTACATAAATGAAATATTTTTTGAGGTAGTAGAACTTAAATTATTTTAACTCATTGCATTCGATAATGTAGATATGTCTTATATTTTTAGATATTAAGACTCAATCCAGGTCATGAATAGGTACTATTCTAGAGAACACAACGTGACTACTAGAATATCAATAGATTACGATTGTATTGGCTATGATGACGATTAACGATGTTTCTACAGGCACACTGTTTATTTATCGTATTTTATAATGATACATGTGTAGCAAAAAGCCCTTTATACACTATCACACGCATGTACTTAGATAAAGCGAGAATTTTCAGTCATATGGTGAAGGACTGGGTTTTTATTATCAGAATAATACGTACTGTAGGTACCCACATCGATAGATATTTGACTCAATGGTTTTATTTACATACAGACCGATGATTAATATTTGATACAACATTTTAAGTGCCAGCGACAATATTTATTTCAGATGTAAGTACTATGTACTGTTATCTATACTTACATATATAAAACAAGTAACAACGTCAAACTATACATTGAATATTGAAAAAAGTCCTCGCTACGACGTAGTCCGATGCCGAAAATATAGTTCTTAGTTTTTTTCGTATGTCTATTTATCTGTATGGACGGCTGAACGGATTTTGGTGACATTTTGAACACACAAGCTTATAACCTGCATTAACACATGAGATATACTTTTAATTCCGGTAGCACGTTCCTATGGGATATTTTCTAACATACACGCGGGAGGCGAAAACTAGTATTAAATCAATTAATCTAATTGAATCTAAGTGATACGTCGTGACATTAACATTATAGACCCTGAAGACGCAGTGACTGCATTCTAAAGCTGTGGTACCACCCTTTTCAAAATCAACTATCAAATGACTTCTCGGCGTGTCAGAGTACCTACTGACTAAAACCCACCCGTGTTCCTTCAGTTGCCTGTGCCAGGGTCACGGTAACTCTTTTAAACAAATCCGCAACCCTGACAGGACTCATAATAGACTTGGCATTTATAAACGCTATATCCATCCATACTATCCATACTTTCCATACTTAATATTATAAATGTAAAAGTAACTCTGTCTGTCTGTCGGTCTGTCTGTCTATCTCGCTTTCCTGCTAAAACTACTGAACCGATTTAAATGAAATTTGGTACACAGATAGTTTAGAGCCTGAGAAAGGACATAGGCTACTTTTTATCGCGGTAGTATGTTCCCGCGGGATAATTTCCGACCTCCACGCGGGCGAAGCCGCTGGCAAAAGCTAGTATAAAATAAAAGGGTAAAAGCCATTTAAGTTTAAAGAACTAACAGGAATAATAAAATCAATCTATAAAAGCGACAACCTACTCGTTGGAACTTAGATTGCTAATTAACATTTAAACAAGAAAACTTGTAAGTTTTCATTACTGTTTTCTTGAGGGTCACGTGCCCCATATTTAATTACTTTACTTTGATTATTAAGATGCTGGTTTACTTTCATCTTGTTATAATAAAACCTAACATAAACTTAGAGTCATAGGTAGTTTGATTCTATTCATAAAGCAATCTTGCGGATGAAGAATGTTGAGTATAATTTTTGTGAATATTTAGTCTTCAGATAAGACTTCTAAAAATGTAGTGCTGTTATTTCGGACATTTTCTCTTTCTACAGGGTCAATATAAATTAGCTACTGAAACTGTACAGGCGTGATTGGTGGGTATCAATATCTAAACACGATAAAATAAAAACGATTAGATGTTTTTTTTTTTGGCGTTCAGCGACAGCTGGTGTTGTTGTTCCTTGAAGTATGAGTAAAGAACATGTGTTTTCCTTTGTTTTTTCGTGTTTATACATTGATACTCATCACGGCTGTGAGGTACACACAACAAAAAAAAAAATGGATTTTTAAATTGATATTTCAAGTGACTACGTTAATTCTGGTGTCGACCACAAAAAAAGCAAATGATTTTTTTTTTTGTTTTATCGTTTTATATCTTTATATCTATAAGTACCCATTACGTCTGCGAAGTTTCGCTTACTAATTTAATTTTAGCCTGTATAATTATCACTCAGACATACATGTCTATAACTCCATTTGCCTTATCAACTACCTTACCTTAGCACTTTTTTTTTTTTTTTTTTTTTCAGGATGGGAAATCATCAAATGACTTCTCCCGCTCTGGGCGGAGCGGGAGGGCGTGTCAGACTTTTACTGACTAAAACCCACCCGTGTTCCATCAGTTGCCCATGTGCCAGGGTCACGGTATCTCTTTCGAACAATCACGCGACCCCGGCAGGCATAGGTCCTAGTAGACCCCTTCACTGCTGCTGACATCTCTTTGAGGCGCGCGTGGAACACTACGCGCCGTCGACCCGAGCCTGGTCCTTACCGGGCAGCGAGCTACCCATTGCTCGCCGCCCGCAAGCTCGCGCCTACGGTGGCCGGGAGTCCGCTATCGACTCCCGACGCCCGGGGCGTCTCCTCCTGCGGCGGCTAGGGACGTGAGGGCGCAGTGCCTGCCACTCCCTCACGCGCCCCGCCTCCTCCTTCGCGAGCATTACTGCTTCGCAGAAGGAGGTGACGGCTTCCCATTCCCTCTCGCTCCGTACCATGGCTCGCACCAGGGCCGGACGCGAGAGGTCGCCGCCGCCGATCGCCTCCACGAGGACACGGCGGTGCTCCGCCCAGGCAGGGCACACCTCCACTACCTTAGCACTTACAAATTATCATGATATACATAGTTAATACGTAACTATGTATATGTATACATATACGTAAATATACTACGTACCGTGTGGTGCCGGACGTAAAGAATAACACCACCCCATTTCTTCCCGTGGGTGTCGTAAAAGGCGACTAAGGGACTTACTAGAGAATGGGCAGCAGCGTTCTCTATGCATTTTACCACCATACTGCGATCGCCAACCCGCCTGTAAAGCGTGGCGATTATGGCAAAGCCCCCCAAATTGGGGGAGGCCTAAGTCCAGCAGTGGACATCTTACGGCTGAAATGATGATGATGATGACGTAACTATGACAATAACAAAGTAACTGAGAACACATATTTCTTCTATTCAATATTTAGCATGTGCATCTGCCTACTCGTCTCTAGCCTAGTAAGACACGTGTGTCCTCACTGAAGGACCTTAGAAGACATGTCCTATGCTGCCAATGTTAATATCACGAGGAACAAGAACCATATATTTCTATGAGTATGTTAAGTCGAACAAAACTAATTCTCATCTTCAACATTAATTATTTTTTTTTGTAGGTACAGTCACGAGCACCAATATGTATGCACTAAGCAACTTTTAAAAGTGATTTTCTCGTATTGTACTAATTATAATTTTAAGTTATTACGAACCTATTTTGGAACCCACACTATTATGAAATAGGCCTTATCCTGAAGTTGCAATCGTTATTTTAAGAGAAAATCGCTTTTGAATCTGACTATGTGTTTACATATTATTGCTCGTGATTGTACACACGGCTACAGGTTAAGGTATACATTTCCAGTTTTACTGACCTCGCATTATATAGGCTTATCGTACAATGAGATGTCAGTTTATACTGGAAATGTATAGCTTGATATGTGGCCGTGCGTACCCTACATATTTTTCTGATGCGAATAGTACCTACTATAGATACACGTCCAAGTTCTTGTCAATATTTGGGCTTGGTCTAATTCATGACAAATGTTGGTGAACCTTTGACCTGATTTAGTTGGTTGATTGACATTGGAAGTAAGTAGCATACAAGTGATTGATTGATGCCAACCAATAATGTACTAAAAGAGATAGGGACTGAACCTGCCTGAATATGTGAAGTGATGTATTCTCGTAAAGTAATAAGATCATAACTCAAAAAACAGAAGACAGTTTACAGTATTCATATATAATACTGTACTTTAAAGTTTCGTATACCAAGGTTTTCACCAGTATTAAAAAAAACACTGTGTATTTGAACAACCGTAATTGAGTGTACATCATTGAAAATACAAATAGTGACCGCGGTTTACCGCTTTCATAGGAAACCAAATCTAAACCGCACTTGACCATTTCATTCGCATTTTTATAAAAAAAAAATCACACTCTTTCTGGTTTAATTGAGTAAAAAAGCAATAAAGGATTGAAAAGGTGCTAAAAATATTTTTTAATCACAAAAGTATGGCTTTTTCATAAAATGTAAGCGAATATAGCCTTACCTTCTTCCTTTTCTCCTCGCCATCATCAGCGACCTTAGCTTCAGTGATAGTGGGCAGGGTAGGCACAGGCGGTACTCCGGGCATGTTAGGGACTGTGGGCACGCGTGCTAAAGCTTCTAGATTCAGCGAAGAGTGTACTCCAGGGTCGATGTTCAACGGGGCCTGGCGATACAAGATCTTTTTGTTTAGTTGGGGTTCCAATTTCAAATAGGGATGTCATACTTCGAGTTACGTAGGTTTACTAAAAGGTCTATTTTAATTGCTGTTATTTAGGTCAAGCAATTACAACTGCCAACAAGAGACAGCTATATCTCTACTGATTACAGACTACAAAAAAATAAGGGGAGGCGGGTTTTCTTTCTGGTGACTTACGTTGACTTAAAAGTCTACGAAGCTTAACTATCTCTCTGAAAAAAGAATAACTATGAAACTAAAATGACTAATAATTTAAACTACGCCAATTTAAGTTAATCATAACTTCGAGGTATGACTGTACTTTCGACAACTACCCACAGGTAGCCACAAACTTCATGCACCACGACATCCAATGCAGTAGAAAAAGTTTAAAGAAAAAATAGCATTCAGAGAAAAATTTAGCGTGCACTATTCCCTTCAAGTTGGAAAGTTTGTAGAAATACAATCAATACCAGACTATTCAGTAAGCGGTAATAATAGGGACAAAAGAAAGGGGAACGAAGCTTGCCAATCATTTGAAGGCATTGCCCTACAAGGCATACGAATGCTACATAATATATGAACTTCTTCCATGGAAGCGGCATTAAAAAGAACTGCTTCGATTTTTAAATTGATGCAAGGGTATTTTTATTCCATGGATATGGTATATATTATGCGGCATTTTAAGCACTAAAGTTGAGTGGGTTTCTAATTGTAAACTTAGAACTTCTACGAAAACGTAAGATATAAATAGCTAAGTGTAGGTCTGTGCTTTCAGATTTTTTACATCAATAGCCAATTGATCAAATAATTTGCACTTTCGGAACAATAAAGGCATTTAAAAAGACTTATTGTAAACCAATCTAGAGCGCATTCGCATCTGGCGTTGACAATACGGCAACGCCGCGTAGACGATGCCCTACATCGAGTTTACGTTGCGAGTTTCGCGTTTGCGCACCTTACACTTTAATTATATTCAACAAACACCTTTATGTACAGACGCCAGCACTTGAAGCTACTACAATCTGTCAAATGTATTTAATAAGTTTTTAACTTTTTCACTGAAGTCTTAGGTTCAAGATTGATTAGGAAAATTTGACAGTTTCGGGTAGCTTGATTTGCTGGCATCTGTACGTGTTCTTTCATACAATTTAAAATACAAAGTGACTTTTTTCTTTTTACGAGCTAACTTCACGTCAAACTTAGACGTGAAGTTAGCTCGTAAGCAAAATATTGATCTCAAGAAGCCTTTATTCCCCGAACAGTGCAAATGAGCTCTAAAATTTCATGCAAATACAAACGTGTTCAAAACATGCTTCCTAATAATTTTGTTAGCACAGCAAGCCGAAAGACAAAACCACTTAACAGTGTCTAGCGGGGTTCGCTAGATATAGGTAGGTATACCACCACCACGAGAGGGATGCGTTTCCTCACCAGTTCCAAATAAATATTAAATTAAAACGGTGTTTTCTTGATTCAAGTAATTCACAGATTTTACAGAAAATATATTACATTTAACAGGATAAGAATAAAACTAATAATTAGGTATCCAGGTATATAAAATTTATCCAAAAGTTATTAAACCATTTGACTAAATTTATATTTATGGCATTCATACGTCGTCAGTTTGATAGCCTTACAAGGAATTATTTAGCTTGCTATGGCTGTTCAATTTACCAAATATTTGTATCACTTTTAAACCTAATACTTTAAGACACTTTGGAATTATTTCGTTTTAGTACTGTGTTATTCGTAAAAAAGGTAGTTTTGACCCAAGTCCTGTATATTTGTATTTGCGGACTTAAGTTTTTGTCGAGACGAAACGCATCACCATAAAGGAAACTTAGAATAGTAATAAGTATTAGTGAAAGCAACTACATACAGAATCGTCTACAACGTTCACCTTCAACCTCTTCTCCATGGTTCCGTCGGGCAGCTGCACCACAAAGTAGGACCCTCCGATGGACCCTCGCTCCATTTGCAGACGTTTCTCTTCGGCCATACGTTGTAATAAGGGCTTTTCACCTGACGTCTGTAATTTTGTTGGTGTTTACAAGTTACGTAAACGATGCTGGATAAGGTTTTCATTAACATGGGTTTTAAATTAAATTATGGATAAAATAGAAAATGCTTGGGACATCTGAGAACTTTGTATTTTTCATTATGTTACGAAAAAAAAACTGGGATGACAAAACATTCCTAGAATAAAAAAAAAAAATGGTCATCATCTGCCTAACTTTCTCCCAACTATGTTAGGGTCGGCTTCCAGTCTAACCGGATGCAGCTGAATACCAGTATTATACATAGAGCTACTGCTTATCTGACTTCCACAAATCAGTTATTGGGTAACACTTTACCCCTTTTTTTTTTTTTTTTTCAGGATGGGAAATCATCAAATGACTTCTCCCGCTCTGGGTGGAGCGGGAGGGCGTGTCAGACTTTTACTGACTAAAACCCACCCGTGTTCCATCAGTTGCCCATATGCCAGGGTCACGGTATCTATTTCGAACAATCACGCGACCCCGGCAGGAAAATAACACTTTACCCCTTGATAAGACTGGTTGTCAGACTTTCGAGCTGGCGACCCATAACGATTGTTATTGAATAAAAATATTACAGGTATTTAAATTCAAGAAAGCTTATGCCTTTGCACAGGGATTTTATGTGGTAAAACAATTAAGTACTTACAAGAAAAGGTACAGGAAGTGCAACTGAGTTAATTATTATAGGTATCTAAACTACAATTGTTTACCTATAGGTAAATAAACCACTCACTATAAAATTATTGATTTGTTACATCATTCTAGCACTTCCTCAAGTAAATAACTTTGTATAAATCGATTCCCAGTATGACAACAATACCTGCATATTTTATACAAAACAACTGCCTGACCTCCGTTAACATAAAACGTAACGTAGTCTGTATACCGGTATTCTAAAGTAAGACCAGCACCCTAATTGCGTAACACTACCAATAACAATCTGCATCATTTTGAAGGATATTTGTAATCCTTTGCTTCATCTGTTCGGAAGATTTATCTGCTGAACAATGTCAATAACGCAATGAATGTTGTTGAACTGTCAAAATGAAAACAATTCCTACTGTTACTGTGTTACGCAATTACCTCGGGGCACTTAGTTGGTGTTCTCCAAAGTACACACTACAGCATTCATTGGGAACACACACGCATTAAACAAGGGGGTCACCAATCAATGCAGCCGTCTGTACTTACGCAACAAAAACAAAACACGAACCTTAGGATAGACCAAAGGCCTCATCAGCGCGCCGAACACAGCACAGTTCAGAATCAAGCCGGCAAGCAGGAGATTAGCATTCTGCCATGATCCAAACTCATTGAGCAGAAGTGCCGCTAAAGGCGCAAAGCTGAAGGTGCCAACTCCAGAGCCACAGACAGCGATACCTGTTGCTAAGGACCGTCTGGACTCGAAGTAATAACCTACGGCCACCACAGACGGAAGGTAGATCATACCGAAGCCGAGACCTGGGAACAAAAGTTGATTTTAATTATGGAGGAAAATAACACAACATTATAATTACCGATGTTAATTCTTGATTAACCTTTATTCATGACAAAGGACAAATAAATGTATAACCTACTTTGTATGTTGTGCAATTTGTGATTTGAAAATAACATGGACTCTAAACTATTAGTTGGTGCAGGTACCTTACACAGTGATAATAAATTTAGAACTTGAGGAAAAAATAAACTTAACCCTTTCAAACCAAGAGTTCATTCATCCATGACTCAAAAGAGTTGTGAAGTTTTAACCTTAATAAACGTTTTGTTTGGTAAGCTCTCAAAAGCTGTGTGCCATTCATAAAGGTTTGTTTTCACAATACAACATCAGCTTTTGCCACAGCACCTGCATACATTTGGATAAACCCGCGTTGCTATGCAAAACAGGATCATCAAAGAGGTGAAATGCTATGATTAGTGACTGTTGCTCAATTTGGCACACTCCCAAATTGCAGAGAACTTTGACCAATTTGCCTGAGGTGTCTACGTCATAATTTGGCGTGCGGTAAAAAAACATGAGACCGTCATCCAGTCGCCGGTATTTGACTGCGCGTGGACATTGACACCTACCTCGCTTCGTTAGGAACAAGTCACTAGTGCCCTTATAAACAAAGGGTCCTTAGCCTTACGGTTCATGAATAAAATATATTTTGGGCGAACTTTATCCTAAAATATACACTGTAGGTTCCAACAACAAACAATATGCTAACGAACTTATTATCGATTGTTTAAGCATATAACATAATTCTGTTTATTAATTAGTACATATAGGACAGATAAGATAACAGGAGTTATTCACTTGTGCATACATAGGTACATCCTCTTTGCTGCACTTAGGACCATTATTCTTGTTAGTGCAAAAGTTTTGTTACAATTGTGTCCAGACATTCCCACGTTGTCGTACCGGTTCCTAAAGGTGTTATTACCCCTTCTGACTTCATCCCTGTCTACGACCTTGGATAGTCACTGAGCAACATCTTAATGATGTCGCCAAAAGCAGTTAACGCCATTAGCTAGAAAACATTATGCCGTAATATTTAATGACGTGATAATATTTGAAGTGTTACATTTAGCTGTATAATGTGTAAAAACAAAGTCTGAACATGATACAGAGTGAGTCAGTGTTTGTTGTCGGCCCACAAATCGGTATTTGAATCGCACAAAGGAGCACATGGGTTGTTGCCTGCTACAAAGAGGTCGTCGCCACTTTACAAACGCATGCGTCACTTCCCAGTACAATACTCCACTTTTCTCATCAAATAAATTAATCAACACATTTACACACAATGTTAGCAGCTGGAAAACGTACAATGAATCGACATTTCGCCCAGATTCCTTTCAAAGAAAATGACTAGTAACAAGTTACGTATTTAGGTTAAAAGGTTTCAGTAATTAACAAGACGATATTAAGTAACATTATTTACTTAACAAAATAGAAAAACCCACTTAATTCTAGTTCACTTATACAACTAATACTTTAATTCCTGAGAAGATAGAGAATCCTCTTCAAAATATCTTCAACACGTACAATAGATTAAAGAACACACTGACCTATTTTTATACATTCGTCAGTTTGATATGAATGCGAAATAAAAACAAAGTAGGTACTTATCAAAACCATTATATTAAAATTCAATCGTTATAGTGGAAGTAAGGGAAATTCTTAGCGTTGCTGAGTAAATATCCAATAGACTTGGTCGTAAACAAAAAAATTGGCAGCAAGACTGAAAAGTTGAATGAATTTTCAGAACTGTTTCTCGGAAAACTCAGACAACAACATTTGACTTTCGAGGTCGAAGCTTTATGTAAGAGAACATTTCTTTACAATTTTGTTTTCTTTTCTCACCACTGAACGCACAAAAGAAAAACTCTTGTCTTTTACACATTTGTGCACGCTAGAGTCTTCATTATTTTTTCTTTATTATTCCCTGATGAGTCTTGTATTATTATTTTCGGGTTATCTGATAAACTTGGCAGGGAGCTGATAATTATCATAAGTCATATTATTTTGAAAACGGAGTTTCAGTGCAGAACATAAAGTTTCATACAAATCTGCCCATGCATTTAAAACTCGTGGAATATAGGTAGCTAAGTATAAGTATATATTCTTTTATTTAGTTAGCAACTGACGATAACGTGTTTTCGTATCATATTATATACAGCGCGCCAAGTTGTCAATATTTAGTATACACTTTAGCAATATAATGGGCAAATAGCAGTTCTGAATAACACCTTGCGCAGTCTATACAAATCTGCTTTCAATCGTTTGTTTCAAGATTCACTCCCGGATAAATAAATTCATTCGTTCATTTAGCACATTTGAATGGTCTAGTCTGCTTCTGGCGTGAAACAGTATTTCCGAATAGTGTCGACATTGAGACTCGATGATCTCAGCGGTTGGCAGCCAACAGGAATCACTAAATTGGTGCTAAATGAACGTGCTAATTATTAACACCTCTACATTTTAGACTGACATGATGTCTGTGAATGGTTCCCAGGATTTTCTCATGAGTTGATTTCGATATCACGATTTCTGTGATAGAACGGAAGGTGGATGATCCATGAAACGAAAACGATACTTAAATAACCAACATATCGTAGTGAATATTTCAGAATCGTAGAGCGGTTGACGACGTATTTTTCCATCGTTAAACCTTGAATGCCCGCCATACGATACAAGAATTAGGTCGCATTGGATATTCAGAATACTATCAACGATCCCTGCGCACGATTGTAAAATAATCCACTGCCAGTTTTCATCTCTTAAAATAGAAAAAGTGTGTAAGTTGTAATGTGTGTACAATTAAAGGCAATCTTATATTCTAGCCTAGTAAGGCGCCATGTCGTCTGCACGAGCTGGCAGCTGGCCAAGCGTTCCGTGGTCTAGTGACCTTGAAATAAGTTTCAATGTACGCCACAGACTTCGGTCTTAATTTGTCTTTTAATAAAGCCAATCAGACAAGCAGCGGCTAGTTGTTAGTCGAGAATTCTATTAATCTGCAATACATAGTAGCGTAGTTGACTGAAAATAGGTCACGTGGGGTTTTCCGAGAATGGAGCGACATTATCCAGGAAACTTTCCCCTTTCATGAACTAGTCGCCCGTTCTACAAAACGGCGGAGGTATGCATAGGCGGACTAACTTCCTCGTATCAATTATTTAAATCGCCAAGCACGACACCGTTGCATTCGCTGAATAGAAAAGCCCGCTTTTCCTCGAATTCAGCTAATAGCCAGAAGGGCTTAACACTTGGAACTAAAACGACATTTAAGCCTTTTTCGTTCACATTGGTGTCTGTTGGCAAATGTCCAATGTCACACACGGGCTGTTGCCTGTTTTCAAGGGTTTGAGAGAACAAAGAACGTGTCGAAACGGTTTTAATATTTGAAGTATCTCAGTTTTATCGAACAAAAGACGCAACAAAAACCAAAGATATATTTCTTGGGGTACAAGTTTCTTTGAATAAATGGACAAATACTGTCTCTTTTGAGACTTGGCGGTCATCTTTCTCGTTTTATTATTCGTCCAGCGTATACACGTAGAAGACGACGAAGGAAAAAACTTAAAAAAAAAACAGGTAAATTCTACGTTGCGAAACGTGTTCAACGAATGATCAGTTACTTGATAATCCGCCGGAGAGTCAGATATCCGGAGATCATTGAGCATTGCGGATGCTCTGTTCTGATGTTCTATTCTATGTACACTCCTTTTTTTTTTTTTTTTTTTTTTTTTTTTTGTCAGGATGGGAAATCATCAAATGACTTCTCCCGCTCTGGGCGGAGCGGGAGGGCGTGTCAGACTTTAACTGACTAAAACCCACCCGTGTTCCATCAGTTGCCCATGTGCCAGGGTCAAAAGCTACTAAATAATGGAGTCCTACAAACGGTTTCGTTTTCGGTTTTCGACAATTTCCAGTCAAAGTATCAATTTTTGAGCGTATTGCTTTAATTTTCGGTACAAAAAATCCATAGATATAACAATTCAAAGCACAGCAAGTGAGACATTTCAGAGATTTTTTTTTGCATAATCATACGAGTATATCAGGCTTCTCATGAAAAGTATAATTCACAAAAAGAAGAAATCTTCATGTCATTGAAACGAATGATCGGAAATTAAAAATGTATTTATGTCTTACACTGCCAAGAAAATCTCCATATTTCAGCTGCCGTATACCGTAGGCTAGCGTTGGAAGGGATTTTCCAAAATGCAAATTACGCGGAAATTCCTTTTGGATTTTAGCCGAGAAAATACATTTCCCGCCGACTTCTAGTAAAGCAAGTTAGTAGGAGATAGTTGCTTTCTAAAATATTGTTTGTCCTTCAAACTCGAAATCCCTTGTTTTATCGATCTGACTGGCCATGACAGTGACACACAAGTAATTACGGAAGTACTGTACACATTTACTTAATTAACAAGGAACCTCGACATACACATATCGATCTCTGGTAAGTAATTTCCCCTAGGATCTTGTTATAACGACATCACTCCACGAGAGAGCTTTTTATCTATCGACAACTCGATCGTAAGTACTTGTATCGATAAAGGAATTAAGAACAATGCACTTTTCTAAGGGCATTATCATTAATTAACTAGAATTATAATTAATTTTATATGTAGGTAGGTGCATTATTTCTTGTATTTAACATTAATTTAATATAAGCACCAATTTGGTATACAGACTGGACAAATGATTCCTGGCAAAAAAGATTCATGAAGACAGGAATATTTGCCAATGAAACACAAGGGCTCTCAGCTTAAACGTTTTTAACAAAGATAAAATATATTGTTCAGAACAAAATTAAGGAAGGAAGCAAGCAGTTGTATAGTTTCCCCTTTTATGTTCTCCAACTTGAACCTAATCTAACTTGGTACAATAAGACTAAACTTTACCCTAATCAAATCGTATAAACGTATCCACTTGGTATAAAAGAAACACCCTGAAAGTTAAAACTTTCTCGGGAATAGGTACAACAAAAGATTTCGAATACATATGCACTCAAAATACATAAATGCATTACGAACTGAACGCCCAATTACAAAGCTGAATGATGATCTTATACCTTTAAACGAGCAATTCTTGTATATATATATATAATCTGAATCTCGGAAACGGCTCCAACGATTTTCATGAAATTTAGCATACAGGGGGTTTCGGGGGCGATAAATCGATCTAGCTAGGATTCATTTTTATAAAATGTTGTTTTATTCGTGTTTTCAATGACCAACTTTATCGATAATCAACTTGAACATAAACTTATTATTTTAAACGCAATTTACCACAAAATACCGAGCAAAGCTCGGTCAGTCAGATATTGTCTTTAAAACAACAAAGAAAACGAAAAACAATATCACAATAACGCCTTAAATTCTGTCAAGAATCAACTGTTACTGTGTCTAATGAAAACAAAAGACTTTGTTTAACGCGGATTATTACTTTAATAACATGAAAAAAAAAACGTTTACGGGAAATGCGCAGCATTATTATTTATTATATAGCAATATTCAATCCATGAATAGAGCATTATTTAATCTTCTATTTGACTCATTTGTTGATGTCGGACGTAATTGAGTCATCAGCAATGAGCTGTTAGAACATTCTGCATATTGGCATAATGATTGTTGTTGCTGAGCAGAATAATTGGAAACCTGAAACGGCTAATTATTGGTACTTTATGTCGCGATATTATTATGTATGATTGTACTAGACTCACCCGTTGTATAATCATTATCTCACAGTAACCGAATGGTTTCATTTGGCCTCATTTCGCATCTGTTATTATGACCATTTGCGGTGCGTAATGTGAATCAGATAAATGTAAACTACAACGGACGGGTTTAAGTTGATTTTCGCCAAACCACACTGCGAAGGACAGCTGGCGACTAGGCGACGCCACCCCATAACGATGCCAACGTGCCAAGGCCAGTGGACATTACCATAACTCTCACGTTCCACATGAGTCCTGCAAGCCGTTTTATTGCCAAGCCATTCTAAATATACCTTAAGTCATAACTAATAGCTAAAGGTTTAGAATTCTCTGACTTAATTGCTCCAGGTGACACGAGAGAAAATACTGGAAATTCAATTATTTCCTCGTTGTAAAGAATTTACATTTGAATCTAAACGAAATAAGATAACAGTGCTTTGTTAGAGGATTTTTAAATGCTAATCTGTTATTGTCACAGTGACACATGTAAACTCGGTGACGTGTTTCCGCTTGGGTGTCGTTTCAGGAATTTGGTGCTGGAAATTCCAGTTTATTTAGAGGACATAAAATGCGCTCGTTAATTTTTATATGAGGATATCAGAGTATGTACTTGACGTTGGTAATCACGTTACAATAGATTTCTTGGAAGACGCGATCAATATCTAATTTCAAGAATCAACAATGTTGAGATCATAGAATGAAGGGATCCATCAGTCGCTTATGGTGTTACGAAGACACATGTCATACTAACGCTTGACATAATTGTAACCTTGACGTTGACTGATTAAATTGTGAATTTAGTCCATGTTTTAATATTTGTTATCCCATATAGTAGGTACCTACATTTATCAATAAATATCTATGAAATGCTTCTGCTAGTTTACTGGCCTTAGAATCCGTTGTCAAGTAACTAAGAGGGATTAAAACCTATCTTTCTCCTTTTTATTATTTATTATTAAAGTCCACCAATGTTTGCTTGACTCTATTTTAGTCCATGTACTCTGCCGTTAATCTTTTATGCTACCTTTAACGTTTTATTAATAAACATGCAAAAGACACAAAAAAATCTGCTTGGACTTACCTCCGATCAACCCATAAGTGATCATCATCATGGTAACGCTCTTGCTGAAGGTCGACAAGACGAAAGCAATGGCTGCGACGAAGGACCCAGCCACGCAAACAGCCCGACACCCGAACTTGTTGCATAATGCCGACACAACCGGACCTGTCGACAACATTTATATTATTATAGACAACTCTTCATAAACAAGCCAAGAAGAAAACTAAAAACTAAGTAGACTTGCGTAATATAGGAGGTAATAACCCTAAAGTCAAAGGGGTGGAAAATCTAATTTATACACGGTAGATTAAACCTACAGGATAAGTTTTTAATCTGTGCGCAAATTTTAACAAATTAAACTTAAACGAGTTATAATAACCATGCAATTTTTATTTTGATATATCTTAGTACAAAAAAATTAAGATATCGTTAGCGAAAGATGTTTATTTTGATACTGGTTTTTATGGTAACTTACTTACTTAACAGTGACCACCAAATTACAAAAAAAAGTAAGAAAATTTAAATTTCGCGGACTACCCTGATTTAATTACCTGTGGCATACCATAATCTAAAACAAAAATCAAAGTTGTATCATCTAAACACGTATTTACACAATGCAAGTCATTTGTTGCTTCAGTGTTATTGTATGCCACGGTCAAGTTGCACCGTGTAAATAGGGCATTTTGCCCCAAGGGCCAACCCACCCTATCGCAACTAATTAGTTACTGTTACAGGGCAAACTGCTAAAAATTTACTTCATAGCAAAACTAATTAAGAACCACTTGTTTCTGAAGCTACAGAAATGCTGAGTGACATTTACGTAAGGCCACACAGTTTTGCAAAAAAGCCGGGTACTTTAAAGAGTATTTAAACGAAGTAGAGACCAATGGAGACGATGTAGCTCCCAAAATAAGTCAATCCATTTACTTCACAAGACTGTCCTAGTAGGTCATTGATATTGTGCCAATTCTGTAATACGATAAAGTGGATAAGGTAATTGATACTGATTTGCATTCTAACCTAACTGTGCTATTAGCACGTCAAACATAATTATATATTTCTCACGTAAGGTATGGTATAAACATATTAAGTAAGATCATTATAAACAGTCAAGTGTCCACCTTGGTACTAAAACCTACATTGCAAACTTGATCGGAGCTACTCGTTGTACATACCTATTATTTAAATACTTGCAATTCAGTTCAAGGAATCGATGAATCGTCATAAAAGATTCATTTTACTGCAAACACGAGTTTTTATTCTCATAAGGACTTTTATGTAATCGTTTGCGGAATTATGGAACTTTCACACAGTTTTGCAAGTCGAAGATGTAATACTTTTTATTGTGTACCTTCAAGAGCAGTGAGAGCAGTGGAAACGGCCTCAACGTAAATGATAAATTGTTTTATTAATGTAAGTAGGTTTGTACAAACACTTTTACACGACAATGATATTTATTTAAACTAGATGCGGTTGGCGATTCGTAACTGACTACTCTGAGAAGAAACGCCGAAACTAACTCTTAGGTCACAGTCTCTTTTAAAGTCCAGACATAATCTTGGTCACATCATGTGAAGACCATGCGAGTTATAAAGTCGTAGGTTCGCACCCAGACAGGCGCTTTACTTTACCTAAACTATTTCATCACCATTACTGTCAAAAAGGTGAAGTAAAAAATCATGAAGAAACGGACATGTCCTAGAAAAAATCGAAGACATGGTGACATCTTCCAACCCGTACTCGGCTCGCGTGGCGGATGCCCTCTCACCGAGAGGAGGCATATGTCCCAACGGTGGGAACATAATGGCTGATTGTGTTACCTACACTATAAAACTTACAGATACCTAAATAGGTATTTGTAAATTAAGATTTTAAAGATGTATTTTAACATGGTGACACAATGAAGATACAGAGAGATCGTGCCGTGTCTCAAATTCAAATGTGTTCTTCCTAATTCTTTTGAACACCTCATTGATAATAATACAAATTATTCACATATACCTAATTGGTAATAAACACATTTATCTACAATCAAATAGCAATCGTATTGATAACTACAGCAGCTAAGTACAAAATATTTACAATCATGCATGCGTATGATTGAACATCAGATAAATAATAATAATTAAAACGTGTAGAAAAAATAAATTAAAGGCCTCTATGTAGATAAAACTACATTTTTATCTACACGGTAGTACGTAAAAAATGTAAAAAGTAAATCAGATGTCCCATACATTTGGGTCGAATAAGTATTGAAGTTTTGTATGGGATAATAGCTATTTATTTTTTCGGTTGGTCCTATGGAGAAAGTGATTCATTTTGACGGATCCCTTAATTAAGATCACACTTTTCTAATACATGCTGTTTAAATATAGCCTAAATCAAAGTTCGTACACAGATAAGTTACTCTGAAATGTTAGGGTCACTATGCCAGGTCTTACTGATAAGATACTTTCGCTAAGATTCAAAACTGCACAAGAAACTTTAGTCAGTTATGTTCAGTCTATAAAAATTGTTTTCTAAGTCATCTTTGTGTATCAGATCGTCGTCGTATCTTCGATCGTAATCGAGTACTTTCAATCAGGTCAATGGCAGTTTAAAATAGATAAAATAAGATAGGACCGATCGACGGATAAAGTGTTCGTAAACCTAGGGGATGACGTTATTACTTAATACTCCTCATAAGAATTAGACAGGCAAGTATTTTTGCACAGCATAATTAAAATCGCCTGGTCTGGGTTTGATATTTGAACTTTTGAACCTACGTGGTTCATTCTTCTTTTTTACCGACAGTAAAGCGAAGTTTTTCCAATTGCATCTGTGTTTTCATTTGGACTAATTAAAATTTTCTTTCCGGCTAGTATTTTTGAAATGTTTCATCATCATTTCAGCCGTAAGACGTCCACTGCTGGACTTAGGCCTCCCCCAATTTGGGGGGCTTTGCCATAATCGCCACGCTTGGATAGCGGCTTGGCGATCGCAGTAAGGTGGTAAAATGCATAGAGAACGCTGCTGCCCATTCTCTAGTAAGAAATGAAATGTTTGTTTTAGAAAAAAATAATGTGACAGAGTGGCCTTTTTCTGTGGAGACCACATTTTGGCTTACCACTGTGTCACGGCATTCTACGGGAAAAAGACGTATTAAATATGCTGATTAGAGAAAATAAAAATGACATAATATTAATAGAACACATACACGAACTGGTTTTGCATCTCGAGGGGTGTTAGGCAGGGCTGCGTAGCGTCACCGTGGCTATTCAACTTGTACATGGATAGTTGTCTGACAGATTTGAAAGAGGGTGAGTGTGGACTGAAAATGAGTGAGTTGCCTGTCAAATGCCTTCTCTACGCAGATGATCAAGTTCTACTTGCATCGTCAGCAGAACAGTTGCAAGACATGGTGACTGAAGCATGATGAAGCATTTAAGATTGAGGATGAATATAAATGTGAATAAGACAAAGGTCATGGTGTTTGAATGAGAAGAGAACGTATCGGTGTGTGATGTGAAAATAAATGATAAGAGTGTGGAGCTAGTAGGTAAGTGAGTTCGTATATTTGGGGAGTTTGTTTACAAGGGATGGAAAGATTGATAAAGATGTGGAAAGAAGAGTGAATGCGGGAAATAAAGTAAATAGTGTTTTACATGCGATTGTGACCAACCAGTTGATGTCCGATAAGGCTCGACTGGCTGTTCACAATGGTGTACTGGTGCCTACGCTTATGTGTGGAAGTGAATGTTGGGTGTGGCAAAAGAAGCATGAAAGTAGAATAAATGCTGTGGAAATGCGTTCCTTGGGAAGCATGTGTGGTGTGACTATGATTGATAGGCTGAGGAATGATGTGATAAGAGAACGGTGTGGTTTAAAAGAAGATGTAGTGACAAAAATTGAAAAAATGTATGCTAAGATGGTTTGGTCATGTTGAGAGGATGAATGAACGACGGCTCACAAAAGGTATCTACAAGGCAGATGTGAGTGGAAACACCGGGAGGGGACGCCCTAGGAGGACATATAAATGACCTTATTGGTGATGTTCTTCAGAAAGGTCAGGTGCGTAGTACTCGCAACCGGCTTGTGTGTATGACCAATTGTATGAACCTAAACGAGGCAAAAGGAGTGTGTAGAGACCGTAGCAGGTGGCGTTCCGTGGTTTCTGCCTACCCCTATGGGAAAAAGGCGTGATTGTATTATGTATGTATAATATTAACAGATAAGAAAAATACGGACGTTTATTTGAACCAAATTAAAAAAACCGTAAATATCAATACTCCAACGAGATGCCATAACAAGACGAAGGACAAACCGTTGTCGGTAAAAAAGTAGAACGACCCACGTCCTACAACTCGTAAGTCACGGTCGTAACCACTGGGCCAACACCGCTTTTATTTTTTGCATAGTAACAATTCAATTACTGATATTTGAGTCATGAGGATTAGTCTCCATTTTATCAACTAACACGAAAAATAATTAGTACTAATATGATAAGAAGCATTACATAAGCAAATGCGTTTCACTCGGTGAGTGCGGACTATCCTACCTAATCTGGATGGATTTATCTTACAACTAATGCAATGTACTTGGTTATCACAGCGGTGACGAGGTAATCGCAATGAACTGAGTATAACAGCGCCACGGTTATTTCATTTTACTGCATAAGCTTCAAGTGTCAATTACTCTAGGTATACGATATCAGTTAAATTAGATTTATATGTATCTTTTCAGATAATCTAGTGAGTAAAAAGGTAGAAGTAACACGACTAATCAGAGTGAGTTGCAAATAGTTTTACAGGCTGTTGGATTCTCGAACATAATTTTCCTTTGATCAATGTCCATAGATTTTCAGAGCGCTATGTTCGATTATGTCATCAAGCATAAGTATACCCTTGTATGGTACGAATACGAGGAAAAACTCGTTCAAAAACAAATTTAAAGCTGCTAATATCTTGTGGAAACTCCGGAAAATCTCGTCATCATATGTCCCAAGTATGAAGTCGGCACAAAGCCAAGATTGTAAAACGATTCATTTGCTGTTTGAAGGATATGCTAATAACGTGGAGCAGTATAATACTGATATATTTGCGTACACATGTACACTAGGTGCATAAATCTCATGTTAGACACTAGATAAGTACATAGGTACAATCCACACATGAATAATGGATGGAGCATGTGACAACGTGACCTGAATTGATAGGAAATGAACGAGCGTTCGATTGCAATGGCGTCCAAAAATACAGAATGCTAGAGGTCTTTGCAATTACGGACTGATGTCAATTAAGATCCATCCGTCAAATGCCAGCACGAATTCCATGTTGTATGTGTTTCACATGAATTCATAGCGCCGAGGGAGATTATAATCTATCTGGTAATAGCTTCTGATATCAATGTAGGTAATAAAGTTGCTGGACTAATAAACCAAACAATTAAACATACACTGTCGGAAGCTGTTAATACAGAAAGGGTAGGTAATAAATTATCAATCATCATAAATCTTACCAGCCGCTAGATAAAATCCTGACAGTAAACTGCCGACCCACGCGACAGTGCCTTTACCCTCGCCGAAGTACGTCACCAGTTCTGGTAGGAATATGCCGAATGTGTAGGCTATGCCGTCCACGATCATGTTGCACATGAAGGATGCGAAGACCACGACCCAGCCGTAGCCCCCGTCGGGGGGAGGCGGCAGGGCGTAGTCGTAAGCCTCATCGTCGTCGTCCGCGGCTGCGCCTTCCGCCGTCAGTCTTGCTGCTTCTTCGCATGACGTCTCACTTTCCGTCTGTAACAAAGACACGATAGGTTTTAATTTTTTATCACCACTGCGGCTCTCAATATAAATGGCGACGCGCGCACGCTTAACCTCAATGCAGTTACGTTGCAGTATTCTGTTGAATTCTGTAGAAGCTATAATCACTATGGCTGTGTGAGTGGGACCATTGATTTTTTTGTCACTAAGTACGCAGCAAAAGTAGGACAGAAATATAGGTTACTGTTAATACAAAGACGATTTTAAAGAACTAATAAAAAATCTCATTCGTAGCAGTTCGTAGCTGAAATTACTACGCCCACACAAGGCGCCAGTTTCAACGATCAAAATTAATTTGCACAAACATTTCAGTCACTTCATGGACGAGTCATATCATACAGCAAACAAATTATCTAAAAATAAACCGTGAGACAGTATGTTTAGGGTACTCTATCAATCACATACGTCACTAGATTCACTCCTTTTTTATGTAACATGTTCCAATTTAAAACTAACCAGCATATACAAACACTCAAAAATTCTTTGAGCACCAATGTCATGGCTGTCCATATGAAAGAAAAGTTTTCCATAGATATTAAAATTAACGAGCCTTAAATTCAAATCTATTACGTCATGTCGATTTCATTATTATTGTCCGTATTTAACATGCTTTATTGTCATCCGTCGTAAATTTTATAAACGTTAGTAATAAAACGTTTGCTCTTAACGAGCCTTCGGAATGTTACCGTTCGCAACTTATTTTCCCGAGCCTGTCAAACTTTATTTTGAGCTACGCCTACGTCGAAAATTCCGACGATCAATAATGTTACTAATTTTCAATTAACGAAAAACGACTGTCTTTGTATGTCAGTAAAGTTACTTTTCACGGTCATTGTCTCTCTCATTGACAAAGGCTGTATTCTGATTAACATACATGTTGGATACAAACGCGTGCAAGTATATACGCCTATTGTAAATAACTGGAAAACAATGAGACAACTTTTGCAGTTGCAGTTCAGTTCTTTGTTATTGAAATAAAAGAAAACAATGAAAAAACGCTGGATGAAAAACTGTGTAGATTGAACTTTTTCACAAAATTAAAAAGTAGCGGTTGTTTCCAACTACAGCAACGATTCAAAAGTGAGGTACGATTTTGTTTGTCAAGTGGACATTAGTGCATGTTATCTGTACCCAACCTAGTTCTAAGTGCAGTAACTACAGTCAGGCATGCATATAATAAACACTGGAGATAAAATAATCAATAAGTAAATGTGCAGTTTAATAAATTATGTCACATTTCAAAATACTGATGTGGACATCCCTTTGTTACAAACATGAGTGGCGTTTCATTATCGTTTTATCATTTCTTTGTTTGCCGCCGTGTCAGTAACAGTTGTCGTACTCGGTACTAAAACTAACGATACTTGGACACTCACAAAGAGTACTATACACATAGCTGTTATTAATACTCTATGTACAATGTACAGAATCAGATAGCGTCACAAACGTTAAACATTTTTACACACGTTCCATATTCAAAAGGTATCTTCTATAATTCGCCTTTGTTTCTAGGAAGGGTCATGCTAAGGGTAAAGTCATACCACGACGCACATGTATACTGAACATCGGTTACCTGGAACCGAGAGCAAAACACCTGTAATACGAGTAGCCGGTACTCGAAGCTCATAGTTTAGCGCAGTTGTTTACATAAAAGTTCTAACACGTGCTGCCAACCTGCTGTTACTACTCAGCGTATCTCAAATGATACCAATTTAAAATAATATAAACAACGCGGTAGCTGTGACTCACGACGCACACTGGTCCCGAATGATAAAAAAGTGGACATTAAGAAATTTTTGACTGAAGGTCAATGGATTCGGCTGATTTTTTTTTTGTAGGCAGCTGATGCAATTACAAATCACTTTTATAGATTGAGTTTTTGCCAATTAAGCCGTATTTTCAGAGAAAAAAAATATTCAAATATTTTTTGTATGAAAGAAATCCTAATTTTGTCTTTATCTTCCAAGATTCAAACGTATTCAAAATAAAACTTAGCGCAGCTTGTAGAGGTGCTAATTGCTCACCACTTTGTCATAGACACTCTTCTGCGATTTTGTGCTCCTTTTGAGTTACAGGCACTTTAAATATTTTTTGTATGAAAAAATCCTAATTTTCTCTTTATCTTCCAAGATTCAAACGTATTCAAAATAAAACTTAAAGCAGCTTGTAGAGATGCTAATTGCTCACCACTTTGTCATAGACACTCTTCTGCGATTTTGTGCTCCTTTTGAGTTACAGGCACTTTAAATATTTTTTGTATAAAAAAATTCTAATTTTGTCTTTATCTTCCAAGATTCAAACGTATTCAAAATAAAACTTAGCGCAGCTTGTAGAGTAACTCTTACAAATATATGAAATTATCAGTATCAAATAAACAAACAAGGAAATCTCAAAACGTGTTCAGACATGTTTATGTACAGGTAAGTTATTGTGTGACTCGTATGTAAATTTTTTTTTGTATAGAGTCATTGCTTAATTACCCTATAAGTGACGATTTCGGCTCTATTTGGTCATCTAGTCGAACGCGTCGAAAACGCTGAATGATGAATAGGTATATAAATTGCAATTAAAAATTCCCTTTGTAGTTTTGCGGTATTTATGTAGGAGCACATCTTAGTATGTTTTATTTTCTCGTGACTCATCCAAATTGCAAGAATATTTGGCTCATTATCTAACTACCCCATTAAGTAATGAGGTAGTTAGGTAATGAGCCATTATCTAACTACCCCATTAAGTAACGGGATAGTTGGGTAATGAGTCATATATCAATAGTATAAAGGCAAGCGGAACCCGTTTTTGTTCATTACGCGTCTTGTGCTCGTAAAAACAACACAATTTTTTATCAACTATCACCACATTGTAACTTTTATTTATTTGCCTGTAACATTTTTGTATCAAAATGACTACATTTGTGACTAATTTAGACATTTTTTCTTTTTTGAGTAATAGTGGGTGCCTTAAAAATAGTGATTTACTGTGTCAAACCATTATAAATCGTATTTCAAGTGAAATTCCAAACGAAGAGCTCAGTATTATCAAAAAGTTTTGCCAAAATTATACGTCAAACCTAGCTAGAAGATGGGACAATTCAGGTAGAAACGAAAGATTTGGTGTTAAAAACAAGGAGTGGTTGGAGTCTAAAATTTTGTGGCCAACTTTAACTTCTGTGAATTTTCCTATGTTGTTTGATCCAGAATATACCATAGAGGACATTTCAGTAGACGTAGAAGAGCATAATTTATCGTACGAAGAGGAAGCGGGTGCATCTACATCAGAAGCTACCACAAATACTCCCAGAACTAGAAATAAACGACCATTTGAAGATTTAACAAATAAGCAGAAGAAAAGACGTTCTTTGTCTCTTTTGGAGCATTCCGAAGAAGAGCTGTTCTATGCTCTTATTGCTAAACTTAATGAAAACGGGCGCACTGTTTGTTCTAAAGTTATTAAGTGCCTCTCAAATAAGCCAGAAAAGGTGCAAGAAGTAAGTAAAAGTTACTTGTAATTGTATCAGCTGTCTACAAAAAACTAGTAAAGCTCATCCGACAACGAAAAATTTAAAGTGCCTGTAACTGAAAAGGAGCACAAAATCGCAATTGAGTGTCTATGGCAAAGTGATGAACAATTAACCCCTCTACAAGCTGCGCTAAGTTTTATTTTGAATACGTTTGAATCTTGGAAGATAAAGACAAAATTAGGATTTTTTCATACAAAAAATATTTAAAGTGCATGTAACTCAAAAGGAGCACAAAATCGCAGTTGAGTGTCTATGACAAAGTAGTGAGAAATTAGCCCCTCTACAAGCTGCGCTAAGTTTTATTTTGAATACGTTTGAATCTTGGAAGATAAAGACAAAATTAGGATTTCTTTCATACAAAAAATATTTGAATATTTTTTTTCTCTGAAAATACGGCTTTTTTGGCAAAAACTCAATGTACAAAAGTGATTTGTAATTGCATCAGCTGTCTACAAAAAAAAAATAAGCTGAATCGGTTGACCTTTTGTCAAAAATTTCTTAATGTCCCCTTTTTTATCATTTGGGACCAGTGTGCGACGGCGCGGCGTTAGAGGAAAATTACTCTAATACTAGCTGCGAAGTGTTTACTAGGCGTGGATTAGCATGAACTTCGGTGCAAATTATTTGGCGACCGTTATCCAGCAAAAAATTTCGACGAGTAGAATTAGACGTCTTAATTAGTGATGGGCAGTGGATAAATACTCGGAGGATAAATACTCGAGTTTTTATCCGAAACGGATAAATACTCGTTTTTACTCATTTTTATCGGATAAATACTCAAAATGATGGATAAATATCTTTTTTGCGCATCGGATGATTATTTTAACATGTTAATGACTTTTATTGTTATTTAGGCTTTTCAAAATACTACGTTATTACATTATTTAGTTCTAATGTCAATTGCTAGGCTGTAATTGTGTCAGAAGCCCAAACGTCTCTAATAGAGCATGCTCTTTAGATACAAATTTAGAATCTTTCTTTGTTGAGAGTGTAGAGAATACCCACATAATTGATTATCTCTGTGAAGGGCTTCTAAAAGCCAAGAAAAATGCGGCAAAGACAAGTTTGTTGTTGTTGTTGTTGTTTGCCAACGTTATAAACATGCAAAGGGCTTTTCAATTAGTTAATAGTGTTGAGCCTTTAAACTGCGCAGCACACACTAGTAATTTGCTGGCTCATGGTGCACTGAAAAGCGGTAGTTTCAAAAATTTATAAACTATGCAGATATGATAAAATCTTTAATAAAAAACAATTGGTTGTCTGTAAAGTCGGTATACGGACGATAATTTTACGTAATAATGTCTAAGTCTCTTTTACTCGGACGTATTGGCCGATAAAGTGGAAGAGAGATAGATTTCACAAGTCGAACGCTAAGGCCGACCGTGCCTCTCTCTCGCTTACACGCTCACAAATCGTAAAACAAAAGGTAACGGGAGAAAAGTTAAACCTGCCATGCTACACAAGATAGGGCAGCTATCTACGATCACTCGATCACACACACACAAACGAGTATGAAAAATAGAAAAGCCGCTCTCTCAGCGTACGCAAAAGAAAAATATTTCGTCAAGTCAAATGCTACAAGCAGCTTTGCTTGATGATAACTTTTGGGATTAGGTATATCAATGCATATCTATTTTTGAACCCATAACAGAACCTGTCTTTCAAAAAGAGTCCAACAAATGCAATGCCCTTCTAGTGTTTATAATATTTAAGGATATGAAATCAACTCAAAATGGGTTATATTTACAGACAAATACTGATAATGAGTCATTGGATTCGAGAAAATCTAAAAGCAGGTTTCAGTAAATTTTACCACTGTGTAGATCGCCTGGAAGATACGGTGGAGCATAGTGTGGAGGTTTGCCCTGCTTGGGCGGAGCAACGCCGTATCCTTGTAGAGGCGATTGGCGGCGGCGATCTCTCGCGTCCGGCCCTGGTGCAGGCCATGGTATGGAGCGAGAGGACATAAGAAGCTGTCACCTCCTTCTGCGAAGAAGTAAGGCTTGCGAAGGAGGAAGTGGAGCTCGTTAGGGAGAGGCAGTCTGTGCGCCCTCATGTCCCTAGCCACCGTAGGAGGAGACGCCCCAGGCGTCGGGAGTTCATTGTGGACTCTCGGCCACCGTGGGCACGGGCTTGCGGGCGGCGAGCCACCCATTGCTCGCCACGGAAAAGAACAGGCCCATGTCGACGGCGCATTGTGTTCCACGCGCGTCTCAAAGAGATGTCATTACATATTGAAGGGATCCGCGAGGACCGATGCCTCCCAGGGTTGCGGATCTGTTTAAAAGAGGTACCCTGGCACAGGCAACTAAAGGAACACAGGTGGGTTTTAGTCAGTAAGTCTGACATGCCTTTCATATTGACGATAGCAGTGGTGGCCCGGTGGTATCAGCCACGACTTACAACTTGTAGGTCCTGAGTTCGCACTCAGACAGGTGCTTTACTTGTGGTAAATAATTACATCACCACTGGTCTCAAAACTGCACATTGCTCGCTGAATCCATATCCTACAATGTCGACAAACTTGCGAGCCAAGTCAAAATATTTGCTTTGTTAATCTTTCTCGACTTTCACGAGGTAGTTTTTTTTATTATTACAATGATTTAAGTGTTACTTAAATATTTTCTGCCTACCCCCATAGGAGAAAGGCATGAGTTCATGTATGTATGTGAAAAACCAATTAACAAATGTATAATTTTATCTAACTTTGACAGTGATTGACTAACTGTATTCTTAATTGAATGGAATTATTATCAATATCGGCGTTTTGTAATTGTTAAAATGATTATTAAGGTACGATACCAATCTGCATTGTCTATTTTTCATTAATTTTAATCCTTTTGTTAGTAAAATGACAAAACTTACGTTACGAAAACATAAAATTGTATTTATCCGCTGTTTTGGATAAATACTCAGTAAAAACGGATATTTATCGAGTATTTATCCATTTTGAGTATTTATCCGGATAAAATCCCAACACTAGTCTTAATTAATCTGCCTAGTCTTTTCCTAACTATGTTGGGATCAGCTTCCGGTCTTACCAGATGCCAGAATACCAGTATTTCACATGGTGCGACTGCTTATATGACCTCCATAACCCAGTTACTAGGTAGTACGATACTCTTTGGTTAGACTGGATGTCAGACTTTTGGGCTTCTGACGACCTGTAACGACTGTCAATATAACACGAATAACAGCAGTAACAACGGCTTTCCAAGGCATGGAGGGGTTTTGATATGTAAACATGATCACCCATCCACATCTATACACCTATCGACCCGTGGATTACTTAGCCACAAGCCGTTCGACCACAATAAGACGTCTAAGGTATAGATAAACGCCATGTTAAAAGCTATGAAATAGAAAATGTAAGAGTTGAGCAGCCACCATTTGTATACAAAAACCGGACAAGTGCGAGTTGGACTCGCGCACCGAGGGTTCCGTACAAACCTGTAGGTATCCTCGGTTTATGCATAAGGTTTATGTTTATGAAATTAAATGGTTTTTTTTATTTTTATATTTAAGTTGATTGAATGAAAGGTAAATTGCGGTTTACGATTTATGACGTATTAAAAAAAAACTACTTACTGGATCTCGTTCAAACCAATTTTCGGTGGAAGTTTACATGGTTATGTACATCATATATTTTTTTAGTTTTATCATTCTCTTATTTTAGAAGTTACGGGGGGGGGGGGGGGACACACATTTTACCACTTTGGAAGTGTCTCTCGCGCAATCTATTCAGTTTAGAGAAAAATGATATTAGAAACCCCAATACCATTTTTGAAGACCTATTCATAGATACCCCACACGTATGGGTTTGATGAAAAAATGTTTTTTGAGTTTCAGTTCTAAGTATGGGGAACCCTAAAATTTATTGCTTTTTTTCTATTTTAGTGTAAAAATCTTAATGCGGTTCACACAATACATCTACTTACCAAGTTTCAACAGCATAGCTCTTATAGTTTCGGAGAAAAGTGGCTGTGACATACGGACGGACAGACAGAGAGACAGAGAGACAGACAGACAGACAGACAGACAGACAGACAGACAGACAGACAGACAGACGGACAGACAGACATGACGAATCTATAAGGGTTCCATTTTTTGCCATTTGGCAACGGAACCCTAAAAACGGCAGTTAAGGTATGCCAATAATACTGTTTCATACAATATTTTCATTTCGATTGGGGACCGAAGAATTCCGTAATAATTAAATAATCTTTAAACAAAACCAGCACCAGTTATCAAATAACAATAATAAGAGCCGCGAATTAGGCCAAGACGTAGATAAAGTTCTCATAACAACGTATTAAGATTATAATAATAAAAATAATAAGTCTGTGCAATTATGGACGAAGTTATCTTGACGAATAACTACCGGAGATATATTATGAAGGACGGGACGGTTGACGTGTGTCGGGCATGTCACCATCCGGGTGAGTCCATCAGACATATTATCTCTGGTTGTTCTCGTCTGGCTAACGGCGAATACTTGCACAGGCATAATCAAGTAGCCAGGATTATTCACCAGCAACTTGCTTTGCAATACAAACTAGTGGATTCTGAGGTACCGTATTACAAGTATGTGCCCGACCCAGTTCTCGAAAATGACCATGTCACGTTGTACTGGGATCGGTCTATCATTACTGACAGGACTATTGTCGCCAATAAGCCTGATATAGTGGTGATAGACCGGTTAGCGCGCCGCACGATGATAGTCGATGTTACCATTCCGCATGACGGCAACCTCGTGAAAGCTGAGAAAGAGAAACAGATTAAATATCTCGACTTAGCACACGAGGTTGTTGACATGTGGAATGTTGACTCGGCTGTCATTGTGCCGATTGTCGTATCAGCCAATGGGCTGATGGCCGATACCCTCGACCAACACCTGTCGAGGCTATCGTTAGGCGGTTGGATCAAGAGCCTGATTCAGAAGGCAGTACTCCTTGACACGGCTCGTATCGTGAGGAGGTTCCTGTCTCTGGAGCCCTAACCACCGGCAGCTTGGACCCTGCTCCCGATACCGGAGGTCCACTATTTTTTATATTTTTAAATGTTTTTTTCTGTATTTTTTTTTTAAATATTTAAAAATGTAACTAATATGTAGATAAAGAAATAAACGGAAAAATAATAATAATATTCCACAACTATCACACAACGCCATCTAGTCCCAAGCTAAGCAGAGCTTGTGTTATGGGTACTAGACAACTGATAAACATACTAATATATTTCTAAATACATACATATTATAGATAAATTACACCCAGACACAGAACAAATGATCGTGCTCATCACACAAACATTTGTCCTGGGTGGGAATCGAACCCACGACCTCCGGCATAGCAGTCAGGGTTCATTATGTACCTTGTTTGTAAAAATAACAAACATATTTTCAACAAAACTAGAAACTTTGTGTTTCTCTTTCTTTTCAATACAAAATACCGGCCATTCAAATAAATTCACGGGTTTCTCATGGTGTCCGGAACAGAACGGGTTTGTTATACGCATGAGCTCTACTGTCATTGTAACAGCCCATCGCTTTGTTTGCAACGGACGGGTGGCCGACCTTGTCCGTATTTATACCGCAAACTACTCTGCCATAATGATTTATTTTGTTAACATAGATTATGGAATATTGTAGACACTTCCTAGTTTTCTCTTACGTGATAAACTGATTAAGGAGTTTATAATATGCGCGTGACGTCAACATCATCATTCCAGCCAAAAGACGTCCATTGCTGCACATAGGCCTCCCCCAAGTACCGCCTTTTCATCCGGTTCTGTATTACTCGCATCCCGCGATGCCTATTCCCATTCCTAGCACTATTATAGTATAAATCCTGAAATTATTCCATAACAAAAAAAATTTTAGTCATGTATTGTGGTCGCAGAATATTTTCCCTAGGTTATAAAGCGATTCATAGGTGTGAAGCATGGTTATTTCTATCCATCATGAACAATTAAAACATGACATGAGGAATAAACATTGACAGTTGAAATTAAAATAACTCCTTGCCTCATTCCGGCGTGTGAAGGCGGAAAATTCGATCAAACGAGGAAGCCCAAACGGCCTTAGAATATTGTACTTACAACAACATACCAACGCAAAGAATCTTATAAGCTTCAATTAGAATTCATGTCAAAGATTCCGCGTTGCTATAAAATTAATACAGTTTACGATCAATTCCTGCTGCCCTTCGGTGAAGAAAAACGCTTTCATTTCCACAGCTTAGAAATCAAATCGAACGCCAAACAAAGAATATACGATCGATAACTTATATTGTGTTTGGGTCATATTGAATTATTACTGGTAAAATAAAAGTCATTTTCAACAAAAAGCCAACGAACTTAAGTCTGAACAAATAAAACCCGACAAACAAAAGAGTACAGAGTACGCCACCATATTCCCAAAGTGTAGAAAGATTAATCTTAACATAAACAAAGAGTAGAATGGTATTAGGACGTCCTATGTAGACTACACATAAATATTCATTCAACAGATGGTACCTCTACAACAAATTTCACTTTAGAATTTACAACTGCAAAGTTTGCAGCCGGAGTTATTGACCTTAGTATGAACTTACGTTGTCTGCGAAATTCTAAAATTAAATTTCACGTTGAGCGACGTTCATTTGCACTGTGACGGAAATCTTCTTCGAACAAAACATCAAAATAATTACGAGGAAGACGAAAAGACTTGTAAGACGATTTATTTATAAGGAGTGGCTACAATGTCAGACCTTTTCAACGAAGCTCTAATTAAATTCACAGAATCGCACAGAGCATTAAAGGCAACATGTGAAAACAATTAATGAAAAACCCAAACCAACTTCCCAGACAAACTGAAAAAGTGAGAGAAAACACAAATCGGCTCCAACACACACACAGCGCGTCGAGTACGACTGAAAATTGTTTTTAATTAGTTCAGACCTGGTTACTCCAGTGTCATTGCGAAACGTCGTGAATGAATTTTCGATGTTATTTTTCAGGTCAATTTATTTAGTCTTATGTAATGGTATTTAACTTGGCCACTGCGTACAATGGCAAGCAACGTGGTCACGTCGTGTGCCGCGGCGCTCGCGCACGTGATCTCGATTGCCATTAATTGATTAGTGCCGCACGCCTGTCGTAGGCTGCTTCCTTCAACTTATTATGCTATATGTGAAGACTTGCACAGGACGCAATTATGTGCGGCAAATGAATCACGACCCTATTATGTTTTATGATGAGTATATATTTCAACTACATATTATGTAGGAAAGGATAGAGATTAGAATGAGACCTTGAATCGGACAAGTCACCCGTGCATGGTATAATCAACTAGACTCTTTCATTCCTCCCTTATTCTAACAGAACGGATTAAGGAGAGCATATTTTATATTATGTTAAAAATCCATTGTATATGCAGAAAAAAAACAGTAAGTTAAAATTTGTAGTTGCAGTGGATTTAACTATCGCGTGTCGCGTACTCATGAAATCAAGACGAGTAAACAAGACAACGTTGAAGTAGATTGAATCTCAAGTAGGGTAATGAATGCTAACTAATGTAAAGTAATTATGTGTCACGGTTCTGTAACCTAGTACAGAAAAATTTAATGAACGTACAATCGCTAATTGAATAGTAATTTATGAATTACAAAGGTAATTTATCCATTATTTAAATAAGCCGGCAAATTGTCGCCGTCATAACGTTTGTTCATTTGAAACACATCACTAAAAAGAAAATACTGACCATCTTTTTCACACTCATATTTGAAGAAGAAGCACTATTAAATGGCACAGATAAATTACACAACACCCACTTCAGTTGCAAAATCAACCAACAATGGCAACGATACGTCTGTAATCCTTACTGTAGATAATTCGATATCTTAATCAACACACGCTTTGATAACTCTAATTATTTCGATATCTTGAAGGTGATCCGGTAGGCTACCAACAGTGGCCATTATAGACGAGTGACAAACGTATTTTGAGCCGTATCATCTGAGCGTAGTCATTGAATAGCGTAGTCACACTGGTGGACAATTAACCAGTCATTAATATTAAATGCATCGTGTTACACGTGCACATCAGATTTAAATGCACCTTGAACACCTATGAATGCTAAGTAAAGTAAATAATATAGACGTACGCGCATGTGAATTTATAGTTGTGGTAAGCCGCGTCTGAGCTGGCTCTACTAGTAAGTTATTTAGTTTATTCATGGCGGTGATTTGTTCGCTTATGGCTATTAGAGAGACTAGTGATTTTTTCGGAAAGACTATACGTATAAATTTTGATTAAATAAGGTGCATTTAAAAAAAATGCTATCCAATAAACTGTTTAGAAACTTCGTCTTTACTAACGAAGTTGCCCACATCTTCGTTAGAAAACTGCACCAGCGCCAGTACACATTTGATGGGAAGTGTATAGACACAGAAATAGATCGCAGTACCTAAGTTTATTCACGAAATAGCATGCATGATATTTATAACGAACTGAACTGCTGCAAGACTGTGCAGCAATGGTTCCCTGGCGCCGTGCCCGTTAGTTTTCACAACTCAATTTGAGGTAAGTCGGACAAAGTGGCCATTACTTCCACACTTATCTCCCTTGGGTAAATTAAACGCTGATTTAAACCCTACCTTTAAAGACGTGGTTAGGGATGGTCAAAGTAAACCGCAAGGACGTGAAATATCATCATAAACTTCTGTATTGTTTAACTTATAATTTGCAAATAGAATGGTGATAAAAAATGATGTGCCTAAAACAATAGCAAACAATACTTACTAATAAGGAGACGGTGATAAACGTGATAATAGACTCACAACATGCCACGAGTTTGGCCCAAATATAGAGGTCGTCAGGTGAACATGATTTGGACAAAATAACCTAAAACGTGACATATCGACTGAAGCTTAACATATTTTATTACTACAGGTATTTGAAAATACGTTTGACATCATTTCTAATAATACAGACTACTTTTTTGTGACAGCTGATGCAGTCACACGTATTAAACGTATTATGAGTGAAATGTCGGATATTAATGGCGCAGTTAAAGGAAAATAAGTGGAGGATAAATATTAAAAAAAAAATGACGAACAATAGATTCCTATTAAAGTCATATTCAAACTGAAATGAATGTACATATACAATGTAGATGATAACTAAATACAATATCCAAAACTTCCAATACAATAGTTGCAGACGTTGACCTACTAATCTGCTACTATTAACCCACATGCATAGCTGATATCGCTTAGTTCTTATCCAAAGGACAAAAACGTGACTGTTTCATAAACAATTCAGTTTCCCTAACAACGATTCAAGGTAACGTGTAAAGAAAGATTACAGGGCATAATAAAGAACCAGCTATTGTGAATGAGATAATATAATAAAATACTTACCTACGAGAAGATACTGTAGTTATTCATTAATATACAAGAAAACTGTTGAAAACAGATTTCATGCGTGGAGATGAGAATATTGAGATGGATGTGTGGAAAAATGGATGAAGTTAGAAATGAGTATATAAGCGGACGTTTGAAAGTGGAGCTAGTGACAGAAAAGTTGAAAAGATATTGTTTAGCTTGGTATGGGCATGTGATGGGGAGGGAAGACACGCATGTAAATAAAAGAGAGCTGAATATAAATGTTGATGGATAGAGAGGGAGAAGAAGTTCTAAGAAACAATAGATGGATTGTGAGGAATGTTATGAAAGAGAAGGAAAAAGTATTTTTTTTTTGAATTATTAATACATACTTAGGTACTTTAAGATTGAGTTTTTTTATTATTGTCGGGGGTTTTTAAAATTTTTAATTTAATTTTTTTCTTGCCATTGTCACGCTCAGAAAAAGAGCAACAAACAACATTCCATAGCACTGGAATGTTGTTTGTTACGGAAAGATTTCAATAATATAAAAAACCATCATTTGGATTCGAGCGACATCGTAAAACAAATCAAGATGATAATCGAAGTAACCGCCAATTATGTTGATAAAAGCTATTTTTATAATTCCATCCTTAGCGACACAGCATATCGATAAACAGCTTAGAATAATGAAGATAAACACGATAACAACGATAAATATCAGGGTATTAAATCTTTAAACCGTCTGCAAAACGTATAAAAAACATCTTTAAATATAGATTAGGCGTTATCCATTGATATACTAATCCTTAAGTCTTAGGGGTCGAGTTCGAGCATCGGCGGTATTATTTAAGTTTTAAGTACATTACTAATCTAATTTAATTCTGTTAAAAGGTGCCATTACTAAGCCCCTGCTGTCCGTCTGTCTGTCAGCGGATTGTATCTGATGAACCATAATAGGTAGAATAGAATTGAAATTTTCACTCAGTGTGTATAAAGGGAGACCCCCTTTAATTTTCATTAAATTTATTTTACTTTTACCGTAAAAAAGGAGTTTTTACGGCGTTTTTTTTGCTTTGTGGTACGGATTACGGAACCCTTCGTTTGCGAGTTCGACTAGCACTTGGCCGGTTTGCTAAGATAATTAGGCTAATACGGCGATCGGCCACCTTAATGTCATTTGAGAAGTATTGAAGGTTTTATTTATATGATGAAAAGCAAGTGGGTCAAGCATTTATCTAGTTAGCAACCGCACTCTGCAGCGTGATCGATTGCAGTAAGAAACAGCTACGATTTATCAAGCGATAAGGCAATGCAACAGGTATAACACTAAAGCATCCACTTAGATTTCTGTTGCATTGTTGCAAACGCTGAATTCTTTATAAGCTTAGTTCTGTGAGACTTTAGTTAGTGCAACTAGGCAAGGAATCGGCAAACGTAAGGTAGAAAGTCTTCAGGCTAGATGGAGCGAGAAACTTCGCAAGGTTTAGCTAACAATGATAACAAACAACACTGGATAAGAGTTACCGAGGATCGAGTTGAATGCCGTGCAATAGATGCTTGTGTTAGAAAAGAAAGAAAGAAAAACTGTTTATTCTGCACAAACAACACGCACAATATAAAATACATAGTAACAAAAATACAAAACTAAAAATACACACGTACAAAGTTGCCAAAAGCCCCGTATTCAAGCTTAAAAAGGTTGTACAATATTGCCAAAAGACGTGTCGTTTGTTCAGCAGTGGACTGCTGCAGGCTGATGATGATGAGTAACATAATAAGGAGCGTCCTCCTAAAGAAGACTCCAAAGCAAGATTGGTGACTCCACAATAGTATGGGCATCGATCATACCAAGTAATTTTCCATAACTGCTTTCCACGGGTTTTTCATTCACCAAGATAATACAAAACTAATATTGGCAAGACGACGACATCATAATCGCTCTTCTTCAGCATACAGTTAAATTCAGGAAGTATGAAAATATAGACTTTTTACGGACGTAGGTATGCTCTGAATTATTATCATTGTTAACAGTTTAGTTGTATGTAAATTAAATACTTTAATTAAATATTTTACAGGTTGTTATGGGCATGGACGCACAGCCTGTTACCATGGTTTCAATACATGATTGATTGATTTATTTAAAAATATATATTGTTCCATACATTTTGACCATATATGAGGCAACGCACTTTTCTTTGACAGACAGAACAGATGTTTAGTAATAGTTTTCCACGCTAGCCCCCTGGCGTGAAAAATTATCTGGCTGGAATCATGTACTGTATTCATAGTTGGTTCGCGTCGATGTAAATCTTCTTTACATCTTCCACCTTGTATATGTTATTTTGTTCCCTTTTATTTGTTGCCGCTGTATGTGTGGAAGGAATTTTACGTGTTGCGCCGAACCCAACCAAAATGGGACATTAGCAGGAAGATGATCGCGGTGTTGACGGAAGGGTTGAAGCGATGTAGTAAGTTTAGCTTAACAAAAGAATTGCAGAATAATACATTCGTGACGCAATTAAAACGCATATTTCATTCAACAAAGGTGAAAACAGACAAAAGAAAATACGACAGATAATTTTCCTTTTCTGATTGAATTGTACTACTGACTTGTTTAAACTTAATTTATAAAGTCCTATCATTCTCAGGAAAAGCGAACACTCGTTCGAATAACATAAACTTTTACCTTGCAAATCCGTGACATTGTCGGATTCTAAACAAACTTTGTCGATTCACTAATATATTTTTTATTCTTATTATTTAAGAAACACGCACATTTATGTTACTATGTTAAAAAACCACGCACGTTACGATCGATAATTATCATTCTAATAATTTATTACCACATCGTGGCCGTGTTATGCCCGTATGGACTCTCAATGAACTTAACTAAACGTGTTGAAAAGAATTCTTATCGTTCTACTATTGTAATAGAGACCACTTTGCTATACAGTTGATGAATAGAACCTTGAATGGAACCCTCACGAAGGTTTTCCAACAGCCTTGTACAGGATTGTCATTGTCAAAGACACGACATTAGTTTGATTGTAAGACTCTTTTGATAGAGGTTACGGTTGGCTTTCTGGCTTAACAGAAACAGTTTTTTGTTGGACAATGAAATTATGGAGTTTATTTGGGAGAAACCCTGCAGAGAATTGCATGACGCAATATCGGTGTGTCGTTATTATCTTTAAGTTATGCATTACTGTGTTTGGTGTCAATAATCATATTGTTTTCTTTTTATGTACCAGCTTCTGACATACGAAGATTAAACGAGCATGCATAATCTTTTGTACAAAGTACCTATCTGCCTACAAAATGTCCATGTTCAATAACACAGCCCAGAAAAAAAAAAAAATATTTGTACTTGATATTAAACCACATGGTTTTTACGTATTTTGAGCTGCCGAATCCGAATGTGGACACAGAATTAACCCTACACCCTCCAGTTTTTCTCCAGGACCAAAAAAAACTCTTGAATTTTGCAGTTATGATCAGCCCCACAAAAAAAAAATGTACGTGTCATTAAACCACATAGTCTTTACGTATTTTGAGCTGCCGAATCCGAATCTGGACACAGAATTAACCCTACACCCTCCAGTTTTTCTCCAGGAGCAAAAAAACTCTTGAATTTTGCAGTAATGATAATATTAAAAAGAAAATTTGAACAATCATAGTAACTTTACGTTTACATTACCTTATAATATAACATATGATACAAAAAGCCCTAAAAAGGACAGGAAGTCTGATAAAAAACCAGAAAAAAAAAACTTTTCTTTTTAATATTACCAGTATGGTAGAGTTTCAGCGTTTTCTGCTCCTGGAGAAAAAACTGGAGGGTGTAGGGTTAATTCTGTGTCCAGATTCGGATTCAGCAGCTCAAAATACATAAAGACCATGTGGTTTAATAACAAGTACATTTTATTTTTGTGGGGCTGTGTAATTAACAACGTCGACGATGTCTTATGTAAAAAAAAAACCTTTGAAGATCTCCCAATCAATTTCTTTTATCTGTTATATAGACGAACCTACTGAGTATGGTAGATACTCGTTAAAGGATTAGGCAATAATGATAAACGTTATTGTACTTTCTCGCAAACAAGTTTATCTATCTTTGCGTATTGTATCGTATTATACTTGATAATTCAGATAAGACACCTGAACCGTTGTTGTGTTTGTGATAAGAAATATTTTTGCGAAATAGGTGTGCTACCACCTCCCGTAACAGTATCTCAGTAAATCACAAGTACTTTTTTTTTTTTTTTTTTCAGGATGGGAAATCATCAAATTACTTCTCCCGCTCTGGGCGGAGCGGGAGGGCGTGTCAGACTTTTACTGACTAAAACCCACCCGTGTTCCATCAGTTGCCCATGTGCCAGGGTCACGGTATCTCTTTCGAACAATCACGCGACCCCGGCAGGCATCGGTCCTAGTAGACCCCTACACTGCTGCTGACATCTCTTTGATCGATCTCGGGTCGACGGCGCGCGTGGAACACTGCGCGCCGTCGACCCGAGCTTGGTCCTTACCGGGCGGCGAGCAACCCATTGCTCGCCACCCGCAAGCTCACGCCTACGGTGGCCGGGAGTCCGCTATCGACTCCCGACGCCCGGGGCGTCTCCTCCTGCGAATCACAAGTACTTAAGTAGGTATGTTGATGCACTGACTAGCTTCTGCCCGCGAGAGATTTCTCGCGGTTGTTTCAACATAAAATAATTATTATTTATCCTACGTATGACACTGCATTACTGTAGCCTCGGAATTTACATTTCAAATTTTCCGAATTGTACTGCAGTTCCAAAGATTATTATCCTGTGTATGACAATCGGCAAAACTGGAGTACACTGGTACACTGGAGTAAACTGAACATAGGAATTTACAATACAAATTTTCGGAATTGTAATGTGTAGTTCCAAAGATATCATACTAACTCACTATTTTACCTCTTTATAATATTTGTATAGATATAGTAATACCTTCACGTCATCTTCTAAACGAGCACGTAAATTACTGAAATCACACATCTTCAAATTACATTCAGGGAGAATTGTCCAAGAGCAAATTAGAATCACAGAAAAAGACAGACCGCTTGCCTGTCTAGACAGTAAATTAGAGCCTGCATGAAACGTAGTCTGAGTTTATCCCAAGGGGTCGTTAGGATTTCCAGGAGTACAAACTTAGCTGGAAACAAGCCACGTGCACATTAGTACCTACATATTTTGGATGGCTGAATTTGGCATTCAGCTAAATATTTCGAGGTTAATTGTATGTACGAGTTTGTGCGCGGCACGAAGGTCGATACGAGAGAAAATTTCTTTTGCGTGAATACGCGGGTCCTGAAAGCAATTTACAACGCAGTTTTTATTTTTTCACCCTGCTTTATTCTCTTATAAAGAATACCTGTAAATAATTGACGGATATGATACCTTCTTAAAAGCATCAAAAAGATTATCAAAGAATATTCTTTACTACAATATTTGAAATACCGAAAATTGGCAAGTAGTGTCGGGCCGTTACTCATTGATAAAACGGTGACCACATAATAGTTTGTGCCAATTGCCGGCACCCGCATGCCACTAGAGCTGATCATTACGACACCGGGCACTAAGTAAACAGCGTGAAACAAAATAATGGAGTGAATAACGTTTTGAGGACACGTCAACAGGATGAGTTATCTCACTAACCAATTTGACATCAACGGATGAACGTTTGGAAAATCCGGTCGTGTGCCACCCCCATTACAACCGAATGTCGTAAGGGACGAGAATATGCATAGAATATTGATACAAATGAAGGTTTGCCTTATTTTTTACCGTTTCACCTCACTGTCACTCATACTTAGTGGAGAATGAATAATTTATATATGAATACCCGGAGAGACTCTCTTCATAAATTATTTTGCTAAACCAACATTTTTTTGTGTAAGAAAAATATTATGTACCCAAACAGTGAAATTTAGCATAATTTTGAATTAAATAAAAAATGTGTCACTATAACAAACAAAAACCAGAATAATTGTCTTGTAAATACTAACCCATTCCACTGTTTGTCCACCTCCAACTATTTCCTGAACCCTTTCAACTATTTCCATGTTTTGCAGTTGACAATAGCAGATTAACTCAACAAATGCAATGCAACGGCGTCCAATGTACAAATGAAAAATGCCAATTAACATAACAGCTGAATTATTGGCAATTCCATTGCAGTCTGCAGTAATGATGATAAGCCCTGATCACGGTATGAAGCGTTGCGTGAATTATGTTTCGAGAACTGAGTGGAACATACTGATGATGTATGCGTTTGAGATCATTACAAAGTCATCATCGTCATCTGCCTAGCCTTTTCTTAACTATGCTAGGGTTTACTTCTAGTCTAACTAGATCCAACTGAATCCCACTATTTTACATAGAGTGACTGCGTAACTGACCACCGCAACCAGTTGCTGGATTTGAAATGTTTAGTATATCCGCAAAGGAATTGAGATTTATTGCTGATGGATATTTGATTGTCAGCATTTAAATAAAAAATGAAGAGGAAAGTCGTAGATTTATTAAATTAATCAGAATTTTTTATGATATCTTAATTCGTAAAAAATTGTTGGTTCATTTTAGACATAAGTATAGGGATGTTTCATGATTTTCGTGTAGATGTACGTAGACAAGACTATGAATTATATGTTTTTTTTTTTTAATTGCACATAATTTATTAAATTAACATAGCATTTCCTTAGTCAGTGAGTCATCTTAGGGGCTTTACTTGTTTATGTATAACAAAGTATTGTTTTTATTTTGATCGGAAAAATTAAATCTTATTTATTTTTCATGTTCCCAGTGATAATAACTATTACAATAAAATATTAATAAAAAATATTTCTTTAATTGCTTAGACAACAATGATTCCAATTTTATTATTTAAATTTAATTTAATAGTTGTATGTATAGGTATCTCATTAGTGGTCATTAAATATTGAAGAATATGTGATTAGAATTAAGAGTAATTTAATGAAAATTAAATATGTTTAAGTGGTAATTAGTTTGACAGCTAAGTAAATGATGTAATAATTAACCCTACTGCAGTTACTTATCACAAATTAGAACAGAAAAATAAAGACTTTCAATTAAATATTTTTTCAATGAAATATTAGCATTGATATACAGAGCTGTATGAATGTTGTATTATGAAATGTGTAAAATTAAATGGATGTAGGTACTTGGCTGGAAAATACATGACTACTCAAAAAAAAAAACTTCTTGGGTTTTAGTGGTAAAAATAGTTTTTTTTTTTACGACTTTGACAGGTGGTCAGTTTTGTGTAATAGATGTTTCAGTGAAGAATTAGAATTCATTAGAATTATACAGAACATTACATATACGTAATGAACAGAGATAACGTCTGTTTTGATAGAAAACATTTAACTTGCCCAGCCCAGTACCAAACCTCCCCCAAAAGCATACGATTACAATACGTAACCTCAAATATAATCTAATAATAGCTAAATCACAAGAGTTTTAGATCGTGGAGAATTCAAAATATTTAATAGGTTAAACACTTACCCTAGAAAAGGTTCTTAAACGATTGATACGAGGATTTGATGGTATATTGTTCAGGGACACCTTCGACATCTTTAGTTATTTTCTTACTTCTTCACACAACACAGAAAATAGAACGTTTAGTCACTTTCCAGTTGGCACTGTCTGGTTTAAATTACACCAAGTTCAAGGGAAATACAGATGAATTTAACACCTTACTTTATAATAACAAAAGTTTAATTTTGACAGCACAAATACGAGTTGCACAATCCCTTAATAACAGCTTTTTAATTATTGTTTACACAAATTAAAGTTAATTGTGCTCCAAATAATTCTAATAAAGCTAACTTATTTATTATACCACTAATATTAGAAAAATAAAGATACCTAATACAAAAATTAACAATTCAATTTGACAGATTTGCTTACGAATCTGTGACGTTTCGTTTCACAGAACGCACGCGTTTAGAACCGTTCTTTCTGCCGTCAGGCCGACAACTGCTAAACGTCAAAACAAAAACGCGCGAAGTGCGTATGTACGGCGCGAACGACGAAAATTGTTTTCGAGCGCATGGCGACATAATATTTCCACTCATTCATAAGACTTGGTGTCTTTGTTATTTAAGCACATTAAATACCATCATTAGCATCGGTTATTATGTCATGAGTTTGATGTCGTATGTGTTAATTGTACAAAACAAATTTCACATTTCAGTTAGTATTTGTTATCATTATCACTTACATATTTATCAATCAGTCATCTAACATATTTGATTATTTCAAAATAACGCAGTAAAGTAGAGGAGGCACCTATAATTACCTATTTTTTACTGATAAAATTAAATAAGTACATTTATGTGTCTCAGAACTCGTAGACGATATGTCGGACTGTATTTTTCAAACCACAACTTGCTTTCAGAAATAACTACTACTACTAGCTAATGTAACAAGTACTATCAAGCTCTATAAAAATCGATAGAACTGTAATGTAAATTCATAATATTTTTTTTTTATTCTAGCGTTATCGCGCCATCATTTTGTGCTGCCACTTACAAAAGAACAAACTAACCTCTTTTAACTGCAGTGTTCACGAAAAGAAAAACTCAATCTGCTGGTATTTTTAAGATACGCGTAACACATTAATAATCGTATCCATGAACGTTCGTTCATGACGAAAGACAATCTTCCATTTCCTTTTGGCGTAAGTCGTAAAATTCTGCTTTTGTATTATTTCCGTAGGCATATCAGTGACCAAAAAAAAAACGGTTGGTTTTATATGGTTAAAATTAGCATTAAGTAGTAAGGTGGCTCTTTATAGCTCTTACACAAAAGGCTTGAATACGTGTCGTGTTAGATAGACATGCTGTTAGAGAGCCGGTTGAGATGTTTTGTTCAGGTTTTTCGATGGGTGATCAAGAATTGGGACACTCGTTCCGATGGACCTATGATCATAACTGTATATGGAGGAGGCTAGTGAAAAGTAGTGACTTCAGCACGAACCTTGAGGTACCCGATGATGGTAACCTGGTGAAGTTTTCAGAAAATCCATGGGCAGAAATATACATACATATATGAGTTGCTGACATAGTTTTACCTATGCAAAGCAAAGTCTATAGAATTGGTGATGAAAGCCGCACTAAAGTTCTACTCTGTCTGTTAGTTTCCCTTTAAGTTTTTGATCTAGTTACTTAGTCTTTTGTCTGCATAATAAAATGGTGTCTAGAAACCGGTCCACACGTGTTTCTACTTAATATTGATTTGCTGTCTGGTTATCTGCAGAAAGAAATAAAAACAACTGCGGGCCTACTAACGATTTTGTATCACAGAAAATGTTGGAATAATATCAACGAGGAGGTTGTTGTGATTGAAAATTTTATTTATACGTAAGGAACACGCAAACTACAAATCTCAAAACAAACTGAAACTTCGTATATTCTGACAAGCTGTGGAGCTAGCCCTCACACGGTACACAGTACCAATTACGTAAATTTTACGAACACATGAAAGTACATTTATTCCAGCAATTAGCGTAGTCGTACAATTAATAGCCTCATTACGACTGAGAGTCTGCTTAAAAGTTTCTTGACGCGTGAATACAGCCTATATTTAATTCATGAAAGAAAGGGGAAAAAGAAGCTTTCGCGAGTTTTACTTACTAATGATTTTTCGGTGGGATTGACACGTATGCGTGGCTCTAAGTCTTCGTCTTCGGGCGTGCATTCGGCGCCGGAAGTCTGGCCCATGGTGGCGGCTGCTGGATGTATGGCGTGGGCCAAGCGGGGCCGCGTAGAGCAGCCCGCGCGTCTGTCGCGCGTCCACTGCCGCGCCGGCAAGACTCCTCGCAGTCCTCGCTTCACACGTAAGGTTGGGGCTAGCTATCGATACTAAACACGGTAAAATCGCTTTCCCGTAAAAGCTAAATGAGTCTTAAACTTTATAATGTGAAACTTTTGTATCCTCAAAAGCTTCGCACGTGAATGTTTCGTATCGATTGTGATACTCGTAAAACTTAGCTCTATTCATTGCGTAAAAAAAAAGAATTAGAATAAACTCATCAATATTTTAAATACTCAATTTAAAATATTGATGACTTTATTCTAATTCTTTTTTTTTTTGACAATTTTTAAATTCTAAACCCCCTTTTACGCAATGAATAATAGAGCTAAGTTTTACGCTTTATGCTTTTTATGCTTTTTCGAGACATTGAGCTTCGTTTTTTTGACATTCGAAATTCGAGTACGTACTAGATTTCTACCTAGTGCGTCTATCGATAAGAGCGTACATGCCTAGAAGCCGGCCGGTCGATACAGCGGGCGCAAGTCCGCATACAGCTGGGACCTCTGACAGTTCGAACTTGCAAAGTTAACCACTTATTTACTTACGTAGTGTTTTAATCATCTGAAATAACGAAAGAGAATAGGTAGTATTATTAAGGAAAAATAAGAGCGTTTTAGTTAAAAAAATTAGAACTTAAGGTACAAAAATACTCTCACTTTTAACCACATATGGTTAGGTAGTTGTTATAAAGTCAGTTTTTTTTTTATTCTCTAAAGGAACGAAAGTTCTGTTTATTTTGCAAAACCAGTCAGCAGTTTTACGCAAGTAATCATTAAGGGACATTAGCATTATAAAAGTAGGTACTTACTAACCATAAATTAACTAACTAGGTACCTAATGTAAATCAAAAACGTAATTATTATTCACATTTTTATACACATATAATATTAGATAGGTCTACCTTTCCAAATTACCGAGGTGTCGCCAAAATACTTTTGCAGACTGTCAAGGAAATAAATGAGGGTGGGTACACATGAAGCGTTCTCCAAGAATTTACCAGTTGACAGGTCCTTAGGTAGGTACCTACTTACTGTTCATTTATTTAAACAGAATGGCAGGGACAAACTGTAAGCATGAATTCAACATTAGAACCCTTATCAAAAAAAATATATATACGCGGTCAAATTGTACGAAACAGCTGATTTTTGTTATAATAACGTAGGAGGGTTCAAAATCATGTGCTGAAACCATGGTTACAGTTGTCGCGTCGATATGATACCATCCTATATACTCTAAATGTTAAAGTGTAGAACAATGTTTAAGAGGGACTTTAACTTTGAAAAAGATTGATTAAACATATTAGTTTTACTAATACTACCTATACAGTAGTATATTCTTCAGTTATGATTGAGAACGCACTGATAGTTACTGTATTTACCCACTGTTTAGTACAGAAAGCGGTAAAAACTTGTGGGCTTCGATAGAAGAAAAAAATACGTTAAATTCGATGAAAAGACTCATCGCAATTTAACGTATTTTTTCTTCTATCGAAGCCCACAATTTTTTCTCGAGGTCACCCAGCTTTCTGAATAACAAGTTTCTTCATTCCCGTTGTAAATTTAGGTTTTGCATGGGATCAGTAGCAGACAATAGGAACTAGACTAAAAGACTTAGACTTATAATGCCTATGTATGATATATATTTATTTACATTTTTACCCAAATTAAATGTAAGGTGTTTAACTTAATTAATAGCGTAGGATATTATCGTATTGGTATCGACATCTAGTGTCAAATAGCGTAACTACATTACAGCGCCATCTATACGCAATAACCAAAAGCCACATGATTAAATAAAGTGATAACATTGCAGATGGCTCTGTTATACAAGTTGGTTTCAGTCAGAGTTACAGTTCTTAACGCACAAACGGAAGGGAACAGCTAACGCCCGTCAGAACTATGGCGTTTTCAGGGAAAAGAGGGAAATGTAACAGTACATCTATAGTATAAAATAAGTTAAACTAAAAACCTCGCATGTAAATGTATAGTTCCGTAGGTGGGTTTAACTTATCCCAAAAACAAAACATTTTTTTTTTTGCCAAACCTTGCCAACTGTTAGCGAAAAGACGTGTTGTTTATTTATTATATTCGGTACAATAGAGTGTTCACTTTACCCTCAATTCTTCTGACTGCTGTGGTCCTCACGCAGAGGCGACCTTAGGGGGTGGCGAACAGGGCAATCGCCCGGGGCCTCGCTCTTGCAGGGGCCTCGCGCTACAACCCAAGGGAATTTTAAAAAATGTGGATGTTTTTAACTATATTTTTTATTTAAAACTTTTGATATTGATCCTTAATTATTGATTATGGTTATAACATAATGGTAAATTAAAATAAAGTTAGTTAACTAATTCATTCATTCAAAACATAATTGAAAAAATCATTTCAATATTGCGCCTCGAAACACTTGAATGAATATATCATTGCAAAACTGCAGGGGCCAAGGATAATATGATAATGGTGCCAATATGCGTGGTGAAAAAAGTGGTGTCCAAAAACCTATTCTTGAAATTAATCCACTTGCTTATTTTTATCTTGTGGGAGTCATAGCTGGAATCTCAACCTAGAAGATGCAGCATCGTCTTGTGTCCAAGCAAAATCTTTTTTTGGTTTGCTACAAAGGTTGTACACTCTGTTTGCCGGCTCAAGTTAGAGGTGGGCTATTTGAAATGCTCATGTAAAATCGTTATCGCTAAAACCACTTTCTGAAAATCACTCCCTAGTGCAGGGTAGCATCGGTAAAGGCCGTTAGGGTGTTTCGAATTTTGAGACGTATGTCAGCGTAGTTTGTGACGTATGACAGCGTAGTTCTCGAAGACAGATTTTTGCTGTCCTGGTAAAGACAAGGGCAAGGATAATGGCACAAATTTATGAAATTATTGCATTGTCATCGGTCTTTGACAGGTGTGCAAAGTTTGAATGAAATCTGGTCGTTTAAACTGGGTCAAAATCTCGCTATAAGGAGTCAAAAAATATATACAAACAAATATACAAACATACAAAACAAACATACAAGTGAAGCTAATATAAAAAAAAACATTTCTCGGCTTTGAATAGAAAGATACTTGAAATGTATATGTAAATAGAAAAAATATGCTGAAATACGATAGATATCCTAGCATTAGGTTAAGATTGACCTATTTACAATTAACGTGAGTTACGTGGTACTGGTTTTATTAGTGTAAATATTTTTTTAATAAGTAGGTAGTAGTAAACCATTTTTGAAATAAAACAACACAATGAAAAATCACATTTTTGAATAATGTTCACAATGGAAGGTGAAATATTACTTTCAAAATAGTAAAAAGACTTTTAAATAACTGAAAAAGACTTTTAAATAACTAAAACATACTTTAAAATAAGTAAAAAAAACTTCAAAATAACTGATGCGAATCTTCAAAAAATTTTTTAGTAGAAACAAAAACAAACAAGAAATACACTGACACACACTTACACACTCTCACTCACACTACAAATGGGGCAATGTATCATACTAATTATGACATTCACTTGGTAGAACTTGTTTGAGCTCTTGTTGTTCTTTGTGCTGGTACTTCGAGGCAGTTACGGGAATTCAGGAGTTAGAGCGACTACTCGCTAAAGGCACCCCCTGTGAGGTACGGACCTCGGCTTAGGGCATCGCTGGTAGAGGGCAGCAAGGGACGGGCTGGATCAGAATGATTATTATTTAGGGGCGAATTTAAAGCTACAGGCTCAGCGGCGCGGGCTGGCTCGAGCAAGGGTCGGGGCGGACAAGGATTGGAGCGTCGCGGCGTGCCTCGACGACGAGGATGGAAGGACGGCGGTCTGTGTTCGTGTGTCTTGAGTGCGCTGGTTAGTTTACTACTCTCCTGGAGAAGGGTTGTAGCGTCATCGGAAATAGTTAAAGTATGCATCGGTCGGCGAATCGTACTAATACGGGAGGGAGTGTAGCGGGCGGCTGCCGCGATCAGGGGATTGGAGTGCTTCACAGCAGAGTCAAAGAAACGCTAAAGACGTTTCATGAACTGCTGAATAGAGGGCATTCTGAGATCTAGGTGGAGTAGGTGGAGATTCTCGTCTCGGACATAGAGAAACTGACACAACTCCCTTGCGACTTTTTAATACAATAAACTGTTGTCTCTTTGTATTGTATCACTGTCGCATCTTCAAACCGCACGCACTTGCTAATTTGTCAGTCTCGTGCTAGATGCGGCGAGCTGCAGCCGCAATAGAGAAGAGACAAACAGTATTGGCAGTAAAATATACGCGCTCTTAACTTAGATGGAATTTCTATAGCGAATAAGTACAACAATTTTGAGAATTTTGAGATAAGTGCCTCAGTAGGCCAAGCCAAATTAAATTTTAAATCTACCTGCATTAAAAAGTGAAAACCGTAAAAAACTGAGATAGACACTATTGGTTCTTAGCCGTTGATATACAAGATAAGTTTTTAACCAGTGCGCAAATTTTAACAAATTAAACTTAAACGAGTTATAATTACCATGCAATTTTTATTTTGATATCTTAGTACAAAAAAATTAAGTTATCGTTAACGCAAGATGTTTATTTTGAAATTGGTTTTTAAGGTAACTTGCGCGTGGCGTCGGTGCGGCGGCGAAGGTGAACGACCGAGCGGAGCTACTTACTAGGTACTCCTAACAGCTGTTCGATCGGTCAAAATTCTAAGAAGTTCGAAGTACATACGCCGGCGCGGCGGTGAAGGTGAACTACCGAGCGTAGCTACTAGTACCTACCAGGTGTTCGATCGGTCAAAATTCGCGCAAATTGCGCGCGGTTACTGACCTATTACTATTTCGATATCATATTAAGCCTCCTACAAACCGGCGCGACGCGGCAACGCGACGCGACACTCGTAGAACATTTTTTATATGAACTTCATGGAAATTGTTCTACAAGAATCGCGTCGCGCTGTCGCGTCGCGCCGGTCTGAATAAGCCTTTACGAAATATGTAGGGTGTCCATAGTTTACTGATTTAAGGTCGGATAAAAATTTAAAAAAAGTATTGAAAAAATAGTTGAAATGTGTTCTACTACTGATACTGAACCATCAAAAAAAAATTGCGCACCGGTTAAAAAATTTACCTGTATGTGTTCATTTCGTCCTAACAGGGATCGGTTGGGTTCTTTCTTGTTCTTCGCGCCCTGTACCTATGAATCCTATGATTCTACGTACCTACTACATTCATGACTTACGCCGTTTTTGAGTGCAATGTGCGTTTATGACGCGTCTGTTTATATTACGGCTTTGCCTGCACCAATATATTTTCAAAGAAACAGCTTGTGCAATCAACAGGGTATTTCTACGATCAATCACCCAACAACATATTAGATAAATTGCACAAAGAAATGAGACCTTTCGGCGGGAGCTGCTAGAGACGATACTAACAATACTTTCCATAGCTATCAGTCTGTTCGCCTCGATATTTTTGACGCTGATGGTACATACCAAGGGTGTCAATGGACGGCATGATTTACCTACTAGAAACTCACGGCCCGAGACCATTCTGATTTTGACAAGCGTTCACTTGCGCAAAATCGGGGACGATTATGTTTAGTAATGGCGTCTCGGCGGCGATTCCATGTTCTGTGGTAGGTCAGTACAGGTAAACGGATATGAAAAGTTATTAATGATTGTATAGCTCTTTACTAAATTAAGTTCATCAATATAATTACGTCCATAGGTAGGTAGATGCTTAATTGTACCTCTTTTTTAATTCGTGGTGTTAATCCTGTTAGCGAAGTACAATGAATATTTTATAGTTCCATCGAACAATTCATTATAGCAATGGAACGATATTTCATTATAAAGACAAGTAAAACGTAAAATACTAATTCAATTTTGTCTTTGGTGTACTCGAACAAAGACGTCCATTTTCGAAGACCTCGCTAGACAAAATCGAAGAAATGGCCGAAGGAAAAGAGGAAGAAAACAAACCAAATCAAGAGAACAGCTACTTTAAAAAGACTCTGGTTAACGTGGTTTATTCCATAAAACCATTAATAGTATTTGAATATTTCTATGGAATATACAGATTTTATTTTACCAAAGGAGAGCTACGACCATCTAACTGCACAATGAAAACATACGGTATTTTTCATATGTTTGTGCTTCTCACTGTGTTTTTGGCATTTCTCGATTTCCCAGCCGTCGTGTCTGGCTCTGCTAAATCTGTTGAAATAATGGACGACGTACCCCCTATTGTAGTTCTCATACAATTCATTACATCTACGATTACAGCTTCTTTCCTTGTAAACACAGCTAACATTGGCATCTTAACTAAGCTTGCCAAGATAGATACTTTCCTGCACGCCGATTCATTCTGTGACTTCTATAAAAAGTCACGAATGGAGTCATATGGGTTTTTGTTGGTTCTGTGTGTTACTCATATAATTAATAGTGTTATAGACTTAGTGACCGCTGAGGAAATCACCATAAAAGGACTCATCGTCCTTCCTTTATATTTTGTTCAAAAACTCGAAATACTGGCTTTTTGTAAATATATTTCTATGGTAAGACGCAGGCTTACAATTATTAACGACTATTTAAAAATATTCGTCCAAGAACAAGAAAAGAGAATCACCACAGTTTTTAGCGTAAACAGCAAACAATTCGATAACAAAGAGAGGATAAATTTTATTGGCCGTCCAGCGAATTCTAATAAGAAAATACGAGATCTAGCGACGATGTACGATCTTATAGGAAAGATTGGTTCTATGATCAACGAAGTTTTCAACTTCCAGATATTTATGACTCTGGTGTCAACCTTTACCTATGTAGTTATTACCATATGGACCTCGCTGTACTACTACCGCACGCCTGCAAGTAACTCAGGAGAACTGGTAAACTCTGCAGTTTGGTGTTTCAGTGCAATTTATACTGTTGGCATTATGTCAATCTCTTGTGAACGACTGCTTCTAACTCGTAATGAGACTAGAATACTGGTCAACAAGATAATAATGAACTACGACCTGCCGAAGACAATGAGAGTACAAGCTAAAGCGTTCATGGAACTCGTGGAGGCCTGGCCGTTACGTATCTACATCTACGATTTGTTTTCGGTAGACATAACGCTGATGTTAAAGTTTATTAGTGTGGCAACAACGTATTTAATTGTAATTATTCAAATATCACATTTTGTGTAACTAAATAAAACGTGACTTTAAATAAATAGCACACGTTTAAAACTGTAAGGCATTTTGTATCTACGTATGTATGTCGGCTATTGAAATTCTAGAGTTTCAATGATTAAGGTACTATATAATAAATGAATTATCATTATGAATTAAGTATGTTTTATTTTTTCTATAAAACCAATTTATTTCTGGTCGCAGGTACATTCAGACCTGCAAGTGTCAACATAGGTTTCTCTTCTCCACAATAGTGAAAATTAGCAATTACTCTGTGGACTGTGATCAATCGGATGAATAGTCACACGACATAATACAAATTGCAAAAAACGTAACAAAGTTTAAATTTCGCGGGCCGCCCTGGCTATTCCACTTTCCACAGTTTATATTTACATGATTGTTTCATGATTTTTTGAAATCTTAATAATATTTTCTCATTTTAATTTAATGTAGTATTCTTCTGTAAATCTAATAAGTACTTATCTTTCATGCTGGGTTATATTCGAAGGCAATGTGAATTGTTAGTGAATTTATAAATATATAGAAGCGAAAAATAGTAATTTTGAAACTGTTGCATAATACCATTAAGGTTATGTGTAGTTTCATACACTATCTTATTTACTCCCATAAATTGAGACTGAACCGACTAAAAGAACAATAGTTAAAAGACTAAGAAATATAGTCTTGTGTAGTTCACGAACGAACTAGTTCGTAAGAGCGCTCCCATAGATGAACTACGCGAACTAGTTCGCTCATTTCCCGATCCATAGTTCGTTAGTTCATCAGTTCGCGACCGGATGAGCGAGGATGGCGTCAACCGAACTGATACACGGGACAAAATACAAAAAGGTTTTTGTAATCACTAAACAAGTTATTTATTGCAACAATAAACCTTGGTATTATTTACAATCATGATCTTTTTATCAAAACTCAATGGTCACTCAATGGTTTTTGCTGTTTTTAGAGTCCAAAAATTGTAGGTAAAAGTAGAACATTCCATAATCTCGTCACATGCAATACGTGCAAAATCTAAACGAGCGAAGGAGCGAACGATCTGCCTCTCTTTGATTCGAGCTGGGAGCGGATGAACTAGAAGAGCGAACTAGTTCGTTAAGGAGCGGTGAACTAAACTGAGCGATCTCAGTCGCGAACTACTATGCCCAAGCCTATTTTGTAATGGTATATAAACGGCGCGCCCCGCATATGCGTTACATTAGAAAAAAATATGAAATGTTGGTGATATTAACTTCTTGAATTTGTCCTGTACAAATGTTTTGTAATATTATTTAGAAAAAAAAGTGATAAAAATTTGATAGTATTATAAAATTCGGAACTGTGTTGTGTGTCTGTACATTTTAGTATATAGATACTTTATAGTATCTAAAGCTGAAGAGTTTGTTTGGTTGAACGCGCTAATCTCAGGAACTACTGATTTGATTCGAAAAAATATTTTAGTGTTGGATAGCCCCGTTATTGAAAAAGGCTATAGGCTATATAAAATCACGTTAGGATACTAAGGAGCGGAGCAAAAAGAAAAATGTCACGAATACGAAGAGCTCGCACAAGCAGGTCATTCGATGCGTCAGGGTGGGTTGCAGAAGAAAATAATTCGACGCGCATGAAGTTGCGGGCAGAAGCTAGTGTCAATAATAAACGGGTTTTGAAGTTTATGATCTGAATTTTACAATAAGAGAGTACATACATTATAGTATCTGCTCTAATATCGTAAAATTAGAAATAAATACTCTCTTCCTCGGCTACGGCTCGGTTTTTAAACACTCAGTATTTTAATACCCCTCAAGATGCAATAGTTTAATAAACGACTATTTTAGCGTTTCTGTATCTTTTACCCGTGACTTAGTTCGTCTTTGTTTCAGCAACATTGAGTGGGAGTTATTTATCTACTTATTTTTCAACTTTAACATCCCACTGCATTTTATATTTCGGGTTGTCCGTACAAGTTCTTCAAAGTCGTGCTTTAATGATAGGTTATAATGTAGCCCACCGGTATCGGGAACAGGGTCCAAGCAAGCAGGGTCGGGGCTCCAGAGAGAGAAACCTCCTAACAATACGAGCCGTGTCCAGAAGTACCGCATTTTGAATCAAGCTCTTGGCTATAAAGCCATTGGCTGTTACGACTATCGGCACAATGATCGCTGAGTCCATAACCCACATGTCGACAACCTCGCGAGCTAAGTCAAGATACTTGATTTGTTTCTCTTTTTCGGCTTTCACGAGGTTCCCGTCATGTGGGACCGTTAAGTGAACAATCATTGTGCGCCGCTCTAGTCGATCCACCACCACTATATCAGGCTTTTTTGCCACAATAGTCCTGTCAGTGATGATGAATCGATCCCAGTACAGTGTGGTATGCCTAATTTCAAGAACTAGGTTGGGCACATACCTATAGTACGGCACTTTAGATTCCACAAGGCTGTATTCCAGAGCAAGCTGCTGGTGATAATCCTGACTACAAGCTTGTTTCTATGCAAGTAATCTTCGTTAGCTAGACGAGTACACCCAGAGATAATGAGTCTGATTGATCCCTCGGACGGTGACATGCCCGACAGATGTCCACCGTACCGTCTTTCACAATAAATCTCCTGTAAACCATACAACCATATACCATGTTTCAATTAAATCCGCGTAAGGAATATAACCATGAATATACTTATAAGGCGTAGATTTGGGGTGCTTGGACAGGAAACCTCCTCGTGTGCCCGGGGGTTGGAGTTCCCTTATGGATACGTCCGGGGGGAAGGCCAATCTCCGGGACGGTGCACCCTGGGGTGTGGGCAAATACTCCCCATTGGGTACTTTGTGCCTAAGGGGAGTTTTGCCCGTATGCGAATGTCCTGTCGGAGGAACGCTTCACCGTGTGTCCTTCTGATCTTAGCAGAGGCGCACAGCGGTGGAGTTAGAGCGGGCTCAGTGTGCACTAACATGCCGCCGGGCAGGCAAGAAGGAATGTACCCCTTCTGCCACCGTTAGTCTCGTAGCCCCGAAGATCGTCACGGTCATGTCTCTGACTTTTGACGGGGGTCGAGGGTCTTGGCTTAATCGCCCGGGCCACGAGGTAGAAAACCTCTATAAAAAATCACCCCAAACCTTCAAGCGGCGGCGCACCGTGAGGGAGGTTGACAGCTTGACTAATGGGTAGCTGAATTAGTCACTAGTGCGAACCACTGAATTTCATGTATAAAAAGTTTTTACTCGTGGGAACAAATATGGAAAAATTCTTAAAAAACCCAAAACCAAAACCAGTAGAAGGGAGCGATGCGGGGTCGGAGTCCGACGCCGCGTCGAGTGCGAAGGGCTCGCGTGCGAGCTCGGAGCGAGGAGTGGCGGGCGCTGCTGGTGGGAACCGTAAGGTCTCCCAGAAGCGCCCTAAATCGGGGGCAGGGCAGGAGTCCTCCTCCGAAAAATATCACGGCGTGGTGGGCTCCAGGAGAGGGGCACCGGCCGAGGACTCCCCACCAAGGAGGCCAGCGAGCCGAGCCGAACAGGCTCAGCCGAGCTGACCCAAGGAGGAGAGAGGCTCGCCACGGAGGGGCATCCCTCTGAAGGGACCAGTAGTAGGGCCCCCTCAGAGTCCTCCGGTGGTGAGTCGGACGCTGCCGGCCACTCGGAAGAAATGGGCAGGTTCGCGGAGGTCGTGGCCACGGCCATCAAGGCTGCGACCTTAAAAAGGCTCCAGAGGTCCAAGGACAAGGCCATATCTGCTGCCACGAAAGCCATCGTGGTGGCAGCGAAGGCCTTGCGTTCTGGGCCTCCGGTGGTGGATGGGGTGGCAGAACTGCGGGCGGAGGTCGCCTGCGTGACTGCCGCCATGGAGCTGCTCCGAAAGGAGAATGCGGAGCTCCGAGCGGACCTGGCCGGTCTCCGAGGAGCCAGCCCCCAGGAGGCATCGCAGGGGGGAGCGCGGCATGGGCAGGGCGGGCTCCTACCTGCCGAGAACCAGGTGCTGACCCTGGTGCGGAAGGAGCTCGCTGTCTTCCAGAGCAGGTTTTCTGCTCTGGAGGCCGTTGTCCTGCGCCCCCCACTGGCGGCAAGGCGGCCGATTTCGGGCCAGCTTGGGGCGGCCTCGGCTCAGCCGAAGGCGGCCTCGGGCCAGATAAAGGCAGCTTCGGGCCAGCCGAGGGCTGTCTCGGGCCAGCCGAAGGTGGCCTCGTTTGCGGGTGCTGCGTCTGCCCCAGCCAAAGGGCCGGGGCCTGCGGCTGCCACAGCCAAAGGGCTGGGGCAGACCAAAGGCTTGCCAAAGAAGGCACCCGCAAGGGCCCTAGCACCGGAGGTGAGAGGGCCGCCAATGCCGCCCCCGCCTGCTAAATCTCCCCCTGCCAACGCCGAATGGCAAGTGGTTGGGGAGAAGAAGAAGGCAAGCAAGGCTGCAAGGGCGGCCAGAAACAAAAAGAGGCAGCAGCGGCGCAAAAAGAGCAGCGTCGCGGCTAGGCTCCGCGACCCAAAGTCCGCATCTGTAGTGATTACACTACAGCCGGAAGCGGTGAAAAAGGGCGTGTCCAACCGCGACGTGCTCTCCAAAGCGAAGGCAGCGGTGAACCTGCAGGAGCTCGGCATCTCCGACGGGCTCCGGGTGAAAGTTACTTTGACTGGGGCCCGGATGCTGGAGGTCCCTGGTGCGGATAGTGACCCGACCGCTGACGCTCTGGCCGAAAGGCTCAGGGCGTCGTTAGACGCGGAGGAGGCCCGAGTGTCCAGGCCCATCAAGTGCGCTGACATGCGCATTCTGGGCCTGGACGATTGCGTCACGGAGGCGGAGGTGGTGGCCGCCATCGCTGGGGCGGGGGGTTGCCCTGCTGAACAAGTGAGGGCAGGCACCATCCGCCCTGACAATGCGGGGTTGCGAACCGTCACGGTGAGCTGCCCTGTGTCGGCGGCCCAAAAAATTACCGCGGAGGGCCAAAGGCTTCTGGTGGGCTGGGTCTCAGCGCAGGTGAAACTGTTGGAGCCCAGATCTCTGAGGTGCTTCCGATGCCAGATGGGCAACCACGTGTTCGTGGGTTGCACCTCAGAGGTGGACCGCAGCGGTCACTGCTTCCGCTGCGGTCAGCCCGGTCACAAGGCCGGCTCGTGCAATACCACGCCGCACTGCTATGCATGTGCGGCGGCTGGCAAGCCGGCCGAACACCGGGCTGGGAGTAAGGCCTGCGCTGTAGCCGCCAAGGCCAGAGGCAAGGGTAAGCCCTCCGCCACCGCTGTCACCGCTGTCGCCGCTGCCGCCTCGACCACTGCTGTCGTAGCCGGCACCACCACGGCAGGGCCCTCACAGGGGGCTCAGGAGGGGGCTGAAATGGAGTGCCAATAATAGGTTCTCCATTGCGCCTCCTCCAAGCGAATATCAACCACTGCGCCTCCGCTCAGGATCTGTTACTCCAGAGCATGGCGCAGTGGTCGATTAACATCGCTGTGGTCGCTGAGCCGTACTTTGTACCGCCCAGGGATGACTGGGTGGAGGACATGAGCGGCTCAGTGACCCTCATTTCGTCGGCCGCCGCCGGAACCCCGACCCTCGAGGCCATCAAGAGGGGACGGGGTTGTGTAGCGGCACGGTTCGGGGAGATTGTAGTAGTGGGAGTATACTTCTCCCCGAGCCGAACTCTCGCCGAGTTCCATAACTCCCTTGCGGAGTTGAGAGTCGTCGTCGTCGGGTTCCGTCCCCTCCCCGTGCTCGTACTTGGGGACTTCAACGCCAAGAATTTGGCTTGGGGTTCCCGATATACGGACACACGGGGCAGGATGGTGGAGGACTGGGCTCTGGAGACAGGCCTGGTCGTCCTAAATCGGGGTTCTGTACCTACGTGTGTACGGATGCGGGGCGACTCACTGGTGGACATTTCGTTCGCCAGCCCCGCTCTGTCACCGCAGGTTATTGATTGGCGCGTCATGGAGGGGGTGGAGACGTATTCCGACCACCGGTACATCCGGTTTGACGTCTCCGCCCAGACCTCGAGCGCGCCGATCCGGCAGACCCCGAGTGGTCCGCGGTGGGCGCTGAAGAAGCTGGACCGGGAGCTTCTCCTGGAAGCCTCGATCGTGCAGGCCTGGGTGTCACCACCGGACAGGCCTGCTGACACCAACAACGAGGCCGAGTGGTTCCGGGAGGCCATGTCCGAGATCTGTGACGTGGCTATGCCCCGAGTCCAGCCAGGATGGGCTTGGCACCAGGTGTACTGGTGGTCGCCGCAGCTGACAGCGTTGCGCGAAGCGTGCGTTGCGGCACGACGCCGGTACACCAGGCACCGCAGGCTCCGTATCCGTCCTCCGGATACGGAAGCCATTCAGGCGGAGCTATATGAGGGGTACAGAGCGGCGAAGACCGCCCTCCAAGAGGAGATCCTGCGGGCCAGAGGACTGGCCCGCAAGGAGTCGCTGGAGACTCTGAACAGGGACCCATGGGGACGGCCCTACAAGGCCGTCCGGGAGAAACTCCGCCCATGGGCTCCTCCGCTGACTCAGAGTCTCCGGCCCCAACTCGTGGAGGGCGTGGTGAGCGCTCTGTTCCCTTCTCGAGGGGAACATAGTCCCCCACCCATGGCTCCGCCTACTGCAGTGCCCGATACGGACCACACCACTGACGACGACGACGGTGCTCACGAAGTGACCGAGGTAGAGATGAGGGTGGCGGTACGAAGGCTTAATGCCAAGAATACCGCCCCAGGACCCGACGGCTTGCCTGGCAAAGCATGGGTCCTGGCCTCAGAGGCTCTCGGGCCTTGACTCAGGGGGCTCCTTAGCGCATGCTTGGAGAGGGGCCAGTTCCCACTTCGTTGGAAGACGGGGAAACTGGTCCTCATTAAGAAGCCTGGGCGCCCAGCGGACTCTCCGTCCGCTTACCGGCCCATCGTGCTGCTCGACGAGGTGGGCAAGCTCTTTGAAAGAGCGATTGCAGACCGCCTCGTCGGGTGGCTGGTGCGGGAGGGGCCGGACTTGTCGGACGGCCAGTACGGCTTCCGCAAGGGGCGCTCAACGGTGGACGCCATCATGCGCGTGCGAGCCCTCACGACGGGGGATGCAGTGGCCCGGGGTGGGGTCGTCTTGGCGGTGTCTCTAGACATCGCCAATGCCTTCAACACCCTACCCTGGAGTTGCATTAGGGAGGCACTCCAGTATCACCGGATGCCGACCTACCTCTGTCGCGTGGTCGAGGCCTATCTCACGGATAGGGCCGTAATCTACCCCGGTCACCAGGGAGAGTGGAACCGGCGAGAGATGTCGTGCGGTGTCCCACAGGGATTGGTCCTGGGGCCGCATCTGTGGGATATCGGTTACGACTGGGTGCTGCGCGCCGACCTCCCTAGCGGCGTCAGTGTGGTTTGCTACGTTGACGACACGCTGGTCCTTGCGCAGGGGAGGTCGTACGAGGCGGCGGCCGACATAATGACACGCGGGGTTGCGATAATCGTCGATAGGATCCGGCAATTTGGACTCGAGGTGGCCTTGCACAAGTCCGAGGCCATGGGTTTTCATGGTCCTCGTAACGCGCCACCTGCGGGTTCCCAACTCATGGTAGGAGGGGTTCACATCGGCGTCGAGTCGACGATGAAGTACTTGGGACTTGTCCTCGACAGCCGGTGGAACTTCGTCGAACATTTCCGACGTTTGGCTCTCAGACTGGAGCGGGCTGGGGCTGCCTTAAAGCGGCTGCTGCCCAATCTGGGGGGTCCAAACGCCTCCTGCCGGAGGCTCTACACGGGGGTCGTGCGGTCCATGGCCCTCTACGGGGCACCGGTGTGGGCGCCCTCATTGAGGCTGCGCCCAGCGCGCCGGTTGAGTGCGGCCCAGAGGGTCATGGCTATCCGGTTAATCCGAGGATACCGCACGATCTCGTGCGAGGCGGCGAGCCTCCTTGCCGGAGTGCCGCCATGGGATCTGGAGGCAAAGGTCCTCGCGCACATGTGGGAGTGGCGCGAGGAGGCTAAACGCCGGGGCGAAACTCCGCTGCCGCGACAAATCGCGGCTCGGCGGACAGAGCTCCGGTGTGATCTCATGGCGACATGGCGGGTACGATTGTCGCAACCCAGCGGAGGACACGCCACAATTGCGGCGGTAAGTCCCCTCTTTGAGGAGTGGATAGAGAGGCGCCACGGCGTCCTCACCTTCCGCCTGACGCAGGTTCTCACCGGGCATAGGTGCTTCGGTGGGTTCCTGTTCAGGATAAAGCGGGAGGATACGCCCGGGTGTTTCCATTGTGAGGATCGTCTGGAGGACACGGTGGAGCATACGGTGGAGGTGTGCCCTGCCTGGGCGGAGCACCGCCGTGTCCTCGTGGAGGCGATCGGCGGCGGCGACCTCTCGCGTCCGGCCCTGGTGCGAGCCATGGTACGGAGCGAGAGGAAATGGAAAGCCGTCACCTCCTTCTGCGAAGCAGTAATGCTCGCGAAGGAGGAGGCGGGGCGCGTGAGGGAGTGGCAGTCACTGCGCCCTCACGTCCCTAGCCGCCGCAGGAGGAGACGCCCCGGGCGTCGGGAGTCGATAGCGGACTCCCGGCCACCGTAGGCGCGAGCTTGCGGGCGGCGAGCAATGGGTAGCTCACTGCCCGGTAAGGACCAGGCTCGGGTTGACGGCGCGTAGTGTTCCACGCGCGCCTCAAAGAGATGTCAGCAGCAGTGAAGGGGTCTACTAGGACCGATGCCTGCCGGGGTCGCGTGATTGTTCGAAAGAGATACCGTGACCCTGGCACATGGGCAACTGATGGAACACGGGTGGGTTTTAGTCAGTAAATCTGACACGCCCTCCCGCTCCGCCCAGAGCGGGAGAAGTCATTTGATGATATCCCATCCTGAAAAAAAAAAAAAAAAAAAGGCGTAGATTTTCTACACCTCAAACAATTATCTTCATTTTATTTAATCTGTAGGTATTCCCTCTGGCTACCTTCGGGGAAAGTAAGCATGATGTTATGTATGTATCATTAGTGCTATAGGCCGTGTGAAGTAATTACTTTTATGTGTACATATGTATAAGAAATACGAATAAATGTTTACGATCATAAAGTAACATCAACTAAGTACCTATTTGACATTAAATTGTGATGGAACAATTCATTTCGTGCTTTCATATTTCGGCTAGTAGTCGTTTAAAAGTAGTATATTAAAAGATGAAAGATATAAGGGCAAAAAAACGTCTAAATAAACCCAACATCGAGCTGATGGACAACAGTGACTACAGAAATAAGATTGTACAAGTCATGTACACTATAAAGCCTATAACGATATTGGAATACTGCTCTGGGATATTTAAATTTCGACTTATCAATGGAGAGTTACGGCCACCGAACTGGATCATGAAAACGATTACAGCTGTCTACATGGCAGCCTACAGTTTTATGTTTATTGAATATTTTATAAAACTGATCGACACGAGTACCTCAGTGGTGTGGACTGGCAGATGGAGAGTTTTACAAGAGGTACCTACCATAGTGGTGCTCATCCAATACGTCAGTTCTTCAATCAAAGCCTGCTTTCCTGCCAGCTCCAGGTTGAATATTCGCATCTTCACAACGTTTGCGGAACTAGATAACATGTTACATGTCGAAACGATAAATGATTTCTATAGAAAATTACGTTCTAAGACTTATTTATATCTGGTTGTTCTCTTAATTACTCACGTAATTAATATCTTTATAAACGGTTTTACAGAAAGTGTCTGCCTGGGTATCATGGCATTTCATCTATATTTCGTACAAAAACTTGAAATACTCGCATTTTGTTTAAATATCGCTATGGTGACGTATAGATTGAATGTAATCATTCAATACTTGAGTACATTTGTTCATGAACAGGAGAAAAAAAACATTACAGTTTTTACAGTCAGGAACAGAAAAAATGAATCGCAGGAACAATTAAATTTTATTGGACGTGCTTCAGAAAGAAACATGAAAATTCGAGACTTGGCGACGATATACAACACTATTGGAAGGACTGGTTTCATGATCAACGAAGCTTTTAACTTAAAGCTTTTTATGATTCTTGTGACTGCCTTTGGCTACGTACTGGTTACTATGCGGACGGCACTCTCTTCTTACCAGACACACAATTACAATTCTACTGATTTAGTTACCCTCTGTATTTGGTGTCTCAGTTCAATGTGCAATCTGATCGTCCTGGCATTTGTTTGTGAAAAATTACTTCGGTTACGCAGAAAAACTAAAATTTTAGTTAACGAGATCGTAATGAACTACGACCTACCGAAGACAATGAGAGTACAAGCTAAAGCGTTCATGGAACTCGTGGAGGCCTGGCCGTTACGTATCTATGTTTATGATATGTTTTCAGTAGATATTTCGATGGTTCTAAAGTTTATAAGCGTAGCAACAACTTATTTGATTGTGATTATTCAAATAACTCATCTTATGTAGGCCTGCCTAAATTCTATTGGGGATTATTTATTCTCTGGGTTATGTAACTACATATTTTTCAATTTTAATATAAGTAGTTACAACATTTGTGTTTGCACTTCAAATGTTCATGTCAGACACCAGTCATTTCCACCTCAGTAAATGCAATTCATGTATCGTAGGTGATTTAAGATGTGGTTTCCTAAAGTTGTGTCATTTCATTTTTAAGATACACGTGTGTTACGGGTTTTTATTAAATAAGGATGTATTATTGCAGAGTTTTTATTTTACTACTATGATATACATTTTACTTGGGAAAGGCATGCATATTTCTAATGTCTACAAAGTCAAAATGTATAGTTTGGTGGACTCATTTTCTTAAAAAAACGATAGTGGACCTTATTCAATTCAAGACATAGATCGCCTTTTTCTTTTTCAACCGACTAATGGGGATTTTCCATCACATTTTTAATGTGAACCTATGGTCTTCATATTCTCTATGGTTTTGAGAGTTCTTTTTTTTGCGAAGTTGAAAGGAATGTGAATGAGAACGTTCTACTTCAGAATAAGTTTAGTAATAGGCATGATATCCGTACCTGTACCACCTTTGTACAGAGGTTATAATATAAATTATGTCATTTTGTAACACTTGTAATCTTGATCTATATACAAAATTGTATTTACGGTTGCTAACTGTATCGTCCATCATTAACGGGAGGTACTGTACACACGGCGATATATTAAGCTATAATTTAAGTGGCGGAAAAAAGAAATTCATTGAAATTATTAGCAATGTCAAACCCGTTATGATACTGGAACATTGCTACGGAATATATCGATTTAAATGTATTGATGGAGTGTTACGTGGCCCAAATTGGAAAATTAAAACATTTGGGATATCGATGATATTAATCTATACTACCGTAGTTTACTGGTTTCTATTTGTAGCCCAACCTCCGAGCTTTTATGAAACATATCGAGCGAAAGTCGTTTTGTTGGACGCCATTCCTTCTTTTTTTTTTTTTTTTAATTTTCAGTTTTGGATAATTTATTGTTGTATTGACTTAAATATAATCCACAAACTAACATTAACTAAATTCCTTCTCTTGTAGTCCTTTTTCAATATGCCGCCGCGGTGATAACTGCCAATTTCATCATAACTTCGATGAATATTCGTATGATCACTTTGCTTGAGGAAGTAGATACAATGTTGCAAGTGGAAAAATGTGCAGATTTTTATAGAAAACTGGGTTTTAGGCTCAACAGAAACTTAATAGTTCTGATAGTATCTCAAATAATCAATGGCGTGGTGGATTTGTGTGTTAGTTCAGATTTACAGTGGACAATTTTAGTTTTACCCCTATATTTTATTCAGAAATTACAAGTGTTCACTTTCTGTGCATATGTCACCATGGTAAATTGGAGACTTAATATGATTAACACCCATTTGAAAGAATTTATTCAAGAACAAGCTAAGAAGAATACACCTATTTTTACAGTCAGGGAGACAAAAATTAAAACCGAGAAAATGTTCAAATTCATTGGGCGTCCATCGGGAAAAAATATAAAAATAAGAGATTTGGCTACCACTTATGGCAACGTGGGAGACATTTGTTTAATGACAAATTACGTTTTTTAACTTCCAGAATTTTTTAACTTTTGTGTCTGGCTTTACCTTCGTAGTTACTACTATATGGATATGGCTTTCTTCGTACCGCACACCTGGCTATGATTCTAGTAATCTGATAAACCTTATGGTTTGGTGTTTTAATACGGTTTGTAATGTTATAATAATGTCATATATATGTGAACAACTGCTTACAACACGCAACGAGACAAGAATACTAGTGAACAAGATAATAATGAACTACGACCTGCCGAAGACAATGAGAGTACAAGCTAAAGCGTTCATGGAACTCGTGGAGGCCTGGCCGTTACGTATTTATGTATACGATATGTTTTGTATAGATATTAAGTTGATTTTGAAATTTATAAGCGTGGCAACAACATATTTAATTGTTATCATTCAAATATCTCATTTCGTTTAAGCTTTTGCTTCTTAGTAGGTAGGTATTTTGGATCTCGATATGCACAATAACAAGTAATCTGGAGAATTTCAGATCGATTGCTATCTTATTGAGGATATTTCTGTTTTTCAAATCAACTTTTTGTCATAGATTTCATTCTCACGGGTAATCTTTCTTTAACCTAAATTATGTATGAGGTTGGATAAGATTTGAATTGTAATAATGGTAACTTACTTTAGTTAAAAATAAATTTATGTTATTGATCCATAGTAAATAAATAATTGTAAGTACCAATTTTGTTAATGTTTTTACAACACCTAGTACTGAAACCATTAACTGAATGCTTTCTGAAAGTATAGGGAGCACAGCTCTCTCAAGAAATCTCGACAAAGTATAGGGGATTGCTTGTGTAGCAGTGATTGCTGTATGAGAACTACACCCACTGCTGCCCTGCAAGGAATGCTGGCTTGAGGTTCAATATACCAGAAACGTGAAGGAAAGACTCTAGAGTCAAGCACGAATCGCATGAAATTCGATAAAACAACGATAACCAATGATGGCACCCTACGGCCAAGAATCGAAATTACACTACTTTCAAAAACATTATTACATAATACTCACAGAAGAACAATATTACAACACAGGTTCGAAAGAGTTGTTAAGTCTACACCGACGCGACGGATCGAAGACCGTCTCCAGAACCACAGTTTTCTCACACGTCTTTCATATAAACATATCCAGCCCACAGGGAATATTCAACACCGTCTGCATACGGAGTGGGTGGGCATTTGGGCATGATATACGTGGTGAATGCCATAGAAGTCAGGAGAGCTTACATGGAAACCGAAGTGCATGTGTGCCAGCAATTTTCTTTTTCAGATTAGGACAGGAACCCTCGGGGCACCCAGAACTTACACAGATGTTCTTTTGCAGATCAGGCAGAAGATATAATCCACTTCTGGAGGGAGGTAGGCGTGTTGCAATATCCGCCGACGGCCGCAATGACCCACACACAATGGTCTAGACATATTATGTCCAGCGGGGCCACTGTCCTGACCTGTCGCAGTGGGACCAAGAGTGGCAAACACAGGGTCGTCAGGCACTCATGTTCTTTTTGGTCCCCGGGGTGGTCACGGCGTGCTATGTGTTCTAGCGCGCCGGTGACGAGGGGTAACCCCACGAAGCGGAGTCCGGTAACGAACAGCCGCGGCGGGATCGCGGAAGAACGCTTTTGCGTGCCCGTGTTCCCACCATAAGCGGTGTAGGAGGACACCGTGGAGTTTTAGTGGATTGAAGTCCCACAGAACTGCGCTATATCCCCATGGAAGCGCAGCTCAGTGTCCATAAGCAATAGATAGACTGCAATATGCTTAGTTCAGGATGTACGGTTATGAGCATCTTCACACCCTGACAGGCAAATGATAAAGTACTTAGATGAAAATATACAAAGGAATAAATTATTTTCACTCCAATCGGGAAATCAAATCCCGAAAGACACGCTGCTTCACTGAATGGCCAAAAAGGCCTTCGGGTCTTTCGTTCAGATAAACGAGACAATCGAAATTTGCCATACCTACTTAGTTTTTCATCGATTAAGAATGCCGCCGACTCAGCGAGGTTGACGAGTCTGAAGTGCTCCTAGAACCTATATTTGAGGAGATCACATTGATTCGTTGCATTCACTTGTCGTATAAGTAATATATGAAGAAAGACAATCCGTAGTTAGTTGTGTACACAACTTATTGCTAATCAAAGTTAAAATGTATAAATTAAATCGGTTTTAAACAGTTGCATAAGTAATCATCATCTATCAATATAATACACTAGCTTCTGCCCGCGACTTCGTCCGCGTCAAATTTTTGCTCCCCTGACCTTTCCCGTCGCATCGATTTGCCTGCTAGTTTTCGTCCATTTTTCGTTGCTGCTCGCTCCTTTTGAGTTATAGTGAGTCAACCTTAAAAGATAGACATATGCTCTTGCGGACTTTTTTTTAGAACTTTTTAAAAGGAACAATTCCGTCATACATGATTTTTGCGTTACTTTAATCGTTTATGCAGCGCACGCAACGGAAACTCTCAAAAGGAATAAATTTTCCCCGTTTTTGCAACATTTTTCATTATTGCTCCGCTCTTCAATTAGTTGTAGCGCGATGTTATATAGTCTATAGCCTCTCTCGATAAATAGGCTACTTAACACAAAAAGAATTTTTCAGTTCGGACCAGTAGTTCCTGAGATTAGCGCGTTCAATCAAACAAACAAACAAACTCTTCAGCTTTATAATATTAGTATAGACTAGCTTTTGCCAGCGGCTTCGCCCACGTGGAGGTCGGAAAATATCCCGCGTGAACGTACTACCGGGATAAAAAGTAGCCTATGTGTTAATCCAGGTTAATTTTTTTAGCTCGAAAGCGCATTTTCATCCGACTTGCTTCAAATTTATCGTCATTGCTCAGCTCCTATGTGTCTTAGCGTTATGTTATATAGCCTATAACCTGCCCAGGAGTACCGACTACCATCGTACCAAGTTTGGTTAAAATCCCTTCAGTAGTTTTTGACCCATGCATGCACATACAGACAGACGGACAGACAGACAGACAGACAAAAAAATTACTGATTGCATTTTTGGCATCAGTATCGATCACCATTCATCCTCCAGTATTAATTTTGAATATATTTTCAATGTACAGAATTGACCTTTCTACAGTTTTATTATAAGTATAGATTTGTATCCACTCCTACGTGCGAGCAAACAGCATTACCGTAATTGAACCTTATTTTATCTTCAGCAAATAGATATTCATTATTTGAAGAGATAATTCAATTCTTGCTGTCACTCACTAACAAACGGACGTATATTTTTAAACATATATCGAAGAACTTTATTTTAAATCAGACATGGAAAACGGCAGTGACTCAGAGGAACAAGGCAGTGATTCAAATGAAGAGGAGAAGAATAAGAGTAGCAAAAAAAAGAAAATCATTGAAATTATCAACAATATCAAACCTGAAATTATACTTGAGTACTGCTGTGGAATATATAGATTTCAACTTGTCAATGGAGAACTACGTAACCCAAATTGGAAAATGAAAACCTTTGGAATTTTGATTATTTCGATATATGCTGCTGTATTTTTCTGGTTCATTTTCTTGCCAGATGAAATTTTCGCAAAATTAACGGTTTTGAACTTTATGGATGTATTTCCTTCTATTGTGGTCATTTTTCAATACGCAACTTCGATGATTACCGCAAATTTTTTTATAAGTTCGATGAATATTCGTATTGTCAATTTGCTTGCGGAAGTAGACACCACGCTGCAATTTCAAATATGTGCAGATTTTTATAAAAAGATAGGATCACGACTCAATAAGTACCTTATTATTTTGATAATTACACATATAATCAATATGATTGCGGATTTGTGTAGCATGGAAGATATTCCGTGGGGAATTGTCGTTTTGCCTTTATATTTTATCCAAAAACTCGAAGTATTCATTTTCTGTGCATTTGTTATCATGGTAAATGGTAGACTGAACATAATCAAAGATTATTTGAAAGAGTTTATTCAAGAACAAGATAAGAACATGCCCATTTTTACAGTAAGGGACACAAAAATTAAAGAGAAGTTCTTTAATTTTATTGGGCGTCCATCGGTAAGAAATATAAAAATTAGAGATTTGGCCACAACTTATGATAGTATCGGAGAAATTTGTTACATGTTGAATGACGTTTTTAACTTACTTGTTTTCTTGACTTTAGTGTCTACTTTTACATGTATAGTTACAACAATGTGGATATCGCTCTCTTTCTACCGCAAACCTGACTATAATTTAAGTGTGTTGATAAACAATATGATTTGGTGTTTTAGTGCTATTTGCAATGTTGGCATCATGTCATTTACTTGTGAACGGCTAATAATAACACGCAACGAGATTAAAATACTGGTTAACAAGATAATAATGAACTACAACCTACCAAAGACAATGAGAGTACAAGCTAAAGCGTTTATGGAACTCGTGGAAGCCTGGCCGTTACGCATCTATGTGTACGATATGTTTTGTATAGATATTAAGTTGATGTTGAAGTTTATAAGCGTGGCAACGACATATTTAATTGTTATCATCCAAATATCTCACTTACTAACTATTTAATCTGTTCCAAACGAATTTTAAGATTTCTTTGCACCACTATAGTATAAAAATCGTGTCACATTTATCAACATATCTAATTTAACATCTTGTTAACTTTTTTTTGCAAAATTATATTTGTTTCACTCCTTCAACTTAAGATATGTTTTCGATTTTAATAAGTATTGAAATAAAGTGGTTTATTGCACTATAAAAAGGTATTTTCTTTATAAGTTGTTTATCGGCATTGTTTGCCAGGTCGTGTTTAGATTCTCAAGAAGTTATAAATACTTTCGTTGAACCACGTAAATGACAATCGCTTCAATTGTCGATACTCCCTTTTCTTTTTTGCACCTAGCTAACTTGGTACGACCGCTGACCTCATCTAGTTTAAAAAAAGAATTGATTGACGTGTAAAAGTGTTTGTACAAACCAACTTGCAAAAATAAAGTCATTTATCATTTATCGTTGAACATGAGTTTCCAAATTTCATATAAAGAAGATATACAACATTAATTTTTGTTTATGCGAAACCCGAAACACGGGTCTAGTATTTTTATGTAAAGAATCTATGAAAAAAATTTCAAAACTGTATCATTAATAATTACAAAGTTATAAGCTTGATAAGTTACCTGGTTGTCCACGCAAAAACATATGCAGATCACCACAAACAGCTAGTGTACGTACACATCTCCGTATAATGGACGTTTGAATACGAGAAAGACATGATCATTTTAAAGTCGAAACAAAACACTAAGGCCCGCGACTTGGAAGCGTAATTAAATATTTTTGGTACAAAATATAACATGGTGTAAAAATTATTGGAATCGATTCAGTTACTGATTCTGAACAAACTATATTCAGGTTTCGCATATACTAAAAATAATCTTGTAAATGTAAGCAGTTATTTTTATGAATAAAAAGTCGACAATATGATGTCATCAATATTGAATGTAGGTACCTACATAATGTGTCGCAAGTATCATGTAGGTTCCTTGTGTTGCCGGACGTAAAGAACACCACCATTCCATTTCTTCCCGTGGGTATCGTAGAAGCCGACTAAGAGACTTACTAGAGAATGGGCAACAGCGTTCTCTATGCAAATTCATAATGGTAAAATTACCACTATACTGCGATCGCCAACCAACTTGCCAAGCGTGGTGAGTTATGGACTTCTTTCGGCTGATATAATAATGAACATACATAACTCTGGTCGACGAAGATAGTTGCCCAATTAACACTTAAGTAGGTAAGGTATCGTGCGGTGTCCCACAGGGATCGGTCCTGGGGCCGCATCTGTGGGACATCGGTTACGACTGGGTGCTGCGCGCCGACCTCCCTAGCGGCGTCAGCGTAGTTTGCTACGCTGACGACACGCTGGTCCTTGCGCAGGGGAGGTCGTACGAGGCGGCGGCCGAACTGATGACACGCGGGGTTGCGACAATCGTCGCAACCCCGCAATAGGATCCGGCAATTGGGCCTCGAGGTGGCATTGCACAAGTCCGAGGCCATGGGTTTTCATGGTCCTCGGAACGCGCCACCTGCGGGTTCCCAACTTACGGTAGGAGGGGTTCACATCGGCGTCGAGTCGACGATGAAGTACCTGGGACTTGTCCTCGACAGCCGGTGGAACTTCGTTGAGCATTTCCGACGTTTGGCTCCCAGACTGGAGCGGGCTGGGGCTGCATTAAAGCGGCTCCTGCTCAATCTGGGGGGTCCAAACGCCTCCTGCCGGAGGCTCTACACGGGGATCGTGCGGTCCATGGCCCTCTACGGGGCACCGGTGTGGGCGCCCTCATTGAGGCTGCGCCCAGCGCGCCGGTTGAGTGCGGCCCAGAGGGTCATGGCCATCCGGTTAATCCGGGGATACCGCACGATCTCGTGCGAGGCGGCGAGCCTCCTTGCCGGAGTGCCGCCATGGGATCTGGAGGCAAAGGTCCTCGCGCACATGTGGGAGTGGCGCGAGGAGGCGAAACGCCGGGGCGAAACTCCGCTGCCGCGACAAATCGCGGCACGGCGGACAGAGCTCCGGTGTGATCTCATGGCGACATGGCGGGTACGATTGTCGCAGCCCAGTGCTGGGCACGCCACAATTGCGGCGGTAAGTCCCCTCTTTGAGGAGTGGATAGAGAGGCGTCACGGCGTCCTCACCTTCCGCCTGACGCAGGTTCTCACCGGGCATGGGTGCTTCGGTGGGTTCCTGTTCAGAATAAAGCGGGAGGATACGTCCGGGTGTTTCCATTGCGAGGATCGTCTGGAGGACACGGTGGAGCATACGGTGGAGGTGTGCCCTGCCTGGGCGGAGCACCGCCGTGTCCTCGTGGAGGCGATCGGCGGCGGTGACCTCTCGCGTCCGGCCCTGGTGCGACCCATGGTACGGAGCGAGAGGGAATGGGAAGCCGTCACCTCCTTCTGCGAAGCAGTAATGCTCGCGAAGGAGGAGGCGGGGCGCGTGAGGGAGTGGCAGTCTCTGCGCCCTCACGCCCCTAGCCGCCGCAGGAGGAGACGCTCCGCCGGGCGTCGGGAGTCCATAGCGGACTCCCGGCCACCGTAGGCGCGAGCTTGCGGGTGGCGAGCAATGGGTAGCTCGCCGCCCGGTAAGGACCAGGCTCGGGTCGACGGCGCGTAGTGTTCCACGCGCGCCTCAAAGAGATGTCAGCAGCAGTGAAGGGGTCTACTAGGACCGATGCCTGCCGGGGTCGCGTGATTGTTCGAAAGAGATACCGTGACCCTGGCACATCGGCAACTGATGAAACACGGGTGGGTTTTAGTCAGTAAAAGTCTGACACGCCCTCCCGCTCCGCCCAGAGCGGGAGAAGTCATTTGATGATTTCCCATCCTGAAAAAAAAAAAAAAAAAAGTAGGTAAGGTACAAAAAACTGCCTGTCATTAAAAAATTAACCATTTTTTCATTTATCATTCACAAAAATTAAGAGCTTAATTATGATAATAGAACTCAACATTACTTAGACAATGGAAAGGTTCATAATTATTAACCATGTACTTAAGAACTACTCGTAGTCCATATAAGTTAGGCAAAACATTGAGCAAACATTTCTTAAAAACGAGCTGAGACATTTTCACCAAGGAAGCAGAAAAAGAAAAAAAAAATTTTTCCGAGCATAACACAAAATCATATATTATAATTGCAACAATTTCTTGAATATCTCCTTTATTTACTTTGTGCAAATTATATATCACCATTGTTTGCTGCTCTCAAAACGGTGAAGACAAAAATCGTGAGGAAACTTAGAACCAAAAATTCGAAGATATGTGACATCTATCAACCCGCACTGGGACTGCGTGGTGGATTATGTCCCACGCCCTCTCACTGAGAGGAGGCCAGTGTCCGAGAATTGGCTACATTATAGGCTGATTATGATACCTCCTCGGAATATTCAGGTTTTCTTTGGTAAATGAATAATTTCGACATAATATACCTTAGAACCCGCCTTTCGGATATGCCACAGTTTGGGCACCTCATCATAATATTCATTTAACAGAATCGTATAGCAAAACACATCTATAGGTACACGTCGCTAAGGCGAGCGTAAAAAAACTATCACGCAGTTTTGGAAAGGCGAAACGGGTTGTTGAAAATGTTGAAAAAGAGACATAAAATCCAAATGTTCCTGTTCAGCGTATTGGAAGCCACTTGCGTTCCTTGCGAAGGTGAGAAACATACATTCATAGACCAAAACCAAAGCGGTTGCACAAGTTTTGGAAGCGCTCAAGCTTGTTTTTTGGTTTCCTTTTCTTCTAATTTAATTTTTTACATTGTCTGGCAGTTTGAGTAATTTGTGCGACCTTCACAAATGTCCTTTCTTTGGTATTGTTCGTCGAATCATTGACCTCCTTAAGTTCTGAGTGGGGCTGCATGATTACTGAAAAATGCGTGCACTTATTGGACAGGTCCACTCAAGCTGTGTGTTCTTTCCTTAAAAGACCACTTCAGACACCAATCCACATGGTCTTCACATGATCTGATCAAGATTATGTCTGGACTTTAAAAGAGACTGTGACCTCTGAGTTTGTTTCGGCGTTTCTTCTCAGAGTAGTCAGATAGGAAATGCCGAACTCATCTAGTTTAAAAAAAAAATGATTGACGTGTAAAAGTGTTTGTACAAACCTACTTGCAAAAATAAAGTCATTTATCATTTATCATTTAATACCTCCTCAGTAGCATCCAGGTAGCAGGTGTCGGCATAATCTATAATTGGCTGAATAAGTGTTTTGGTCAAAGAAATTTTACTAACCGGGCGGCCGACTGCCCTTGACAACTACAATTTTTAACCGACTTCAAAAAAGGAGGAGGTTATCAATTCGACTGTATTTTTTTTTTTTATTTTTTTTTTTTCAAAGTCAAAGTCAAAGTCAAAGTATCTTTATTGTGGGCACATGTAAGTTACAGGTCTTAACAATATTTTAAAGTATCAATATGTCCTGCCTTATAGGCATACAATAATTATGTAGGTAGATATGGCATAAAAAATTTGGAATTATTATAGATGGTAAGTTATTATAAATGTAAAAGTACAGTGCAACTATCACATGGTCAATACTAATGCATGTCAAATACGGTGAATCTAATACATGGTCAATACTTATATATGTCAAAATACAGTGGAACTAATAAATGGTCAACAATTCAGGAAATCTTGGATCGTGTAGAATGCTTTATCAATTAAAAATGTTCGTAATTTATTTTTAAATATTGAAAGTTCCTTAGTGTCTAGAATGCTAATAGGTATTTTGTTGTATATTTTTGATGCAATGCCAAAGAAGCTTTTGTTAAATAGAGCCGTTTTATGTGGCACATTAGAAATTTTTAACATATGCCTTTTCGATTTAAGTTTATCAAATAGATTTTCATTTGTTTTTATAAATACAGCTACTTCATAAATGTAAATTGCAGGGAAGGTCAATATTTTTAATTCTTTGAAATATGGTTTACATGAATCTGGAACACGGATACCAGCCATCGCACGTACACATCTTTTTTGCGCTTTGAACACTAAATCCCTGTTAGTTGCATTGCCCCAATAAATGACTGCATATCTCAGTGTCGCCGAAATATAAGCGTGGTATGCGGTCAAAAGAACTGATCGATCAACTATTTTTGATAATTTATATAAAGCATATGAGTACTGATTAACTTTATTGCATACTGTGTCTATGTGTGTTTGCCAAGACAAATCCTTATCAATCCAAAGCCCTAGAAATTTAACGCAGTTGACATGTTCAATTTTCGTCCCATTATGATTAATATTAAAGTTGTTGTTTATAGTTTTACGCCCAAAATTCACAAGTTTAGTTTTTTCTAAATTGATAATTAAATTATTATTCGTCAGCCAGTTAATTATATTGCAAAGAGTGGAATTTATCTCACTTTCAAAAGTATTAATATTTTGACCAGTAAATATAGCTGTGCTATCATCAGCGAAAAGGATCATTGGATGCTGTGAAACTTTAGGCAGATCATTTATGTAGGTCAAAAATAACGGAGGACCTAACACGCTACCTTGAGGCACTCCATATATTACTTTTTTGGGCATGGATTTATGTTTTTGTTCGGTATTATTTGAGATATTAATATTATTTATTTCAACTACCTGATATCTGTCATTTAGATAAGATTCCAGAAGTTTATGAACGTTACCCCTTATACCATAACTGTATAATTTATTTAAAAGTTTTATGTTTGTTACCTCATAACTTTTGACTGGGTGAACCGATTTTGATGATTCTTTTTTTATTTGGTTTCATTCGGACAATGGGGTCCATGTGAAAACCATATAAGTCTTAAATTTTCATTACTTATTTGCGCGACAAATGAACGAATATCGCGATTAGATTAGTGCGGATTATCTACTACAACTAAAAAGTCAAAAAATAAAAACTTTTTACAAAAAAAAACAACCGACTTCCTTAAAAAAAACACTACAAAGTCAAAAATAACTTTAATTTCGGAAGTCGGTGGCAAAAACCTTAAATACAGAGCCTAAGACACCGACTTGCGAAATTAAAGTTATTTTTGACTTTGTAGTGTTTTTTTTAAGGAAGTCGGTTGTTTTTTTTTGTAAAAAGTTTTTTTATCTGTACTTTTCGACTGAACTCACTGACCTCAGCACGCCACGAAAGATTGGAGTTAATAACTATACCCATCTCTTTAGCGGTTTCGGTATAGTCAATACGAACACCATGGAGATACAAATGCTTTAGAGATATAAGATCAGCTGCACTGCGAACCAATCTACTGCCCATGATCATGACCTGGGATTTAGTTGAGTTAATTTGCAAACCAAATGCCCTAACACTGATCCAGGCATCATAATTCATTGAAGTAAGCGTAGAGTCTGCGTCAGCTACAGTAACTTGTCGGAAAAGCTACAAGTCACCAGCTACCCTTAGGGATTCCCTCAGTGAGGTTACACCAACCAGAGAAGAACTCCTCCAGGCGAACATACTGAGAGTGTCCTCAGAAAGAAGAATTGAACCAGGTTAAAGTGAAAGAAGAGACATTGATAGATTTGTGAATATCTAGTAAAATGTTTAAATCTATCGAGTTGAAGGCGCTACTAAATTCAAGCAATACAAAAGCAGTAAGGGACTTATTATCATCATCAATCATTTGTCCAGCTGCAGCGGATGTCGTCTGTTACAGAACTGTGACCCGAGCGAAAACCGTTTGTAAAAGGAAAATTATCGAGTTTGACGCCAAGAAAAATGATAGTTGTCTATGAACTACGTGCTCAGCAACAGATTATAATCATTAACATAAGTAGTTTTGCCGTTAATGAGGTACCAGGCTTTAGTAGAATAATAATTCCATCCACATTTGTAGAAGAAATGATTGCTAAAATTTCTTGTCTTCAAAGTAAATATAATCTTATGCTTTTTTGATGTCCAGCATTGGACTGCTGTAGGTTGATGATGATGAAATATTACCTACTTATAATAGTATATACTCATTTTTATAACAAAAAGTATATTTTACTAAAGTTATGGAAAGGAAACTTCTTCCAACGGCATTCTTTCAATTGATTACGGGCCGTTGGGTGTCAAAACACTCGTATAGTAAATACATAGTAGGAATATCCGTATTGTGTTTATTAAAAAAATACGCTATTATTTGCTCGCTGTCGGTCTACCCTTATCATGGATCTTCAAGAAAAATACAATCACCTAATGTACTTTCACGGTTATGTTATATGCCTCTGACAGCAACCTAAGCACGAACCAACCAGCACCTTATTCCCACGAAGATAAAGATACTTTTATTTTGACATTGAAGCAAAAATGGGTAACTGTGAACGCATCCAGAATCAGTCTGGGTATCTCACAACACCCGTGGGTTTCTAACTAGCAGCCTTTTCATTCTTGATGAATTATACTATTGAATTTTTCAATGTGTATTTTGGTACGTTCTACATACTTATTGTATTGAAGTTTCTGCATATATGCCTGCATGTACATTAAATCGTCGAGGCTCTGGAATCCGACGATCCCTCTAAGGGGAGGGCATGGGCAAACAAGGGGTACGTGCTCGCAAAGATATGGTATTATGATGTTATATGGTTGTCATTGTTGACATTAATATGTAATAGTTGTAGGTATGTATGAAAGTTATAACAAGACCCATTTTATATCGGTACATAAATGAAAGCACATTTTAAATGTCAAACAAATAATGTCCTAACTAAGACACCTGACACTTTAATCATTTATAGTAGGAAGACTAGCTTCTTGTTCCCCGAGCCGTCGCATCATATCGCTTTGCCCGGCTATTACTTTGTTTTGGATCTGCGTTCTTCTTACTTTGTTTATTTTTGCTTGGCTCATATGAGTCCTAGTAATGTTAAGTAGCCTATATATAGCCTACCAAATAAAATAGAGGTACCAAATGCAAATAGTTTTTTTGCAAATCCGGCTGGCGGGAGATAAGCAAACATTCTTCAGGATTATTATTAGAATATAGATTACATGTTTATAGATATAGGATGTTATACTACCATGCGACTTGGTCTATGAGTATCTATTTCTGAAAAGGTGTATCAAGTTATTTCTCCCGTAGAGGATTGGCTTGCTTCTACAACTAAATATATCGTTCACACATGTTGATATTATTTAGACTGTGCCTGTCTGTCATTTAGTCATTCATTGAACTGTTCTATAGGTATATTGAAGAACGGAATATAGCAATTTAACTAATGTAATCTATTTCATTTCATTTCTTGTCCTCGTTTTCCGACTGGAAGACGTCGCTTAAAACCATTATAAATAACATGTTTTAATAGAAGATTATATGGAAGGTATCATGGAAGAAGCAAAGAAATCAGTTAATAAACCAAATATCGTACAGATGGTGGCTGAAAGTGACTATAGAAATAAGATTGTACAAGTCATGTACACTATAAAGCCTATAACGATATTAGAATACTGCTCCGGAATTTATAAATTTCGCCTTCTGAATGGAAATTTACGGCCACCCAACTGGATAATGAAAACGATTGCATTTTTCTACATAATAGCTTGCACTGTGGTGTACATACAAAATTACTTAAAACCGGGCTTAAAAAGGAGAGTTTTGCAAGAGATACCAAGTATAGCAGTGCTCATCCATTACATCACCTCTTCTTCCAAACCCTGCTTTCCTGCCAACTCAATGTTAAATATTCGCATCATCACAACGTTTGCGAACCTAGATAACATGTTGCATGTCGAAAAATTTCATGATTATTACAGAAATTCACGTTTTCAAACGAATATACTAGTGTTTGTTCTCTTAACTACCCACGTGGCTAACACCATTTTTTACGTTATAAATGAAAATGACTTTTTTTGGATAATTCTCGTATTTCATCTGTATTTAATACCGAAATTAGAAATACTGGCATTCTTAAAATATATAATCATGGTGAAGTGTAGACTAAATATGATCAATAAGTGCTTGAGTACGTTTGTTCTTGAACAAGAACAGAAGGACGTCGTAGTTTTTACTGTCAGTAACAAAACACCAAAATCACAGGACAATTTTGATTTTATAGGAAGTGTATCAGTAAGTAACGTGAAAATAAGAGACTTAGCAACGATGTACGATATTATTGGGAAGATTTGTTTTAGGGTCAACACTGTTTTTGATTTGAAGATTTTTATGATACTCGTGACTGCTTTTGGATACATACTTATTACGATACGGACAGCGTTAGCCTTTTATCAAAAACCTGGATATTATACAACGGATGTAATCAACGTGATAATTTGGTGTTTCAATGCGATTTGCAATATTTCAGCCCTTGCATTTATTTGTGAAATATTACTCCAAGAACGCAATAAGACAAAGCGTTTGGTAAACCAGATAATAATGAACTACGACCTACCGAAGACAATGAGAGTACAAGCTAAAGCGTTCATGGAACTCGTGGAGGCCTGGCCGTTACGTATCTATATATACGATATGTTTTCAGTAGATATTACCCTGATATTAAAGTTTATAAGCGTGGCAACGACCTATCTGATTGTAATTATTCAAATCACACATTTACTTTAGGCTTGTACTTACTAATCAAAGGTACATATGTCGTATGTTTAGCATAATTTAATAAATATCTACTTATTTGCACGAACGGAGTTCCATATTTGAACCTTAGATTGATGTGTGAGATTTATCATATCAAATCAGGTTATCTACTTCTGTATTTAACCTATTTGAATCACAATCCTTTAAGTGACTCTAATTATACCTATTATTTCAAATAATCCGATTATATTGTTTCCAGTGCTGAGACACAGGCCTCCTCTCGAAGAGAGGGCCGTAATCTACCACGCGAGCCCAGTGCGAATTGGTAGATGTGACATGTGTTCGAATTTGTGATTCTAAGACATGCCGGTTTCCTCACGATGTTTTCCTTCACCGTTTTGAGCGCAGTGGTGATGAAATTATTTACACAAAGTAAAGAACCTACTTGGGTTCGAATAATAATATAATTAGGAAGCAGATTCAGGTCGTGGGGACCTGAATCTGCTTCCTAATTATATTATTTTAGTTACTTAATTTAACAACGTTGCGAGTTCTATAGTTTGATATTTATATATATTTATCTGTAAAATTATTTAATAAATTTCTATTAATTTAATAATTTCCCTTCTTCAAAAAGGATGTTTTAGTCAATTTGATGATGTGTCAACCAATATTTTTATAATTTAATCTTTGTCTAGTTAGTATAATTTTCTATAATAGTTGATCTAATAATTGGATAGTAGTTATAAAAGTGTGTAAAAGTATTAAATTATAATATTTATTAAGTGTAAACTGTTTCTTATTTAGCAAAAAAATCAGTAACAGACAACGGGTGTTGTGAATTGCGGCGTGTAACGTGTAGTAAATGTTCTTAATGTTTATCTTAGATGGATAACGATGACAAAATGTCGATTTGGAATGGTTCCAAACTAAAAAAAAAATATTAAGAGTTTTCGCATCGACTACTAATATAATTTGTGATAAAGTTCTCAAATACTATTTATTTCAACAGTTTAAAAATTTAAATTAATTATGAAACAAAATTATAACCTAATTTAACTAAAACTATTTACAAATTTAAAAATTGCGTCGATCAAAAAAATCGTCCGCATCGCTGTCGACTGGTAATGTGACCAAGAGACTGGCGGCATTACCACGTTGTATGGCAATGCTTAGCCTCTGGCCAAGGTAAAAACCAGCCCTTGGGTCACGGGAAGTGTCCACCAGCCGTTTAGAGATTTGTTTAAATGGGCCAAGTGCACTCGGGCCCCACGGCCTGAGGGTTTCAACCCCAAACGGCTCAAAAATATAATGGGTTCACTAATGTTTCACCAAAACACCATTGACAAACTTTTAGTTTACAACCAACGTTTCATTTACTATTTATTTCACAAAAAACTTATTTCGAAAATGTTTTCTTTTATAAACACTCGCTTTACAAACATTTATTTGGCAAATGCTTCTCTTAACAAATGTGTCGGATAATATTTAATCATTTATGCATTTTTCATGAAATATTTAGATTCGTTTGAAAAATTACGTTTATACTAAATGGGTCATACTCACAAAAAGTGTACGTTTGGTATCTTTTCTTGTCCCGCTACTTCATAATTATGTAAATATCTTATATTGTGATATGTTCTCTTTTTTTCCCGCGTTTTTGCTATATTCGTCTATTAATACGAAGAGTTTTCTAGTATTTGGGCTTTAGTTTTTATTAAAAGAGTTTATTTTTTGAATGTCAAAGCAGGTGTTAAAAATCGCCCCATACATTTTTTAGTGTCCCAATGACCATTTCACATTTTCAGAGATAAATTGTTACGAATATACATCGCTTTATTAATCATTGGCCGTGGTTATATTATTCTTGGACCAATTTTATTCGTAAATCATTCACAGATTTTTTTATTTAATTAAACAAATTTTGTCCCAAAATTATGAAGTTTCGTTACTCAGGGTTAGTAATAAGCAATAAAATTATAAACTATTTAAAGTGGTAGAAACTATTTTTTCCTATTCTGGCATCAATATTACTTACGTTAAAATCACTGTCGCGACAGCCACTATGTTTTCGCCGTAGTCGTGAAGTCAAGATATGTATCAAGTGAATACACATACATACACATACATACAATCACGCCTTTTTCCCATGGGGGTAGGCAGAAACCACGGAACGCCACCTGCTGCGATTTGCCTGCTTTTTTTGTAATATTTACAAAAAAAACCTCAGGGTGATAATTTGATAAACGACTAGTATTGTGGTAAGTTAATATATTTTTGTTAACTTACTGTTTTCTTTTCTTATTTTTTGTATTATTCTAACGAATTCGCTTATGCTTGCGTTTTAAACACGTGGTTTACTTAAAAATATTTTTAGAGTATAAAAAAAAGAAATTATAAAATTTCTCATATTTCATTCTCATTTTCGTTATATTGCGTTACGCTACGAAACTGAGAAATTGTTAAGCTTAGTACACATCATCAAAAAGTATGTAATTATAGTCACGGGTACGTAAGTCGGCGAATGATTTTGTAGTGAGGGTGGAAATATACCTACATATGTACTCTACATACTTATTCGTAGGTATGTCAGTGTAGCGATCACAAATACTTAAGTTTTCTGTCTTTACCTTTACTTTAAAAACAAAATAACAAATACAGTAATAAATAGTTTGTAACACAAGTCAAAAAACTTATATGCTTTTCAGTAAAATACCATGGCTCCTGTGTCAAATGCCGAAAGACAAAGAAGATAGCAGCCATCGACTTGTCTTCTGAATTTGAAATTTTTTCCGAGTCTTTCAGCTCAGTATACGGAGATTCGACACATAAGGAAAAAGCAGATATAAAAAAATATATTTGTTACAAAGTTTGTTTTAATCATTCTAAATAAGTCTGAGAAGTCAGTATCGTTACTTATCAGTTTAGTTACAAAATTAAAATGTACACTTTTTCTGAGTAGGACCCAAATATCATTTTACGTTTATACTAAATACATTTTCTAAACTAGCCACAAAGTGATACTCGTAATTATGGTATTGTTTTGCATAATTTTATCGAACTTTCTCCCTCAAATTTTGTCGTTTCTGGCACTCGCCAGCCGCTGCCGCGGCACCTCGCTCTGCTCGTGCGTAGGAGGTCACAGTTTTAACCTAACCTAACCTCCCCTAACCATGTCAGCTTCAGCTGTCAACTTTTATTTTAAACGTTGTTTTATGAGATATAATAAAAATAAAATTATTTGTTTGTCAAATAATACGTTATTAAAAATCACATAATAATTTTTTTTAATTTAAGTGAATTATTTTACAAACTTGTTGTTGTATAATGATGAAATGACAAATCATGTTTTTGCCAATCGTTGCTTGTCAAGTATAATTTTGTAATTTATATTTCTTGGTGAACTGACAGGACACCAATATATTGACCAATAAAGTTATTATACTTACGCTGCTTGAGGTTTTCCGCAGCCGCAGCAGCGGCACCAGCACAGCACGCCGTGCTAGGAAGATGGGATAGTGCAAGAGTATCGACGCACATTGGATCCCACACTAAAGGTCTACCCACCTTCCGTGGAAATAAAGACATGCTGTCCGGTCTCTGGCCATCGTCGCTTGCCAAGCCATTGGGTAATACAGCTGGGACGCCGACGGTGACAAGAGGTCGTCGGATGATGTCATTAATGTTTGCGTGCCGCGCTAATCGACCCGCACATCGGCTGCAAGAGAAGCCGTGGTGTCCTAGACTGGTGACAATTTCGCCACAGTGACAGCGATGAGGAGAACAACATGGTGCTCCCAAACGTAGGGAAACAGCGAGGCGTAAAGTAGTGTCGTAGAACAAGGTGCCTGTATTCGACGACGGTAGTGCGTGAAGCCATAGACCCGACTCCCACTTACGCACAGCCAGCAGGCGCGTACGCTCCGCAGTAGTAGCAGACGTGTTGAGTAAATTGTCTTATACTACTCTGCAGAACGGCTCATCCCACCGTCTCTGGGAAAATGGATTATCGGGTAGCTCAGTGTTCGGGCAAGTGAGTCTCCAGGCATCTACAGCCTCGGTGAAGCACAGCACATCAAAATTAATCAGTGTGGGGGCTTGGATATTCCTGATTAATTTCTCTATACCGTGGACCGAGGATATAAAAGCCGGTAAATGAATACTAGAAATTTTGCGGACGCCGAGGCCTCCCATACGAATGGGAAGAGTATAGCTTGTGCCCAAGCTCGGTCGTCCATAGCCACACTTATAATCGAGGTTAATGTATGCCGGATAATTTAGTCCATTCTGTCGAATAGGTGAGTGTGCTTCCATAAATGGGAAACGCGAAGAAATTATGTGAATTTGGGGCCGAAACAGCAATAGCGAATAAGGGTGATGGCCGAATGCAAGTTAATTTAGAACAATCTTTCCGAAACGTCATTGAAATTTTGGATTTTTTCCTCAATAAAAATGGAAAAGGAATTCTCAAAGATTGGAGACTCAAGGAGACGAAGCGAGCTTTTTTCAATAAAAATTTGAATATCAGGAGCTATTGCACTAAATTTAGGAAATGTCAGATGTCTGTCAGTACTGTCCGCTAAGCAAAGTTCACATTTCGAAAGGTTGAGTTCAAGGCCAATGGAATGAAGTTCATTTTTTAGGAATTTTAGATCATTTAAGACAGTCTCTACTTCGCCTCTCAAGGTTCCATCATCAAGATGACAAACATTCAATTTGGAATTTAGCTGTCGAATAATTGGATGAATAGCTAAACTAAAAATCACTGGCCCGAGGGGGTCACCTTGTTGGCAGCCAACTGCAGATTCCAAAACGTTGTCCCGATACAGTAATTTAGATGGGTGTCTGTAACATTACCAAAGGAAACTATAGATTTGGGGTATTTCTTTTTTAGTTTCTGCCAGCAAGGTCTCCCTATTAACTGTACTGAAGGCGTTCTTTATGTCAACTCTAAAATACTTACATAAAAGATAATTTTTGTTTTCAAAATCCCAATTAATGCTATAATAGTTCTTTTAGATCAACAAATCTAAGACATTTTGAAGTAGTATACTGTGCCTTGAGGCACACGAGTATTATTCTAAGTTTTAAACCAGTAACTATTTGTTATCCTTCTTCCCCTGTGTATCTTGCCCCCCACTTTCAGTACATTTGCACTAACTACCACAAAAATCTACGCTTATCGCAGAATCGTCTTCGTCAATGTTCCAATCATCGCACAGAGTTCGTTCACTCTTCTTTCTTTGTCCAGTCTAATCCTCTGTGGAATGCGCTCCCTCAGGAAATCAGGATGGCATCCAACCGATTGACCTTCAAAGTTCGCGACCACATTCACAAAAAGTTGACAGTATCATTACAGCGCTAATGTTTCTTCATTCAACACTCCTACATAAACAAATTAACATTAAACAATTGGCTTGAAATAGGAAATCTTTTCCCTGAAACAGAACGCTTTGTCATAGCTATACAAGATCAAATCATCAACACCAGTAACTATAGAAAATTTATCATTAAAGACTACTTACAATCACAAATGACAGACGCCACAGATGCCACATTCAATCAGAAACCATACAACACATAACAGGAGCATGCATAACCCTCAAACAGACAGACAACACGCACAGACCACAACTAGGTTGCAAACATCATCCATCAGAAAATACCACTCAAACGCAGTCTTATAAAACATACTAACACTCCTTACTATAAGTAAGCGCCGCAAACCATCCTCAAAAATGATACTCACAAATTGTACTACGATAGCGCCATACTTACCTTTACTTGGCTTTAGCCCGTAAATTCACCTAACACCAGCCTGAGAGCTGAGAAAAAGAACACTCCCAAAAATAATAATAATAGTGAATCATTTAATTCAGGCAACAAAGACCCATAACATAAATACCTTATAGACAAACTTTCATAATTATAAAAAACCACAAAAACACTACATTTGGTAACTTGGTTTCGGTCGTGCTTCCCTGTAGCCTTCTGTATCGCGGGAACCTGGACGATATCGAACTTAAAATTTCTAGTCCTAGTTGACTCCAACCGCGACAGTTTCAGCGACTTCCGTTCGTCGGCATTCATTTGACCATGACTCCTCTTGATGATGTATTGGAGGAGCTTATCTCCTGTCATCTGAGGGTCAAACCGGGAAATATATAGAAGCATGGTGGGTACAGCAGCGCGGACATCCTCACTTGCGAAACCGGTACTACGTTTGTTGCAGTTGCGTCGCGAACGACTCCTCTTGCTATCAACCAGAACAAAACCGTCCTCATCCACTTTACTGGTTTTAGCAGCCGGCGCCTTCGGCTTCTGCGTCTCAACAACCGATGCCGTACCAGCAGAAGCTAGTTGAGAACTTTGGCGAAGGCGTGAAGCCTTTTCCGCGTTTTCCTCACGCGGCTGTGTTTTTGTCGTTGCATTTTGGGCCTGTGACGTAATTATGTCACTAGCTACTTGCACATTGTGATAGCCTATCGAGATGGAACGAAATGGGAGGTATTCACCCAGCAGTGGGACATTAATGAATAATAATAATTGACTTATCTTTAATGACAATTTCATTAATCCGCTGTGTTTTTCCGAAAATTTAGCATAAAATGTATTGATGTCAGTTCAAATCAGAAGTGTCATTTTTTTATGGGTGGAAAATCATCAAATCACTTTTCCAGCTCTGGGCGGAGGGAGGGGGTGTCAGACTTTTACTAACTAAAACCCACCCGTGTTCCGCCAGTTCCCTATGCCAGGGCCACGGTAACTCTTTCGAACAAATCTGCGAATCTGGTAGGCATCGGTCCTAGCACCCCTTCAATTTGCTCACATCTCTTTGAGGCACGCGTGGAACACAACGCACCGCCAACTCAGACCTGCTCCTTACCGGGCGGCGAGCTACCTATTGCTCGCCGTCCGCAAAGCCCACCTACGGTGGCCAGGAGTCGGTAATGGACTTCCGACGCCCGGGGCGTCTTCAGCGGCGGCTGAGGGCGTTAGCGCGCAGGGATTGCGTCTCACTCATGCGCTCCGCCTCCTGTTTGACCGTAAGAAAGACCATTAGGGACACAGACTATCACCTATCTTTAGCCTACATTTTAAAATGATGTATTTCCTGTATTAAACACGCAAGTAGTGCGTTAGATACGGTCGCGGTCGGTCAGATTATTGAAGTTTCACTACTAAACACGTATCAGCCTAGTCGACATCGGCAGTCAGAATAACCCTCCGTATTGATTTGCGTTAATTTAGCTAATTTTAGATATCTACTATTTTTTTTTTTTTCAATAGTGTCAATAGTAGTTTCATAATAAGTGTATCTTGGCAGATACTCATGTAATTTTAACGTTGATCAATATACTTAATTGCCTATACGCCTACTTACTTAATCATGCATATACGAGTGAACACATTATCGTAATGGAATGTAATTTTATCTTGGGTAATTTTCCTTTCATATGATGGAATGTTTCATATTTCAATTCTTTTTGTCACACTCTAGCTTAAGGACGTCCTTCTTTCAGTAATACTGGACGAATAACTCTACTTGCTATTTAACATGGAAGACGATAAAGAACAAGACAATGAATCAAATATTGATAAGAAAGAAATCAGTAGCGAAAAAAAGAAAATAATCGACATAATTAACAATATTAAACCTGAAATAATATTTGAGTACTGCTATGGAATATTTAGATTTCAGGTTCTCGATGGAGAGTTACGTCCCCCAAACTGGAAAGTAAAAGTATTTGGAATTTTGATTATGTTAATTTACACTACTGTATTTTTCTGGTTCTTATTCCTAACTGGAGGGTCTAACTATATTACTAATAATACATATCAATTCTTTGACTCAGTGGACGAAGTTGCTTCTTTTGTGGTTATGTTTCAATACGCTGCCTCGATAATAGCCGCCAATTTTATCATCAGTTCGATAAATATTCGTATGGTCACTTTACTTGCAGAAGTAGACAACATGCTGCAAGTGGAAACATGTGCAGATTTTTATAAAAAAATGGGTATAAAGCTCAACAAGTACCTAATCATACTGATTATAACTCACATTATCAATGGTGGAGTGGATTTCTACAGTGTACCAAATATCCGGTGGGGAATTATAATTTTTCTCCTATATTTTATTCAGAAATTAGAAGTATACATTTTCTGTACATATGTTATCATGTTAAATGGGAGACTCACCCTTATCAACAGCTATTTGAAAGAATTTATTCAAGAACAAGACAAGAAGAACGTAACAGTGTTTACAGTCAGGGGCGCAAAAATTAAAAGCGAGAAAATGTTGAATTTCATTGGGCGTCCATCAGTAAGAAATATGAAAATAAGAGATCTAGCCACAACTTATGATAACATTGGGGAAATCTGCGCCATGACAAATGACGTTTTTAACTTCCAGATATTTTTGACTCTGGTATCTGCTTTTACGTACATAGTTATAACTATGTGGACATCCCTTTCTTTCTACCGCACATCAACTGACTATAAAATAAGTAAATTAATAAATAATATGATTTGGTGTTTCAACACCATCTGTAATGTTGGCACCATGTCATTTACTTGTGAACGGCTGCTAGTAGCACGCAATGAGACCAGAATTCTAGTGAACAAGATAATAATGAACTACGATCTACCGAAGACAATGAGAGTACAAGCTAAAGCATTTATGGAACTCGTGGAGGCGTGGCCGTTACGTATCTATGTATACGATATGTTTTCTATAGACATTAAGTTGATGTTGAAGTTTATAAGCGTGGCGACGACATATTTAATTGTTATCATTCAAATTTCTCACTTTATCTAAGCTTGTGTGGACCTTTGAATTACTCTAAGCTCACTTTTAGTCACCTCTAGAGTGTTATATGTAATACTAACACGGAAAAACTATGAATATCGTCTCAAGTGTATCGAATAGTATAAGTTCAAAGATTTATCTTAAGATTGTTGTCACATATAAGTTTTCGATTTAAAATCTTGGATATTGTGTCCGCGAAGAGTTAAAAATAAATTATTCAACTTTTCTCTAATTTCTATTGATCGTCATCATTTATTGATACAGCTCGTGAAATTCACGCAAGTATCCCGTTTCTACATTCCTCTATAAATCTTTCGGTCCTTACATCCAAAAACACACATTTTGGTACGACTTCGGTTACTTATATACTTCTTATTATCTATATCTGAACCAATAATAAAGCTGAGAATTTGTTTGAACGCGCTAGTCTTTGGTATTGCTTTTCGTATTTGAAAGGCTTTAACTTATAGGCTACTTAACATCACGCTAGGACCCCCTTACGAGCCAAGCAAAAACAAGTCTAAATCTTTTTTAGACGATTTTTTAGTCTTCTAAACCGGAAGTGAACATTTCAAAACAAAATTTTGGAAACTTCGACCATTTTTTTTTTTTAATTTTCTTATTTCAAAATATAGCTTAGAGTATCTAAATAATACACGAGAAGTTTTGAAATGGGATCTGCATTAGTTAAGGAGATAGGTAAATTAATGCATGTACATGTAGCAGTAAGTATGCTATTAGGCGCTTGTTTATGTCGGTTAATATGCGAATTATGGAATTAAAACGCGACACTGTTAATATTTATCATCCTATTTATATTTGCTGAAGCTCTAACAATAATTAGGGGTAGTTATAAAAAAATAAAAAAATATCAAGACATTGATAAAAAACATTTGAATAGCTACAAATATTAGTAGGAACAAGTAAAATATAATTCGGTAAATAATGTTTGTTTGTTAGTTTGGTTAGGTAGGGGTAATCTCCGGAACTAGTAGAAACTGCAACGACTACTACTCAAAACTTCTATAAAATTAAATGATAATTGTAATGAAATAACGTAAAAACAAATTCAAAACAATTTTATTCTATATTTTTTTCAATTTTACTTTGAGAATCTATGCAACTGGATCTTTTTACAAGGAGACCTTCCGTTGTTGGAATGAAGGCATGCAACTTTTTAGTTCCTGGAATGGTTAATGCAGAATTAAACCGGGGTTGCAAAAAAAATCCTTTCACGATTAATATCATCTTCGGAACAGTAGTAAATCACTGTTTGTTTTAAAGATGATTTTGCCCATTCATATAATGGCATTGGTGAAAGGATTGATCTACTTGCAGGTAATTGTCGTCGCTAAACGTTTGAGTTTCCCCCCACGACCATCACATGGCCCCTTTCCATGAGACGTTGCGTGGAAATGTATTTCTGCATTCGTATTAAAATCATGTTTATAATAAAATAAATTCACAAAATTGAATCTATTTTTAAAATGTTGAGAGGCACCGTTGGTTATATATAATTTAAGACACATCTATAGCTTGTTCAAGACGGTGTTTGTGTTTTTGGTAAGAGTAAACTTTTTGATAAGCTAAAGATAAATTTATCTTTTACTTCTTCCTACTAATATTTGTAGCAATTCAATTATTTTTATCAATGTCTAGATATTATTTTATTTTTAATAACTACCCCTAATTATTGTAAGAGCTTCAGCAAACATAAATAGGATGATAAATATTAATAGTGTCGGGTTTTAATTCCATAATTCGCATATTAACCGACCTAAATAAGCGCCTAACAGCATACTTACTGCTACATGTACAGACGCCAACACATCAAGCTACTACAATCTGTCAGATTTCTTTGATAGATTTTCGACTTTATTTCTAGAGCATTAGGTTCAAGGTTCATTTGGAAAAATTGACAGTTTCGGGTAGCTTGACCTGGTGGCGTCTGTACATACATTAATTTACCTATCTTCTTAACTAATGCAGATTTCATTTCAAAACTTCTCGTGTATTATTTAGATACTCTAAGCTATATTTTGAAATAAGAAAATTTAAAAAAAATGGTCGAAGATTCCAAAATTTTGTTTTGAAATGTTCACTTCCGGTTTAGAAGAAAAAAAAAATTTTTTTCAAATTTGATTACTTTTTTAATAAGATCAGTTAATTTTCTATACAAATCGCGTAGTTTGAAAATTTATTGTAATTGTTTTCAATACGAAAAAATTCTTCAAAAAATCGTAATTTCGATTTAGACGATTCTTTGGGAGCCCATAACTAGACAAATACACATCATATATAAAAAATAAATTATGTCCGTATTTATATCTACTAGAAGTATAACTGGACCTAATATGAACAAATTTCAGAACCTCACTTTTTTTTCCCTGTCCGCTTGACGTGAAATGCCCCATATATAGCACGGCTTGAAGCCGTCATTTCAAACTACACCAAATCCCGCTCTACCCAGCAGGGAATTAAAGACACGGTTCCCTTATCATTGGACCTCACAAAACTCTACCATCTCCTGCATGGAAGGATAAACTCCTTCCACGCCGATTCTCTCACGGAGGAAGCTCTCACCCGAAGCGTCATCAGGCGCGTCTCCAAAAAAATCTCCACGTGTGCGAGATCTGATATCCGAGAAGAACATAGCTGTTCGTGCCTACGACTCGTTTCATTGTGACGCAAACAAAGCCCACATGTTTAATTTACAACGTGCTGAAAAGAATCACACTGTGAAGAACCATTCCAAGGGCTGAAAAAAATGCTCTGCGAACTCGAACCCACCCACCAAACCTCCCAATAGGTCTGGCTAGTTTCCGAGTATATTCTTACCCGTCCTCATAAGAGCGTAGCCTTTGACCCCCATGATAGATTTCAATGCCTGGCCGACAGCCTAGAGTCTCAATGCAACCCGAGGTCGAACGTAGGTCCTCCCTCCTACCCGTTGAAGACCCTGATGATCCACTGCCTCGCGTCACTCCAGACGAAGTGCACGACATTATTAAAGGGCTCCAAGCTAGCGAAGCCCCCGATTTGGATGGTATCACCAGTGAGAGGTACAAACTCCTCCCCACCCCTCTCATATTTCTCATAACCGTCGGCAACCTGAACAACAACATCTTTCATCAAGCGTAGAAAGAAACTACCGTCATCGGTATCCTCTAGCCGGGCAAGCCTAATTCTGCCCATCAGTCTCAGAACGAGCAGTTTGGTTTTCGCACCCAAAACTCGTGCGTCCAACAAACCTGGTGGGTTTGTTAGACGGACGCAATGTACAGTACATAAGCGCTGGCTTCCAGCGTAATGCAATGACGAGCGTGTTGTTCTTCGACATAGCGAAAGCCTTCGACAAAGTCTGGCACGACTATAGACCGGTGGTTCTCTTCTCGAAACTACGCTGACTACCTCCCTCCTCCCACATCCGATCACTATGTATGGTAAGAAGATTAAAGCGAGCAAGAAAGTAAGGTGGTGGTTAAGGATCACGCCTAGGCATTTGACTAGGTCATTTACGCACACGCTAAACCCAACCCTCTCCATAGTACACAGATCCTGCAAAACCGTTTCCTTAGAAAAGTTAAGGGAGCTCCCTTTTATGTCCGTAATGGAAATCTTCATCTAGACCTTAGAATGCCCACCATCCAGCAGTTCATAAAGCGCCTTCCCAAGCATTTCTTCAATTATGCTATAAGCACCCCACCGAAAATAAAGCTCTCCGGCTTAATTTTTATATACATTGTTCTTTCTGAATAAGTCGTAAACACTTTTTGAAATTCTGATACTCTAGATACTACTGTCAGCCAGCCATGATGATACATCTTTTAACGAAAATCAGCATGGATTTATGTTAAATATGTCGAAAACAGTGAAATACAATTGAGCGTAGATTAAATTATTATGTCTCATGACTATTATCTCATGATAAACATTAACGCACCATGATACCATCATCTTCGCACATAAAATAACTCATTATTGTGATAGGATCGAAAACCAATAGAGAATTAAGAAACTTTAATATTACCTAATATAAGCAAACAAGACTTAATTATATTAATGGAACTTAATATAAATAACGCGATGACAAAAAGGTGACATTAGTCAGATCGGAGTATTCGACATCGAACAAACGTTTTCGTTCCGTAAATTCAATATATAAAACTGACACCATGGAAGCTCAAAAGGAAGAAAAAAGTCAGTCTTATTCCGGAGAGAAGCGCAAAATAATAAGTGATAGTAAGAAGCAAATTATCGATACTATAAATTTCATAATTATAATTGAATATATCCACGGAATATTTAGATTTTCTAATGATAATGATGAGTTACGACAACCTAATTGGAAAATGAAAGCATTCACAGTTTTTGTCATCTCTACATATATCATTTTATTTGGATCATACTTTAGTTTCCCGACTACCTTTACCAATTACGACAGCAGCAATTATGTCCAAACTGCTGACAAAGTTCGAATCACAATAATGTTCATCCAATACGCTCTTTGTACGGTAACAGCTTCTTTCTTTGTTAATAGAATTAATATTCGCATTATAACTACACTTGCTAATTTAGACACCATGTTACAAGTCGGGAAATTCAGTAAGTTTTACAGCCAATCACGTTTTGAAACATATAAATATATGTTTCTTGTTGTTATCAGTCAGTTTACTACCAGCCTCTTAGACTTGTTTACTGTAGGAGATATAGCATGGGCTATTGCTTCAACACCCCTAAATTTTGTGCAAAAACTGGAAGTTATAACCTTTTGTAAATACGTTGACCTGCTGAGGCGAAGACTGATAATGATTAATAACTATTTAAAGACGTTTGTGGATGACCAAGACCAGGATAGCGCTACTGTTTTCACAATAAGATGCAGACCAGCTCAAACTAAGGAGAGATTCAATTTCATTGGACATGCTTCAGAGAGTAATACTAAAATACGAGACACGGCGAAAATGTATGATGTTATTGGACAGATTGGTTCCATGATCAATGAGGTTTTCAACTTTCAGATCCTTACGATTCTTATGAGTACCTTTATATTTATTATTATTATCATGTGGACGTGTCTCTACTATTACCGTACATCTATTAATGACTTAGGACTATTAATGAATGTAATATTGTCTTCTTTTATTTGGATTTGCTACGTGGCTATGATGTCCATTGCTTGTGAGCGATTGCTATTAGTACGCAATGAAACGAAGATTCTTGTTAACAAGATAATAATGAACTACGACCTACCGAAGACAATGAGAGTACAAGCTAAAGCATTCATGGAACTCGTGGAGGCCTGGCCGTTACGCATCTACATCTATGATATGTTTTCAGTAGACATAACGCTGATGTTAAAGTTTATAAGCGTGGCAACAACTTATTTGATTGTAGTCATTCAAATATTTAACTTCTTTTAAGTTTCAATCGCAAAATATTTAAAGATTGTATTGATTCAGCACAATATTGTAATTTTAATCTGCCGATATCATCGGTTGCGTGGTATTAGAAATAAAAACGTTGTGTTTAAAATTAAATTTTTATTACTTTATCCTTTTCTCTTTATACTATAATATGCTGGAGGTTTAAAGTATATATATACCACAGAGCCATTTTTTCTCATAAAACACAATTCAGTGACTTCAATATTACGGTTTCATCATCTCTTACACATAAAATAAATTAAGCATGTAAGCCATTTTCATGGACATAAATTACAATTTATTTAATTCGTCAATAGACAAAACTTTGAAAAGCCGCTTTAGGTTTTTCATCACGGAATTTACACCGTATTCAACCATAGGAGTACCGAATTCTTCAGCTACCATTTTCCAGTTGCTGTTCATGAAGTTTAAAACAGCTTCACCTGAGAAAGAAATTAAATGTAAATTATAAATGCTAACATGCGATTTCTCATCGTCACTTTAATCTTTATTTACGATACCTACTACTACCACTGTGACTTATAAAATAATTTATCATTTTCAAAATCATGTTTTACCCATTTCCAAAATTGCAAATTTATCAAACCATTAGGTATCTTTTAAATAAAATCATGTTTTACCTATTTCGAAAATTGAAAATTCATCAGTCTTACAAATAACGTTTGAATGTTGATTACGGTTACGGCTAATGCCCAATAAGTTTGCAAAAAAATTAAACGTCTATAAATGTGCGGTAGATTCATAGTAACGACAAGATTACTAAAGTCTAATTACTTTATAAGGTGGACATCGATGAACAAACGTAACGGTAACAGGTTGTTCATTGAAGCCCCTCCCTGCCACCATGTATATCTAGATCTACCTACGTAGATTCGATCAATATTGGTCGAAGTGGATATGTCTGTCCAAAGTAAACAAATATTTACGTGATAGGCACGTTACGTATTTATTATGCACAGTTCAATCCATCAGTAATAACTTATAACAATATTACCTATTCCTGAGCGTGCCTTCTAAGATATACAAATGAAAAATTGCTTATCGGTATACATAGGTAATGTGGATGAGGAATACCTAAATTGGAAAACTTTTCAACAATCTTAGGAACATGGCAAATACCTGCTCATAAACCACTGTGTATTAAATAAAAATATATATAACATATTCCTTCAACTTGAACTAAAGTTAGTAACATACTTAATTTTACAGGTTGTTTCGCGCAAGGACCAGTAATTTTTTTTGGGGATTTGGTGGGTCATCCGCTGTATTTCACTCATAGACCAATGTTTTATTGTCACTCATAGATTAGAACCTCTAAATGTCGCTGTTTTTGAAAGATTTCATTTTTAAGAGTTTGAAAGCTCGTCAAGTATTTTTTGTTATGTATGCTAAGAATATATGTTTTATTTAGGACAATGCAATAAAAGTCATTAGTGCAAACAAAACATACTAAAAAAAATAAGTCGTTTTAAAGACCATGATTCAGGTAATTTCCATTAACAAACAATAAAATCGTATCTCGATTATAGTGACACTTAGGACATGGGGTCTGTGGGTGAAATATAACACAAAACCCACCCAAAAAAATGGTGGTACATGCGCCAAACACGTTTAGTGTAGACACACTTTTTTAAAAGTAGGTAGGTATACTTACTTATTTCGGGACTTCCCTTGAAAAGGTTCGTCATACTGTAGCTGACTCTGCCGTCGTAACTGTGGTCAATATTCGAATTCTGAATATCCAAGTACCTTTTTCCATCTGACTTGACTTTGGACCCTAAAGTAAGAATACTGTGTAACTTGATGTTATCTGAAAAAAATATAGGTATCTACATATATTAACACGATAGAACAAACGACCAATAAGGAAATCATCATTGCGTCAAATAAAGGTTAATTTTAGTTGACTTTTGTATAATAGCGCTATCCGTAACGAATTTTCTGTTTACAAAGTAAATAACCTCATGTCCCTGTGATAAACAGTACTATAAAAAAACCTACAAAAAGGATCTGAAGGACTCAATAATGTAAACAAAAGAATTTTTTGAAGATTTATGGTTAAAACCAATATAAGATTGTAACTATAAAGATATTCTCTTATAATAAGTCAACAGCAGTCATATTTTTTTCAATGTTCTATACTAAATAATATAATAAAATATAATAAGCTGAAGAGTTTGTCCGTTTAGTCGACACGCTAATCTCAGGAACTAATTCTTTGAATTCAAAAATCGTTTAGTGTTGGATAGACTATTCATCCAGGAAGGCTTTAGACTATATAATATCACGCCAGAACCCTTAAGAGCCGAGCAAAAAGAAAAAACACGAATACGAACACCTCGCACGGCAGGCGATTCTATTCGACGAGGTGAGTCTACCCGACTGCATGAGATTTGACGCGGACGAAGTCGCGGGCGGAAGCCAGTTAAGACATAACACTTACTGCACTTAATAGTAGATTCTCCATCACCATCTATCTGGAACACAAGAAGACGTCCGGAAGATTTGTATTTTCCTTTGATAGTCAAATTACAATGTAGTTGAGTTTCAAATGTATTTTCTTCATATCTGCAAAAATTTTAAATTCATGGACATATAAACTTGTTTGTGGCTTGCTTTTTATATTTTTATTGTGACTGATTGTGTAGAATTAAAATATAATTTTATTAGTCATCGCAATTTGTATGCCATAGGATTCCAGTTATAAATGTTTATAAACGTACCTTGCAAAATCAACAATGCAGTCTTTCAGTCCTTTTGCGTAACCATCAGTGAATTCGATATCAATACCTCCAGGCAATTTCAAATTCAATTGCTTCAGTATGTAAGGATCCAAAGAATCGATTCCAAGTTCAGGGATTCCATTTGCAATAGCTGGCAAAGCCGCCTGTATGGTTTCCTTCCAACACCCTGGTGACATATCTTTGCATGGTCTTCTGAAAGAGACTGTAGGGACGTCATCAATTAGTGTCAAACACAATAAAACAACATTAATCCTTTTAGAATCAAGGCACCATCAATGATTTTAGTATTGAGAGTTAATCTACTTGGCACTGGAAAGTTACACCAAGTAAATAGCATAAGATTTAATATTTTATCTACACAATTTCATACGTATATTGATATAGGAATAGATTATATTTATTCACCAAAGGCATTAAATCCCCTGTGTAAAATAGAGTAAAATAAATGAAAATATAATTATATGATGATTAATGAGTTGTTGAGGATCAAGTTTTTACATTCGTCCTACAAACGTAAAAAACGAAAGACTTACTTGAATATGCCGACGACAATCCAATGATCGATGCTAGTGAAACAATATAAAATAAAATCGCACAATTCATTTTATTAAGCTCTAAAAAAACAATACACTCGAAGTAAATCTACGAAGCCAGCTCGTCACCAACTGATGGGCAATAGAATTTTTGAGCCAAATATATACAAGAAAAAATGTAATTAGGGTTCATTTGCAATATTGCAGCAAATGATGTCATAATGGTAATTTTCATACGTAATAGGTTCCAATAAAAATGCGTAAGTAATCTAATTAGTCTTTAATCGGGGTAAACAATTTTGCTATAATGACCTCTTCCTGTGTCTTTGTCTTTATCTGTTTCGTTATTAAACCTAGCATCTAGATCGTGATCTTCATCTTCGTCGGGGTTTTTCGGTTTAGTTACGGGCGCCTGAGTGGTCGTTGATCCAAAAATATCAATTAATACATCATTCGGAATCGTAAAACCTAAAGTAGATGACGAATTTGGGTCTGCGTTTGTGGTTATCCTCATTGTTGTTATCGGTTCCGTGGATGGTGCCGCGGTGGTTGTTGTGGTGGGTGAAGTGAATAGCGATGGAGTTGTTGCAGAGCTTCGAGATGGCGTGGTCACAGGATCCTTCTTCCCATTTATTTCTTGCGTAGTTTGTGATGGTGTGCTATCAGTTCCATCAGGACCAAGATCAAATTCGTCAACACATCGCGATTTGTGTTTGAAGTCTACCTCTGGAAGATACAACATATAAATAAGGGAGATTTATAAAACAGTATTAAATTAACTAAGAAAACTGTACCTAGAAAGGAAACTTACCAACGCCGCAAAATCTGGAGCAATGTAAGTTCCCAAGGTTAGTGTAGGTGAGATCATCTGACCCACAAACGGGATCATATTCCGCCGTTACCGGGCAACGTTGTATACAGCTCAATACATAAGGTGATAAAGTTGGAGGCGGGGCTACTGTGGTGGTTGTTGAAGTCGTAGTAGGACCACATGGTCCTAAACGAGTTACGGCTACACCTGTAATTGATATTTAAATGTCAAGGCTAACTATGTGTTTAATCTGCGACGGTTAAGTCATTTAGAAAATTGCCGGTCACGAAGAATTCTAAAGATAGGAACATGCATGAGAGACAGATTAAAGACCTAGTTGTATTTTATCTTTGCTACATTTAAGCGAACCAACTGAACGAATATTTACCGACTCCACACAGTTGGGCACATAGCAATCGGCTGGGATTGCTGTACGTGATGTGGTTTGAGCCACAAACAGGATTATATTCCGATGTGACCGGGCACGCATTTATACATTCTTGTACATCAGGTTCCTGGGTAGTTCTGCCAATATGTGGGGTTGTTGGCGGTCGCAATGTTGTTGTTGTTTTAGGTTTGACTGGGTTGAACCCACAGGCAGCGCATGGTTTCTCACATAATACCTCGACAACTGCGGAATATTTATAAATATTTACCATTTCATGTCAATAATTCTTAGCATCTCGAGAATTTATACAAAATCCCATTCAAATCAATATCTATACTATCGGTACTTAGTTAAACAATGTTCCATTATGACAGTAATATAAATTAAATATTTAGTTAGTCATCATTCTCAGAATTAAATGAGAAATTAGTAAAATTTCTAAAGCCAAAAGTAGTTAAGTGGCTCATTTTTAAGTGGAGAGTCACTTATTCGTTGGGTGAATATCTATAAAAATAATAGAGAAGAATGTATTCTATATTGTATAGCACTGATGGTTGATAAAATAGGTGGCTGTGAACATTACACGTCATTACTTAAGAGTAAACCTCACCTTCGCCGCAACTCTGAGCACATTTCAAACGATCCATATTCATATAAGTCACGAGATCTGTCCCACAAACAGGAACAAAGGATGCGGTTATACGACATAGTCTCATACACCGCTGGAAATCAGACAATGATACGGTACGTCCAATGAGAGGTGTTGTAGTGGTCGTTGCAGGAGGAGCCGTCTCATTACCATCATAATCATAATCATAATCCCAAATGGGTGGTGGACACACAGATCTGCGTACTAAAGTCACATCTGGAACAACGTTGAAATGAATATTAAAAAGGAAAAGGTCGTACCTATAACATAATAATACTAAGCTGCTTATTCGATTATCGGTAACGTAACACGGACGTAACACAAAAAAACACGCAACTCGGCTCTTGCTAAAATCAGGTACTCTGCATTCAAAGAAATAATTTATTATATTCAACGTTGTAAATTAAATCTTGAAGATTACACAGCGCTTTACTAATAACAGGATACATTGAGCAAAATAAGTCTGTGTTTCTGCGATTTCGCCATCAACTTTCATGGAACAACGATGTAAAAAATATCGGCCTTGTTTTTTACAAGTGATAGAAGCGAATTATGGGATTAACCCTTAATATGGATCCTGATATATGAGCGTGGATTTACGCGAGATTCAAAAGCTTTTTTAATTGTTATTGTAAGTACGGCATTAACCAGTTAAACAAAGTTATTTAAAACTATGACGTGTCGTTTTTAAACAGGGGAAGAGCGCGGATGTCTCAAATACGCATGTAGTTATTTTATATTTCCAATTACAACGTTTTTTTTTTAAAACCCAAATGTTATACGCCCAAGATATAGGGTGTGTACAATACCAAAATAACGATGATGAGAATTAATGAGAAATCTTACTAGTCACAAAAACACTTCAATTAAACCAGATTATTAAAAAGGCTCAACTTACTGACTCCACAGGAGCCGGCGCAAAACAACTTCCCTTCGTTGTTATAAGTCACACCGTTCGAGCCACATACAGGGTTATACTCAGGTGTGGAAAGGCACAAATCTATACATTCTTCTATTGCTGGCGATACCGTGGTGACTCCTTCTTCTTCAACTGTTGTTGTTTCGACTCCAGCATTAGCATCCGTTGTCGTTTCAGGAACAGAATTAGAAGTAGTTACCCAATGAGTAGTATCTACTGTATGCGGAGTTGGGTGCCAAGTAGGTGTTGATGCCGTACTAATTGGGGGCTTGGGGATAGGACTAACAGTTGTTGTCGTTATAATTTGAGGGGTTGATCTCCAGGCTGCAGTAGATCCTGAAGGTTTAGGTGTAAATCGTGTGTGTGCTGGATGTGGTGGTAAAGTGGGCGTGAAGGGAATCCTGTGCGTTGTTGTTATAGGTTTTGGTGATGTTGGTACGGGTTTTGGTGTTGTCGGTATGGGTTTCGGAGTTGACGGTATAGGTTTCTGAGTTGTCGGTTTAGGTTTATGTGTGGGTTTTGGTGGTTTTCTGCAACAACAAAATATCAGCATTAAATAATGATAACATTGACATTGATTCAAACCATCAAAATCACCAACACAATTACAATTAAAAAAAGGTTTTTAATTAATTTAACTCAGCAGATTCTCTGCAGGGTTAAATGAACATAGGTATTTTCAAGATTGACCCTAGTTTAAAAGATGTCATCGTTAACATTTGAAAATTTGGTGTTCGTTTGTTAGTTTGCTTACACCAGTCAATGATGGGAATATTTAAATTATTCCAAGGAAAAAACCAGTTCTAATTTTGCTTACTTGTTATGTGGGTGCTTGCAAGGGTGTTTCGAATGTTGGTGACCGTGCCAACCACTGTAGTCTTCATAAGATTCCCCGGAACGATCTGAACTGTCTCTGTCTCTTTCGCGACTATAATCATCGGGACCATAACTATCATCAGGACCGTAACTATCATCTGGTCCATAGCTATCATAGCTCTCTCTGTCTTGGCTACTATCCCTAGAATCTGATCTATCATCCCATACGGGTGCATTATCCCAGTCACCGCGTTCATGTGGAGGTCCAAAATCATTATCATGTGGCCGGTGGTGTGGTTTCGGCGGTGGTTCATGATGGTGTGGTTTTTGTGGTGGTCCATGGTGAGCCCCATGTGAAGGCCTGTTGTGGGACCAGTGGGATGATTTATGAGTACCCCCTATTTTTTTGCGATGTATTTTTGGACCATAGCCTTGAACAGCTACAGTGCCGAAAAACACCGCGAATGCTGAAAATCAATGAAGAAGTCAGTTTTAGTCGGTCAAGATAAATTTTCTTATTTAAAAGTATCTAAGTACATATGTTCTGAATAATTAGGTAGTTCGTGCGGTAAATAGCCATTATACTAGCGAAACTTTTCATTTAATGAGTTTCGGTTTGACCTTATTATTTCATACTACGGTTTTAGTGTATATGTTACCGGTAATGTATGAAATCTAGGAATTGTATACAACTCCTAGGAAATTTATACAATTCCGAAGCTATTTAGGAAATGTATAAACTATTGTTTTAAAAATTATTTAATACATACATATCCTGGGAAATGTATACATTTCCTAGGAATTGTATATAATTCCAATATAGTATTAGGAAATGTATAAAAAGCGCCATAATAAATTGTTTTCGAATCTTTTTCGAAGCTAGGCGATGGAGCCCCGCTAAGTGGGGCTCCTACTTCTGGGTGGTTTATAAAAAAATAACCACGAAGGGGATGGCGGGGTCTATTCGCTCACTTCGCTCGCTCAAGCGACCCCGCCATCCCCTTCTAACCTAACCTATCCGAGTCGGAGTGCCTTAAAGTCCCGATTGCATCCAGTTTCTCCTAATATAACAACCGTTACACACCCAATGTCGATGGCAAATGATGTTATGGCATATGATAATTATGGCATGTGATAATTAGGGCACGTGATAATTAGGGCTTACAATGATTATGACAAATGATGTTATGGTAAGTGATTTTATGGGAAACAAAGCTTCTAGCACGTGACTAATATAGCAAATAAGAGTAGGGCAAATAAATATTACGTCATATAATATTATGGCTGTTGACTATTATAGCAAATGATATTAGGGCAAATAAAATTCGGGCAAACGGCGGTATACCGTTTTACATTTCCGATTGCTATTTAGGAAATGTATAGATTTACTAGGAAATGTGTCTAATATAATTTATTTCACACATTTCCGGGCGATTTTAGGAATTACATACATTTCCTAGGAATTGTATACAATGACGGATTACATACATTTCCGTTAACGTATACACAGTAAACAGCTAAAAAAAACATCCCACAAAATACGTGTAGATTTACGGGTAAAACCTTAACATTATCGTTATTATAGCAACAACGACAAGTTAGGTGAGCACTATGTATCTATCATATAATTAATTTATCTCCCATTGCTTCATTTTTATAATAATTCTTTTACTTGTTGCGGTATGGTAATTTTGTTATAGGTCCATCGTCTTCACATATAATTATATAAATATTGTATACTAATATTGAAAATCATTTTAAAAGAGTAACGGTGGACTTGCTTGTCTTTTCTCCATACGAATCTACTTTTTCGAAGGGGCGATTAGTTTCAATTCTATTTTAATGTAAATGTTGACGTTCAAAAGTGCCTTTTATGAGACTATTTGAAATAAATACTTTGACTTTGTTAAATGCCCACGTTTTAGTTTTCACTTTAAAAGTCATTAAATAAGCTATATTAGAACCAGTTCTAAGTATTATAAACGATAGGTAATTTTATAGGACTAGATAACAATACTGTTAGGAAGTAATTAACCAATCGTCAGACAATATAATTCTAATTAAATTCAACAATGATTGTTGTCATTAAGTATTACGTACTAGGTATAACATTTATACTGTACATAGGAGTAGGGCCTGTGATGTGACTAAATGACATCCGCACAAGTCAATTGATCAGGTTAAGCTAAGCTTGCTGCGGTTAGTATGTGGATGGGTGACCATCTTTACATAGAAGACCGTGCCTCGGAAAGTACGTTAAACCGTTGGTCTCAACTCTCATTCTTGGAACTTTGACAATCGTTGTCTACTACGGGTCGTCGGAAGCCCGCCGGTCTTACCAAGGAGTATCGTGTTACGCAGTAACTGGTGTGGAGGTCAAAAAGGCAGTCGCTGCATGTAAAATACTGAGATTCAACAGCATCCGGTAAGACTGGAAGCCGGCCCCCACATAGTTGAGATAAGGGCTCTAGGCAGATGAGGATTGTACCGTCACCTATTCTCTGTTTATGCAAGTTTCTTGCCTGCATTCTATAAAATCGAAGCAACAAATTTACTTGTAGTTTAGTTGTTTGACTTATGGTATGCCACAGGCAATCGTATAGATACGCTCTCTTCTCGTCTTTACGCTCCTTTTTGTAACAATAACAATGTTTCTAATCTGAGGTCAAGCAAGACGGCAAAAGGACGCCTAGTCAATGGACTAGGACAACATCAGAATGAGGCTTAATACAGCTCAGTATATTAACGTCTGGCTGATACTTATCTCAAATTGTCATTGACCGGTAAAACCTGGGAAAACCGTAGAAATTAATGTAACACTTCACTACACAGAAACATCTCTACATTTTATAAAACAAAGTTGGTTCCCGCGTTGTTTATTTATTTAATGCGGTTTTCATCAATAGACAGAGTGATTCAAGTGGAAGGTTCATTTTTGTATAATACGCGGTCGAAACCTCTGGCAAAAGCTAGTTCGTTATAAAAGTATTTGGCATACCCGGAATTTCGATGTATTTCCGAAATTGGGTTAGTAAGTTTTCGTAAGCTTTCAAGGATTAATATTTATTAATAGCATAATAACATTAAATGTGTTACTTTAGTTAATAAAGATCATAACGCATCAAAATGTATTGATAATATTAAAATAAACCAAATGTTAACTTAACATCCTACGATACATCAAAGTTATTCATGATGGGCCTTCGACACCCAGATCTGATGCGAAAGATATAAATTAAGTATGTGCGTTATACCTAAACTGGAGAAAAGGCCCTTTAATCTACCTGCAGTATTTTTGTCTCACGAAGCGACGCGCGCTTTACTTGTGGCAATCATGTTTACAAACATGATGTGTATGTGTACATGAAGACGAGTACATAACATACAATCACACACAAATATCCGACTTCGTCATTGTCTTGAACGATACCGAGAGCTCCAGCGCTTATACACACACATTGATAGCGTGTTTGTACACTTGGCTATCACAAATAAAGCGCGCGTCGCTTCGTGAGATAAAATGGGACCACACGGGAAGCACCAGCTTTCAAATAAAAAAAAAGAATCATCAAAATCGGTTCACCCAGTCAAAAGTACTGAGGTAACAAACATAAAAAAATACAGTCGAATTGAGAACTTCCTTCTTTTTTTGAAGTCAGTTAAAAATACTAGTGATTACGATAGGTATACTGCATAATTATTTTATAGCCAAAGATACGATGACAATGCCGGGTAGTATAAAGTATATCTTATCTTTTATTTAAACCAGCAATTCGACGCGACTTCGTCCGCGTACTTTTTATGTATTCTTTTACATAATGTATCATCTCCTCCACCCCTTTAAAAATATATTAATGATCGGGTCAATTTTCAAGTTAATTGGTCAATGAAAGATCACTTTTCACATATACTGTGGCAGAGTTCATAAAATCGTTTGTGAAGTTTCTATTATTCGAAATAAGAGTTTTTTTTTTTCTTTATTTCCGTTTTTTAGCCTAGTCATGCAATATATCCCCCCGCTAGCGTTAACTACCCATTTTCACTCTGCTTGTGGTAAATTTCAGAAAAATTCTGAAAAATCTTGTTATTATCTAGTTAAGAGTCTCGTGTTTCAAGTCAATCGGACAACGCGTTTAAATTCTTCAATACGAACTTTAACACCCCCACCTGGTAGGAATGTGAAAAATGAGGAGCCTCCTTTAAGGGTTGAAAATCTGCCGGGGTCGCGAGATTTGTTCGAAATAGATACCATGACCCTGGCACATGGGCAATTGAAGGAACACGGGTGGGTTTTAGTCAGTAAAAGTCTGACACGCCCTTCCGTTCCACCCAAGAGCGGGAGACGTCATTTGATGATTACCTACCCACAAAAAAAAGGGGTGAAAATTGTTCACACAATTAATATTCGCGCCAAATTAGGGAATACGATTTTTCCTACAAACAAAATCCCCTCTTTTTACCCCCTTAGAGGGCGGATTTTTAAGAGCCTCTTTTTAATGCTTCAATACTCAATACTTTTGTTGCATTCCACATGTATTCTTAGGTAGTAAACTTATAATTAGATCATATGGACCCTGTCGGGCACAGCAAAATAAGTGAGTTAGGAGAGAGGAAGCCCCACATCTCTAGATCAGCCCCCCATTACAATAGCCACCCATTTAAAAAAAATCCCACGACTTCCTATTATAATGTGGGTATAATAGGAAGTCGTGGGAATTTTTTTACGCTCCTAGTCCCAATAATATCCGCTGTAGTGTGTAGTGTGTATTACAAAACAAATATATCCAATATTTGTCATTCATACAGACAGTGCATCATTTTCTCCTTTTATAAATGACAAAGAAAATGTGTAATTACAGATAAACTTGCATGCAAAGTAATTTGTTGAGGACTGAGATAGGTCAGTTACCTTTAGTGCAGTTTTTGCATGTAGCTGGTACGATCACGTTTCTTAATGAAGTTTTTTTTAGAAACAGGTTGACCACTAGTACCTAATGTGCATCGCAATTTAGTATTACCTATGACACCTAGGCACATACCTAATCTAATAAGGCAAAACTATAATAATTATTATTTAACAGTTCTTACTAAATATTGGGTTCTATTTTTTTTACGATGACCGTTTTTGTTTTGAAACATAATTCACAACAGGTTACTTAATTATGTGCTTAGTTTGTGTAGTTTTATTGTGAATAAATATAACTTAACATATTTTTGTTATTTACCTTTAATTGTTAACACTAAATTATAAGAATTAAGAACTTTTAAACCTAAAAAATCATCAAAAAACCAATCGACGCGGATAAGTTTTTTGGCGATATTTTAGAGTCCTTGAAATTAAAAGGTTTTATTTGTATTCCGGTTTTGACCACATTCCTTACATTATTAATCAATAGAATCACAATAAAATCATCACTTACCAATAAACACAAAACTCTTCATTTTTCACATTAACAGTAAACTTATCGTAAATATTCTTATTTCAAGTTGTTGCACACAATCACCCAATTCGAGGCCAATTTACAAAATGAGCTGTATCTTTAAAACACGTGCGATCATATTTTGTTCTTTAAACATATCCCCTCTCCATTTTCCTCTCACAACCCGTTTTCATCTTGTATCATTTTCGTATGGTCAATTATACCGTAAATTATTTTAGACCAATCGCAACAGATATGAAATTATCTCATACTATACTGTTTCAGGTTTTTCAAGCAATTTGAGGTTTCGACGTCGTTAGAAGTCGGTAATTAATTGTGTTAAATGTTATCACCAGACTTAAATATTTTGGTTGTTACGATGCGCTTGGAAAGGAACAAATCAGAGACTTCATCAAAAAAAAATATTCTGTGAATTGCTAAATTACTATTTATGTTAAAAATATACACTTTATAAGAGGGCGAGTTCTGAGGCAACAAATCGTCAACAGGTTTAAAAATAACTACTAATACTAGACTAGAAGCACAAGTTTTTAACACGCCACTGACGTCTACCAGTTTTATTTTTTAATTTTAGACTGGTGCATCGCGGCTATCGCAGGAAAGAATGAAAGCCTTTATAGTATGCAATTAAATTTAAAAAAGTATCGTGACATCACAAATGGCGACTTTGCTGCCTTATACAGCATGTATCAAAAAGGTCTGGTCATATTCAACAATGTGGTACATTCCATCAAACTCAACAATTGTCTCCATGGGATCAACATTGTAATCACGAAAAAATTTATCAACCCCCATACATTTGAGTCGAGTAGGCACTGAAGTTTTGTATGGGACAGTTGATATATATTTTTTCTTTTGTTAGCCCATCGATAAAGTTCGTCAGTTTGATGGATATGACCAAACCTTTCTGATACTTGCTGTATATTGTACTTTCAACGAGACCCTTCATATAGGCTCGTAAACCGAATAATTCTATTTTTCGCTCCATTTATTTAATTATCTTTGCTTGATTAAGCGTAATTAATAGGTTACACGGCAATTAAATTTAACTATTTTCTATACGTTACGGTGCGTTATCATTTCTATACGTTAAGTAGTATATTATTTGCGCAACACAGAAGGTAGCCAGGTGTCACTTTGCTGATCGGCTGATTTTATTCTAAACCTGAGGGGCATCTAAGCGCCACAAAAAGTCTTCAGTGTCTCGAATATTTAAAACCTACTTGGGTAAAACGCACAGCTAGGGGCATCCCTAGCCATGCGTTTTACTCAATTGATGTGCGTCGTTTTGCTCGATTTGTAACTATAAATTAACATTATCAATCGATATATGCTCACAATCTTTTTACTCAAACAAAATTGAGGAGGCATTTACAATATTGTTTGACAAATAAATTAATACAGGGAACGTGGCAAAAAAGAAAATACAGAACCAAAGACACCAACTACCGAATTTGAAGTGATTTTTCACATTGTAATGTATTCTTTTGGAAGCCAGTTGTCTTATTTTTCACTTTTTGGTTTGATAATTATCCCTATATCAATTTGTATATCACAACTTGCTACGTAAACCAAAGTGACCTGTCAGGGTCGCGAGATTTGTTCGAAAGAGATACCGTGGCCCTGGCACATGGGCAACTTAATGAACACGGGTGGGTTTTAGTCAGTAAAAGTTTGACCCTTCCGCTCCACCCAGAGCGGGAGACGTTATTTGATGATTCTCCAACCACAAAAAAAAACCACAGTGATAGGAAGTTTTATAAAATCATCAACATACACCAAATCCGTCCATAAAAGCGGTTATCTGCGGCAACCGTAGAGAAAAAATTTGGACCAACGAAAAATATTGACCGTTGCGATCCTTCATCAGTTTGGACTATTAATATTATGTTACACGTGTAGGCTAACGTAAAAACATCTACATTTATAATGACGAAATAAAAATTTTATCCTTAGAAAAGGTGATATATAATAGTGGACAATATAATATAATCATGTAAGGTACCGTATTATAATACCTACAAATCGGGTACCGTGTTGTCCCGAACGTAAAGAATAGCTCAATCCCAAATATCCCCGTGGGTGTCGTAAAGACGAATATTGGACTTGCTAGAGAATGGGCAGCAGCGTTCTCTACGCATTTTACTACTATGCTGCAATGGCCAATCTGGCTGTAAAGCGTGGTGATTAGGACAAACCCCAAAATAACAAGCATTAAGAAAAACGCCCACTAGGGCCTCGACGACTACGATAAAGCTACGGTGATTGGGGGGCCCTAACTTCTTTCTACAATAAACATTTTCGTCTAAAATGTTGATGATGAACACATTTCAATTAAGATTTAGTTTAGTAAAAACAAGAAAGGCTGAAAAAAATAATTGGCAGTTAGCTACCTCCTGCAGCATTTTTAAAAAGTGTGATTATTTTTCCAATGTTTCAGTTGATCTCATATTAAAAGCGGTTTAAATTTATGAGCATAGTACACTACAGTATTTAATTTCAACCAGTACAACACGTCCTTTTTAACATTTACATTCTCATAATCTTCCTAAACTCAACGGATGATACAGGGTGGTAAAAAGGCACCATATACGCATTCTGTACATCAAACTTCGTAACGTTGCACAAACTAACTGCTGGGAAAGACTTACATTTTTGGTGGCAATAATTTGCTATTTGTGGTAGTGCGCAATATAACGCACGCAAAACATTGTATGGGTGCATGCAATAATACAGGGTTTTTTTTGTGGGTGGGAAGTCATCAAATTACGTCTCCCACTCTTAGGTGGAGCGGAAGGGCGCGTCAAACTTTTACTGACTAAAACCTACCCGTGTTCCTTCAGTTGCCCATATGCCAGGGTCACGGTATCTCTTTCGAACAAATCTCGCCACCCTGGCAGACGGTACAGGGGTCAAGGAGGTATTTAAGTTTGTATTTTATCATTAAAAGCCTTTTTTCGTAAAAATGTCAGTAACAGTTGGAATGTTGACCTTCAATTTCTCCGTAATCAGAAGTATCCCAGGTATGGTCCACTGCCAAAAAAAAAAGATTAATTGACGGGGAGTACCAGTGACTATCGACTTCGTTAAGTGTCTTTTTACAGCCGCTATTTCTTGTCTGTAAATGTATTAATTGCTTGTCTGTTCGTTTCTTATATGTTGGTATTATCTTTTCTTAAATTATAAATAGAACCGTTTAAAGTCTTGATTACTAATTTTAATTCCGTGATTCATCACTGCGACCTCCCATGTAGTTTACCTACCATATCTTAGTCGTTACTATTACCGCATAACCTTCAGATTTATTCGGCGTGAGTCGGGATTCCCAGTATAAGTTAACTTGATTAACTTTGTTTTATTAGTCACTCACTTACTGCCGACAAACTTTCGTTTTTTATTTAATTATAGGAAAGGAAGCCGAAAAGTACTAGAGTTATGAATAGAGATCGAATATTCAGATGCATATTCACCTAAAGTTGAAATGTTGTCTAATATGGAATGCGCGTTTTTACCGTGTTTTGTGTGTTGTTTTAACTAACACATATCACCCTACACGCATGTGTATTTGGGGTTAAACATTAATTTTTAAATGAATATGATCCAAGAAACCCGGCTTTAATAAAAAAATACGAAGCCGCTTCCGTGATTTCACAGCTAAATAGTAACATTAGGTAAATGGGAGCGTCCAAGCCAAGCGGGCCACTCGGCGCTGGCAGCGGCTTTTTTGCATAAAACACGTTCTGTTCAACTCGCTCACAAGCTTTGGGAAATAGCTAAAAAAAAAATTGAAATACATAATTCGATAGATTTTAAGCTGTTCTTTCGAATGGTGCTATTTGTTTTTACCAAAATAATTTTCTTTTAAGTGAAAATTGAGTTTCAATTTGAAGTTAGATTGCCTCGAAAAATATATTTTATAAAAAAAAAAAATCTCGTGTTGTTCTAAAGTATAACCCTTCAACAACATCTCTGTAAAATTTCAAGTTGGGAGGGTCAACGGTTTCCAAATGACAAGCAAATTTAAGTCCGCTACGTCGAGTGATGCGATTTTTTTTCACCTCCCACTTACAACGATCGTTGTCTGCAATACAGTGCAGCAGGCGCGCGGCCGCGCAAAACGACGCGGCAACGACTTGATTTGCTTGTCATTTGCAAACCATTGCCCCTCCCAACTTGAAATTTTACAGAGATGTTGTTGAAGGGGTAAACTTTCGACCGATGTGAATTAAAAAAAAAAAAAACATTTTTCGAGGCAATCTAACCTCAAATTGAAATCCAATTTTCACTAAAAAGAAAATTATTTTGGTAAAAACAAATAGCACCATTCGAAAGAACAGCTTAAAATCTATCGAATTATGTGTTTCAATTTTTTTTTTTAGCTATTTCCCAAAGCTTGTGAGCGAGTTGAACAGAACGTGTTTTATGCAAAAAACCCGCTGCCAGCGCCGAGTAGCCCGCTTGGCTTGGACCCTCCCAAATATGCATCCGAATATCCGACCACTGGTGATGATCGGTACCTACGTCGTGAAAAATCGTTTCCTTTCCAGTATTAAAGTGAATGCGAACTGGTTTAAATATATTAACCTTAGACTAACTCTGATACAGTCCGATTCTGTGCGGTGCCAGACGTATTCCTTGTGGAGACGGACGTAAAGAATAGTGTCATCCCATTTCTTCCCGTGGGGGTCGAATGAGGCGACTAAGGGACTTACAAGAGAATGGGCAGCAGAGTTCTCTGTGCTTTTTAGTACATACTGCGATCGCCAACCTGCATGCCAAGCATGGCGATTATGGCAAAGCCCCCAAAATTGGGGGAGACCTATGTCTAGTAGTGGAATGATGATGATGAGGATGATAAAGATCTCTGATATAGGCTTATAATAGAAAGAGACAAAGACAGAGAAACACAGACAGAGACAGAAACAGTGTGAATTGAATACGCGTTTAACATTGTTTTTTATTTCATTAGGTATTGACATGACCTACTCATTACAATGTTTTGTATAATGAGTCGTATTGCAAAATGTGATTAACTAGCGACCTCGACAATTGATCATAATACTCTTGCCTGAGCAACCGGCAGCAAATTCGTCATGCTCTCTTAGATGACACTGCTTGCGGTAGCCTCTGCGGTCGGGTTGTCTCCTTCCCTCGAATATGTCGAGAGGGGTAATGACTGATCTTTGCGTTATGCTCGTGAACAGGTTCTGCTTGAGGTCACCTTACTGACCATGTTTTTGGTATTTTTATAAATAATTACCTTCCTGTTCATTTATTTTACTTTGATGGTGCTAATTTATCGTTTGTTATCTCGAGTTGTAACTCGGGTCAACACGGAAATTTAGACATAAAATCAGGATCTAATCGTCTTTGTTTAATTTAATTGTGACGTTGGAAAAATGTTGATTCTCAGCCTAATTTGTATAAATTACTTTTGAGTTTGATTATAACACAGAGCCATCTAGTATAAGTTTTTAGACGCTCTTATATTGTTGTTGCTATCTTTTGACCTTGCTATTGGCTTTAGCACCCTCAAAAACTATAAAAACGACACCCATGTCGAAAATTTTGAAAGTATTTGCAGCTGCCATGTTGGATTTTCATACTGGCGCTAATAATGAGAGCTTCAGCACCCTCGAAAAGTCGAAGAGAGAGAAAGTCGCATAGAGAGGGCTTTTTCCCTGCAAACAAATAAAATATGTAACTTTATTAAGATGAAAACTTTAGCTTAAGAAACCAAGTTGATAATAAGGGACGGTATTTTTTTGCAAACTGACCTATCGTACTAATATTATAAATGTTTCTTATTAAATCATGAAAAACTATTGACCGGATTTGGATGAATTGGTACACAGAATGAATTGGTACACAGATAGTTTACCTAAGTTAACGCATAGTATCCTTTTTATCTCGCTAGTACGTTCCCGTGGAATAATTTTCGACCTCCACACGGGTGAAGCCGCTGGCAAAGCAAGTGCATAATATCCAAGGCCGCTAAAGAAATATATTTTTGCGAATTAAACTGTCTTTAAAAGAATCATTGAAGACAGTTCTTTGAAACGGTACCAACACACGGTTATGATTATTAAGCCTTTTTTAGGGTTCCGTTGCCAAATGGCAAAAAACGGAACCCTTATAGATTCGTCATGTCTGTCTGTCTGTCCGTCCGTCCGTATGTCACAGCCACTTTTCTCCGAAACTATAAGAGCTATGCTATTGAAACTTGATAAGTAGATGTATTCTGTGAACTGCATTAAGATTTTTACACTAAAATAGAGAAAAAACAATAAATTTTGGGGTTCCCCATACTTAGAACTGAAACTCAAATTTTTTTTTTTCATCAAACCCATGCGTGTGGGGTATCTATAAATAGGTCTTCAAAAATGGTATTGAGGTTTCTTATATCATTTTTTTCTAAACTGAATAGTTTGCGCGAGAGACACTTCCAAAGTGGTAAAATGTGAGTCCCCCCCCCCCGTAACTTCTAAAATGAGAGAATGATAAATTTAAAAAAAATATATGATGTACATAACTATGTACACTTCCACCGAAAATTGGTTTGAACGAGATCCAGTAAGTAGTTTTTTTTTAATACGTCATAAATCGTAAACCGCAATTTACCTTTAATTCAATCAACTCAAATATAAAATTAAAAAAAAAAAACATTTAATTTCATAAACATAAACATTATGCATAAACCGAGGATACCTACAGGTTTGTACGGAACCCTCGGTGCGCGAGTCCGACTCGCACTTGGCCGGTTTTTTCCAAAGAACGATCAGACCCTCCAACAAAAAATATTTTTTAGTCTTGGACCAGCGATCGGTGTGTGCCGAAATTAAAATTCCTAGAAAAGCATAAAAAACCCATTGGACCGATGAACAAAAAAGTGTTATAAAGTTACGTTTTTTCTTTTAAGTTAGAAAAGCTAACATATTTTCGACCTATTGGGCTCCAATATATCGTGGCCACAACGTACTCACTTAAGCCACAACAATTGTAGGTCGTAGGTACCCAGACAGGCGTTTTTACTTTACGTAAATTATTTCATTACCACTGCTCTCAAACGGTGAAGAAAAACATCGTGACGAAATTGGCATGTCCTGGAATCTACAATTCGAAGACATGTACCAACCCGCACTGGGCCCGCGTGGTGGATTACGGCTCATTCCCCCATTTAGAGGAGGCTTGTGTCCCAGCAGTGGGAACATTATAGACTGATTATGACTCATTCAGCTACTATGCTGCAGCGACAATAATTTCTCCTGCGTCAGCGGACACCGCAATGTTATGCATGAATGTGACATAATATTTATTTTTTTGCATATTATATAAGTTAAAAATAAGGCAAAGAGAATCTGTAGGCCATCGTTTTTATGAAGTACTTACTGTACAATGGAGTCAATTAACTACATTGTCATTTCACGAAAAAAAAACGTAAAGATAGGCACTTATACATGGTTTATTTATAAGTGCCTATCTTTATGTTTTTTTCTGTGCTTATTATGTGACAAGTTCCTATTGCTCTAAAGGCTTGCTTTTTAATGTCGGATTGACTTCATTCAAATTATGGCACAAAGGATGATTCCTATACAGTTTTCTGTTACTCGAACTTATTACTGTAATATTTAAATTCCATATGATGCTGAACGTAAAGAAAAGCACCACAATTCGTCTCGTGGGTGACGTAAGAGGCGACTAAGGGACTTACTAGAGAATGGGCAGCAGCGTTCTCTATGCATTTTACCACCATACTGCAATCGCCAACCCGCCTGCCAAGCTTGGTGATTATGGCAAATGCTCCCTCGAGGGAGGCCTCTGTCCAGCAAAGGAAGTCTTACGGCTGAAATGATGATGATGAATGAATAGATCTCATTAATTCGTTTGTATGACTGAGACCAAATTAACTGATTCAATCAATTGTTGGAAAAACACTGTGACACCAATTATATGTCATGTAAGTGACAGTAATAATCATGAACGTAAATATATTATAATAGGTTTTTTTTTAATAATAATAATATTCCACAACTATCAAACAACGCCATCTAGTCCCAAGCTAAGCAGAGCTTGTGTTATGGGTACTAGACAACTGATAAACATACTTATATATTTCTAAATACATACATAATATAGACAAATTACACCCAGACACAGAACAAATGATCGTGCTCATCACACAAACATTTGTCCTGGGTGGGAATCGAACCCACGACCTCCGGCATAGCAGTCAGGGTCACTAACCACTAGACCAACAGGCCTGTCAACTTGTACTTCCATGTCGTCGCGTCATATGACAGCAAAGGTAAGGGTCATATGACAGCAAAGGTAAGGGTCATAAAACCTTATTGCCTTATTGCATCCGCAACCATGTACTTGCATAATTGAGGTTTGAGAGATCATTTATTGTCTTAAGAATTGCAGTTCACTCACATGATAATAACTAAAACTAGACATCACTAAAATAAATTAAATGTTGGAAGTATTACAAAAAACTGTTTTGATTACAATGTTTTAAGGGTAGATTACAAATGTGAACAAGTTCGATACTCTGTCAATTGGCTTTCGGGTGACTATGGTTTATTTTATAGTCTGTTTTAATTAGCTGTAAGTCCTCCATGTACTAAATAAATAAATTACGTAAACAAGTTTCCGTACTACACAGTTTAACGGTAACTGGGTGTAATTGATATTAATTTAATAAAAGCGGTAATTGAATTAATTTCCTAACACGATCTCACAATATTGCATATGTCATCGAATAATTATGAAGATCCTTAATTATAAATCCATCTCACGAGATTATCAAACCATTTACATTTTCGATAGGAGATATGTCCATGGCGAACCGACAAATTGTGAACTGGCATCAAACTTGCATGCAACGGATCGCACTTGCACTAATACCAAATAGCCAACATACTGCGACCAACTTGAAAAAAGCCCTCGCTTGGTTCACGACGGTCACAATTCTAGCCTAACCTAATCCAAATGGTCGGGGTGCCCTGGCTTAGTTAGAATGGTTTAGAATTTACGTCGGTAATTGCAGTTTCTTTCACTATTGGCTGTTTGATATGGATAGGTTATCAACTAAAAAAAAATCTGTACTTTATATTGTCAGCAGTATGGTATAGTTTTCAACTATCAACAGTTTGCAGTCTGGCGAGATAGATTGTAAACTAACGTTATCCGTAATGCATACGGTGACATACATTACGGACACACACATTACATTACATAGCTTATTATCAAGTTTCTATTCAGTAACTTGTATGTTTGATAGCTCAGAGATCTTTCTTGATTTACCTACTAATCAAAATCATACTTAATCAGGTTTTCAGAAGAGCGACAATAAGTATTGTCTCAATGGTATGCAAGCAGGTTCCAGGTTAACATCCGTGAAGAAAAATAAATAATAACAACAACAATTTTCCGAAAATAGTAATGTACTTATGTCATTAATAATTTATTCAGTCCTATAGTTAAAGTAATAAGTTAATGGCTTATGCGGGGACGACCGGGGCTGGAGTCGGGCAAGGCGATGTTCTCAACAAGGACACACCTGAAATTAGAAAAACAACACGTATTAATTTATTATTGATAACAATAATTCATTAAAAGTATGTGTAACATCGCCAATGCTGTAATTGACAAATAACATAAGGCAGAACCTCCTGATAGCACAGACCAACAAAACAAAGCGTTTTAGGGTATCAATGATATCGTATCATAGCTAATGGTCCTATAGAGCAAAATCATAGGACATAACTATGTACAAATGTACAAGAGAGAAAAGCGCCCTTTTTTCACTTAAAAGAATATAACCTTTACCATGTGCGTATTATACAGTTGACACATATCAACAATGCAAAAAAAAACTATATTGATTTACCATTTCAATTCATTCCGAAAGTATTTCTATGTTAAATGGAATTGGATCGTCAAAAGTGACTGATCTTTTGGTTCAAGAATTATACCTATGTAGATACATAGGTATATGTGATATTTACTGATTCATAATAGATCATGCATACAAGAACGGTATAATACTGCTAATTGATTAACAACTAGTACCTAATGAGGATAATGCTTCAAACCGAACACCTAAATTTACAATAACATCCTCTTAGAAATAAATAGAAATATCATACAGTAATATAACTTCAGTGACCAGTCGAGTAGGTACAATTAGTTAAGTGTTTGGTCTACAATAACATACATCAGTCTTAATATTTAATGTTATTCTAAGTATATAAGTATTTTCCTCATTTTGCAGGTAGTTGGTAACAATTGGTCATTAATTTGTAACTACGGCGTTTGTTCATATAATTGTGTGGTCTTTGCGGTCATCATTTTAATTTTTATTGACACAATGATGAACAAAGCATTCCTAAAAATAAACTATATATTTCCGTAGATCATATTATTATTTGTGATTTTCCTTAAAACCCCCTTTTATGGAAACTGTATGCTATGAAAATCTCATCAAAAGTTTATCTACAATTTACATACTATAGGAACCAAAGCTGCCTTTTAATTTCCTTCTAGTTGATAACATTGATTATGAGCAAAACTGATTTATGATTCAAGAAATAAGTATTCTAGGTCCACAGAATGACATCATTTAGTAAATCCCAGTATACGCAAAAGTAAGTGTCTCAAGAATTTCTCTAAGGTCAGGACATGACGGCTTAACCATTACAGTAATTTAAATTAAGGCTCGTTCTGTGTCACCGATGATTCACAATGTCTTTAAAACAACGATCAAGACCCGATATCGAATAGGATTCAAATACTTTACCTGTCTTTTCAAGGAAAAGATCTCAATGCCGAATGTCAAGAATACCGGATTTAAAAATGTATAAAACGAGACTGTTGATCGAGTTGAAACTTAATAAAATACAAACTATAAAACTGAAACGTTGAAGTAGCAAAGCTTTTGCGGTAGTAATTTCTTTGAATTTGTGTTATTCAATTAAGAGCTATCTTAAGAGGCCGTATATGATTATTATCCTATTATGCTGATTTACGTGATTTTATAGACGTGACTTCACAGTTATAGTACTGTATTTCTATAAGTTTGAATACCATATGAAATACAATTTTAATTTTAATCAAATGAGTGAGCTACTTTTTTGTTCTTGTCATTAGATTTTGATTAATCGACCTCAAACCGGCAACAGTTATGTGAGTTTTCCTGTAAGGGGTTTAGAATAACACATATTTACGAATGATAGTGAATAATCTTTCAAAATAACCTAAATCTCGCACTATAATTCACGACAAAAATATAAACGAAGCTCATTAATTAGATAATAACTGAAACAATCGTCAATGTGCAAAACTTATGGGAATGCAGTATTTTAACTGTAAAAGCACGTCTGTAAAATCAAGTTAATCAACGAAATCAACAATATTTCGTAAGGTGAAATAAGTAAGTTTTAACAGTTTTAAATGAATTCTTAATCTAATAAGATAGAACCACCATTTTTGGCTTACAGCTTAAACTTTAAACGTTCTGTTTTGCTTACTCATTACGGTGTAGATATAAATGGGTCTACATTTTATAAGTCCCACCCTTTATTTCCTTACATTTTTGTGACAAGCACCACTTCATATAGGTCCTACTCCACTAGTTTTGGTTTCCACTACTTCTTATTTTTTATTTAACATTTCGATATCGATACTGGACACATAGTTAAAGTATTGCCAGCAGTATTAATTGAATTTAATCCTGTATAGATTAACAATTAGATATTATTATCTGGATGACCGAGCTTTGCTCGGTATTTTTTGGTAAATTGTGTTTAAAATAATAAGTTTATGTTCAAGTTGATAATCGATGAAGTTGGTAATTGAAAACACGAATAAAACGACATTTTATAAAAATGAATCCTAACTAGATCGACTTATCACCCCCGAAACCCCCTGTATACTAAATTTCATAAAAATCATTGGAGCCGTTTCCGAGATTCAGATTATATATATATACAAGAATTGCTCGTTTAAAGGTATAAGATATCGACGATCAGATACTCACTGACGCCACACTGCTGCGCACAAAACAGTCTTCCAGGGTTGGGGTAGGTTACGTTGTCATTGCCGCAGACAGGGTTGTACTCAGAGGTCACTGGGCAAGTGTTCATGCATTGACGCATCTCAGGCGACAGTGTGGTGGTCCTGGAAAGATTTTTAATTCACCTTATTAACTGGGTTATGGCAGACAAAGTATGTAGACTTACTCTAGTTGTAGTTGTAAGGGTCAGTGAGGTAATCGCTCCATATACAGGGAGTTTAGAGCATGGACCGAAACATTTTTTGAAAGATTGAGTGGGGTCATGTTCTATCTGCCACCCATAGACCCCATGTCATATCTCGATTACAGCGACACTTAGGACACATTTAGAACTGTTTTACCTTGTGGAACGCAAATATATGAATATGAATATGACATGGGATCTATGGGTGGAAGATAGCACATGGCCCACCCAATCCTCCAAAAAAAATTGTTGTTCTATGTCCATGCACCAAACAACCTGTATAATATTCAGCTGTATTCCGTTGGACTGGAAGTTGACCTCAATATTACTGGAAAAAGCTGCATTTTTGCAGATGATGATTTATGAATAATAAGAAACTTAGAGATATTATCAAATGACGTGTGTCAGTAAAAAAATAATACCAATGTTATTCACATATTTTATGTCGTTTAATATGTAGTTAGACTTGTTAAGTATGTCAACATATTCTTATTAGAATGATAAGATTGTTGAGAAGTGACCGTTTCTTATTAAGTTTGAAACCTGTGGGGTCATTGATGCCTCGTAACTAACATATTATTAAATGGATGAACGTCAAAAAAATAAAATAATGGAATGGACACTCAAGAATTTTACTTTGAAATACTAATTACTTAATTAAGCCAAAGGCTACTTACCCAGTAGTAGTAGGAGCTGGTGTTGGTGCGGTATTTGGACTAGCGGTAGGGAATTGGTTCTGACCGTTGTTATTTTGATCGGGAAACTGATTCTGACCGGGGAACTGGTTCTGACCATTGTTATTTTGACCGGGGAACTGATTCTGGTTGGGGAACTGATTCTGGTTGGGGAACTGATTCTGGTTGGGGAACTGATTCTGTCCGGGGAACTGCATCTGGCCGGGGAATTGATTTTGACCAGGGCGGGTAGGTCTTTGGAATTGGTTCGGGCGGTTCCAGCCGTATCTATCTTCTAAATCATCTTCATTTTGTTCTTGGTTTTGTCCAAAAGCGCCATTTGTAAAAAGAGCTGTAAAATATACAAATAATAAACATCAGCATAAATTATTCATTTGACTTTCTAAATTTCTTAATGTTTTATATTTTCCTTGTCAGTCTCATAGCAGTTCGAACCAGTTCCCTGGGTTTATAGATTTGCTTTTCCAATCTAACCAAAATTATGAATGAGGAAATTATAATATTTAGAACATTATTTCAATATTTGTTTTGCTATCGCCATGCTCCAAAGAAGATATGGGGAATAATAATAAAGGGAAATTACAAGGTATTAAAATTAATCGGAAACTTAACAACTCAGTCATAAGATGAGAGTATGACAGATTGGGTTTCCCCAGCAACATACAGCTAACTGGCAAACACGTTTTGCGCAAATAATAACCTAAGCTTTATTTCGTAAAGGCTTCTTCAGACAGGCGCGACACGACATTTGTAAATAATTTCGACGAAGTTTTCAATCGCGTCACGCCTGTTTGTGGGAGCCTTAACTCCGATCCGATACAAATTGGGATATCTAAGGTCAAGAGAATGATGACAATGACCTAAAGCTTTATTTCAATCACTTTTTTTAGGTTAAATCATGTTGAAGCAGCAACTACTAAATTATACTTCGAAACTGTGTTTTTCGCACGTTTATTTACTTGTATTTTCAGAGAAGCTGTTACTATCGAGAATAAAAACAAAGTGTTTTTTACTAAGGTTTATCATCATGAGTAATCAAACCCTCGACAGCAAAAAGTCTTATTACTTATAACTACATAACAAGACGGTCACTCCGTCAAATTTTGTAAAGAAACGTAAAAACCTCTAATTTTATATTTTAAAGGCAGGTACACACACAACACTAAAGTATCTCCATATATTAGGATCAAAATGATTATATGTCACTCCGCAAATAAAACCTAAAGAACCGGATTAAAAAATCTAATTTGAATACCTATTAATTCAAAATTTTGATTAGCATAAGTAGTCTTTGAAACCAGTTGTGGTGTTTATGGTTTTATATTTTTATTATGTTTGTGGCTGATCAAAATTATGCAGATATAAGAAATGGGCACGATCTTGCATTTTTATTGTCGATTTTATCCTTGTTCTGAGAGAAACACAATATATTAAAAGATGACATTTTTTGTGATACCTTATTTTAAGTACCTACCTAAGAGAATTTTCTAATATAGGCATTTCAAATTAATATAACGGTACTTTAAAGGTAGAAGACGCCAACATTATTGATAAACAAAAATTCCAAAAAACTAAAATCACTCTAGTCATACCAGCGTTGTCTAAAGAACCTACTTAACATAAAAAAAAAAACAAAAAAACTCACCAATTACGAAAAAAACGAACAGCTTCTCCATGTTTTTTTTTTTAATAATTAATTACGTACGTCTGAGTCAGTGGAATACACTTTGTTGAATACAAGTACGACGTCCGAGTCGCTTGCCGGCGAGCCACTGTCCATACGGGGACACCGGTTTTGTTTATAAACTCATGCGCATCATAACTTGCTCCTATCAACTCGTATATGACAAACAATTTGTGCTGGGGGGCAGTTTAAGCGATGTGAATTACCCAGGCGGGATTTTCTTTTGTAATTATTGGAATATGTACCTTAAGAAGGAAAATAGGCCATAATTGATTTTTTCTTCTTTAGACCGCTTAAATGTTGTCCAACTAATGCCAAATGCCAACGCGTTGCGTTGACCTTTTAAAGTTCCATTAACGTTGTAACAAAACAAAGAATCAAAAAAAATACTATATTTATATCTTGAATCCATTTATTGTGCCTACATATTGAAGGGTCTTCTGTTCTAAAAATAAAAAGTAAACAATTTTAAAAATTGGTTTCTACCTGAAATTAATTCCTGGTGAACTTGTTTTTGCCTACAGTACTTCTGCATGTTAAAATGGATTCACTTTGTTGACATGCGTTAAAGATTTAGAAACGAATCGATTTTGCTGGACACACACATGTTTTTCTATAATTAATTGAAACGTGTCTTGATAGAAATAATAAGAACATGGTTGTGGTAATACATGCGTTTATCGTCAGACGATGATGATGACGAAATCATCATCATCATCATCATTTCAGCCAAAAGATGTCCACAGCTGGACATAGATCTCCCCCAATTTGGGAGGTTTGCCACAATCGCCACGCCGCGCCGGGCGAGCCAAGGCGGGGTGGCGATCGCAGTATGGTGGTAGAATGCATAGAGAACGCTACTGCCCATTCTCTAGAAAGTTCCTTAGTCGCCTTTTACGACATCCACGGGAAAAAATGGGATGTTGCTATTCTTTACGTCTGGCACCTCACGGAACACCAGTACGAAATATTTCATATTAAATCGTTTACACATTTTATCGACCGTATCTCAACCCTATGTTCTTGGAAATTAAGTCGTATGTATTGGGGTACGTCAATAAGTTCCAATTATAATGCAATTTTCCTTTAAAGGGGGATGAACCTGTTCCTTTAATATTCTCTGCAGCAATAGGAAAGCTGATAAGTCGTTTAATAAATTATACTGGGTGACATTTTATAACGTCTTGAAAAAAAATGGGTGTAATAGGTGAACGGAGTAGAAGCCTTTGGCATAGAAATTTTTATTTTTTATATTTTTTAATAACATGTAATAAAATTGATCTAGCAATAAATACTACACATTTAAAGCAACATTTTCATACTAGAACAACAGAAACAGAAATTTGGAAAAAAATAAAATCAATTAAAATCTATCGAAATTCAAATCATATGCACCCTACTCAATGCGTGGCATGTATCAATGATTTCGTAGCGCGGTATTACCCTTTGAAGCCGGCCAATAGGCGGCCTCATTGATCTTTCGCAGGCGCACGAGCCGTACATGCATCCCCGTCCGTCCGTGTCCCGCGCTCATTTAGTCACCTACGATGAATCTGAAGGCCTTCCTGCGTTCTATTCTAGTTACACAACACACCATATGAAGGTCGAGACGGTAAAAAATGTCATCCGGTATTTTTAATGAGCATGGTACTTGGAACAAGACTGTTGTGCTTTATTTTTCCTTAGAGCATATAAAGCCCAAAATGTTCCCAGGCCAGCTCCTCTCTATGAGAGGGTGTAGGCCAGAATCCACCGGAGCATGGGGAACCAATGCGAGTTTGTGGATGTCACATATCTTTGAATTCTTAGTTCTAAGACATGACGGTTTCCTCGCGATGTTTTCCTTTGCCGTTTTGAGAGCAATGTCCTAAAATGGGGGATCATTATGAAGCACAAAAAATTACCCTAGTATCAAACTTTTAAGGGTCTTGTTATTTTAACCAGTATTTATTCATTTAAAAAATGTTCCTCTTGTAAAATTTCACCGAAAAAGATTTTTTTTTTTTGGATGGGATACATCAAATGACTTCTCCCGCTCTGGGCGGAGCGGGAGGGCGTGTCAGACTTTTACTGACTAAAACCCACCCGTGTTCCTTCAGTTGCCCACGTGCCAGGGTCACGGTATCTCTTTCGAACAATCTCGCGACCCCGGCAGGCATCCGTCCTATCAGACCCCTTCAATTTTGCTGACATCTCTGAGGCGCGCGTGGAACACTACGCGCCCTCGACCCGAGCTTGGTCCTTACCGGGCGGCGAGCTACCCATTGCTCGCCGCCCGCAAGCTCGCGCCTACTACGGTGGCCGGGAGTATGGCAATGACGCTGTTTTCAAATGTTTTGTAATATTTGCGTGTGGGATTTTTTTGTTCAACCTCATCATGATACCTTTAAACACATGTTTAAAGTAAAAAAGAAAGATAATGATTGTAGCCATAATAGCAGTTTTTCATTTCATCCAAGTTTAAAAACCTGCGGAACTTCGAAACCAACAATGAATTATTATTAATATTAATTTATTCTTCAACATCCTCATATTTTTAAACGGTTTCTTCATAGAATCATCTTCGATGCGATGCTCCATTATTTTCTGCATACCTACATAATTATTGTTTACTACTGATATGTGAGCAAGCGCTACACTTAAGTTATCGATGGTAAACAGTAATTGTAGAAATTAAACCACTTTATAAACACCTATTTTACTAAATATCAAATGGTTTCCTCAATAATTTCAAAGTAGATAATAATATAACGGACTGACGGCAATTGCATCATTAAAATGGTAGGTATCTACCCACCTATAGATAATTTGATTTTATAAGTACATATATAAGCACTACAAACAATGATTTGAAGTTTAGTAAAAGTAAGGACTTAAGTTCGTTGACTTCATAGAAAGATAATTAATTAATTAAATAAATAGCAGGGATATGGCAACTAGCAAGTACTTATGTAATAAAATGTTTATCACTTCAGCGCTATAATTTAGCGCATTTTATGACTAAATTAGGTTGGGTATCTACCTAATTTTGTCATAAAATGCGCTAAATTATACAAAGTCAAAGCATTTATTTCGAATAGGCACATAAAAGGCATTTTTAAAGGTGTTAATTTACTTTAAATAAAATAGAATTGATTCTAGTCGCTTCTTCCAAAATGTAGCTTCGTATGGAGCATATTACGCTTTTAACATGTCTTACATTATTTTTATTGATATTATATGACTAATATGAAAACGATGCAATAGAATAAATTATCATACCACAAGACGTAAAATAATTAATACCTATTCCGTTAAAATAAGCCGGTTTGCTAACTTATAGTGAAAAACGACTGTTTCCAATAATGACCCGGGCCACGGTAAGTGGATCCTTCTGGCAATCTAGACTCTAATATAATAACGTAACATACAATGGCTAACTCATTTTAATTTTACCTTACAATAACTTTCATTGCGTTATTTACGTTACAAGCAGAGAAACTGTTCAATCATTATGAAGCAATGAATTAGGAACTTTCTCCGCAATCCTTCGATGTACGATTTTAAATATGCATATTAGAAAAAATTATTTGGTGCAGGTCACATTTAAAGCTGTTTGTTTTGTCGAGGTTCTGATAGTCTTTATAAGAGACGTCCAGAATTGGAAGTAAAAGGTTGGCTCTCCGATAATTGGTGGTCCCTGTTAAATGCTTTAAATGTTTTTGACCTTTATCTTCCTTGTCTGTTAAATAAATAATGGAGTTTCCACATTCGTATGTTAGCATGACGTCAACGAATACTGATTCGCTCCCAATGTGTCGATGTCTCACATTTACTGCTGACCTCTCGCCCGCCTCGCGTGTATTATCTCATCTATTAGCACATTATTATTTGTTTTTAATACACTGACGGTAAAGACTATTACATTAATATTAAAAGTAAGTATACGTAGTAGTGCTTCTGATAACAAACCACAGATATGGAACAATTAATAAGCGAACGGTGTGGTTTTGTTAATAATTATAATTTTTTGTTTACAAGCACACAACTGTAGTCTTTGCAGAGTGCCTAAACGCGCTGGAAAGATAATTGGAATTCTGAGCAAAAAATTAAAAACTGTGTATGCTTTAATCGTAGGTATGGTGTACTGTAATAAATATATACTTTCCTGTGAATAATATCTGATCGTAGTCTCTACTTCCTAGTGTGTTCAAGACCTTTTTGTATTTTTTTTTTTTGGAAGCTAACAATTACTATACATGTACTAATACCAGCTTTTGCCAGCGTCTTCGCCCGCGTATTATGTATATAAACCTTCCTATTGAATCACTCTGTCTATTGATGACGAATTAAAATCCGTTGCATAGTTTAAAAGGGGAACACTCAAATACTTCGAAATATTTTATTCCGATTTTCGATGTTCCGATTTTCAAAAGGCCGAATTTCATAATACCTAAGAATTATAATGTCTATTATTTAAAACCACGAAATTTATTTTACCGAAAGTCGTAAATGCGATTTGTTAGATTTCTGATTTTCATACGTTCGAAGAATCAAATGCTCGAAGGGTTCTCGGTCCGAAAAACGACATTCCGATTTTTAATACTCCGAATAAACTAAAAGTCAACATGTTGTGCTACAAAATTTAGTGACAGAAACGAATCGCTGCAAAACCGACTGCGCGTAGTCTTCTCTGCCCTACCCCTAGAGTGTAATTTAAACCCGCGCGCCGCGTAGGCGCGGAGGAGTCGGGTGACCCGCGAGCTGAGGAGCAGGTGGTCTGCAGGCCCGTCGCTGCGGCTGAGGCTGGCCTGCGCAGCCGCTCAGCAAGCCGAAGCTGCGGTGGTGAGCGTTAAGACCATCTGCGACGATAAGCACGCGTGGGGCCGCCCAAACCCCGCAGCGCCGGAGCCGTGACAGAAACAATGCTTGCTCGTTGCTTGCTGCTTGCCTACTTGCATGCTGCATGCCTGCTTGCGTGTTGCATGTCTGCTTGCATGTTGCATGCCTGCTTGCATGTTGCATACTTGCTTGCATGCTTCATGTCTGCTTGCTTGCATGCTGCATGTCTGCTTGCACGCTGCATGCCTGCTTGCATGCTGCATGTCTGCTTGCTCGCTGCATGCCTGCTTGCAAGCTGCAGCCTTGCCTGCATGTTTTTTAATTCTACCTCCTCATACTAAACATAATATTATACTTCTCTCTGACGAGCAATTGTGTGTTTATTTGTCTTGCTATTCGGTTTTACAAGGCGTTTTTAATCGGTATTTTAATAATCGGATTTCGTATTTTTGATGTTTCGAATTATCATTAAGTCGGACTTTTTGTTAGTCGATCTATTGAAATTCGGTATATTGAGAATAGTAATTATAAACGTTAGGAATATTGAAATTTAGGAATTATAAAAATAAGAGTAATGATAAGTAGGAGTTGTTGTATTCGGAATTTTGAATCATTCGGAATTATGAAAGTCGGTATTTTGAAATTCGTATTTGTAACTGTCGAAATAAAGTTTTTCGTATTTATGTAGTGTACCCTTTTAAAAGACCTTAGCGTACAAATGCGAGAAACGACTTTGTTCTATACTATGTTAAGATATAAATGGATGTATTTATATACATCCATATATATCTTTACATAGTCACGTAGGTACATATTATTATGTAACTACGTGACTGTTTATTACCCGTGCGAAGAAATAAAAACTAACAAAAATATTTTCAACGTTTCTTTATTCTTTCAAAAAGTAATCCAAATAGGTTGGTAAAGCATTTTAACCTTTGCATAATGCATGATAGGTATCTGTATAGCCTAGAACTTGTCTTGGTTCGTAAACACACTCAGCCTAGGCAACACTAGAACCAGTTACTGACATTAATGAAACCTGTTTCCCCCGCGTTCTTTTAAAGCTACGTCTAAGGTTAACATTCGATAACCTGTTTGTTAATTATGTATATATGCTAACAAAGAAACAGGTAAATATTTGGTAAAAATCACAATGCAGGAAATGGAGGAAGGAAAAATTGTTTGTCAAAATATTTTTTGATAAAATCCTTCACTCGAAAGGGTTTACCAACAAACCATTCCCATTGACGTTGACCGTGCCTAAAGGTAGAATTCCGTGCATCGCGATCGATCGCGGCCGCGCGCGGCCTACGACTGTCGTCGATCGCTCGCGACAATAGTCAAATTATGAAAATGTATGGCACCGCTGCCGAGGCCCGCGACAGACGCGCGCGGCCGACGAATGTCGTGAGCCGCGCGCGGCCGTGCGTTTCTTAACATGTTCTAGCGCTTAGTAATATCGTGGATTTCATGGCGCAAACATGTCTAGGAACGCAGGAGAAAACTTTTCGGTCGAGGAAGACGAAATATTCATAAATTTTGTGTCTCAAACTCCAATCATATATGATATGAGGCACGGAGATTATCCTCCTCTTCTTCTTCAAGGATGTCAATTAGCACTTCGACCATGATTTTGACTTCGGTAGATACACGTCTAGAGGGAACTGACGAACAACATCTACTAATTTCAAAACACGGCCGCGCGCGGCTCACGAGATTCGTCGGCAGCGCGCGTCTGTCGCGGGCCTCGGCAGCGGTGCCATACATTTTCATAATTTGACTATTGTCGCGAGCGATCGACGACAGTCGTAGGCCGCGCACGGCCGCGATCGATCGCGATGCACGGAATTCTACCTTTAAGAGGCCTCTCACAAAATTTGAACGCTCGAGTTTAGGTAAAAGACGGCAATCTTATGTATGTGTGCGTAGCTATCCACATATGCACAATAAAAACAGTGTAACGCGAGTGTCGAGGCGGTCTAAACAATCTTGAGCCGTTAGAATTATAATGCGGTATTTAGATATTAATGAAAATATTTATTTTTATTTATCCAGTCTAATAAAGATTTCTAGACTAATAAAAAAAATACAACTATATGTTATGTAAAGTATACAATAAAAATAAAAAATTAAAACAATTACATATCGGTGCCGATTCTGTTGTACACCGAACTAAACTAACAAAACTATCTCTAAAATTGCTTACTTTTAGCTATGAGAATTGTTACGCTATTCTGCAAGAAATAATCTCTTAAAAAATATTTTGATACGACTAAAATCAAATTTGACAATCGCGACTCAACGTGGTATTTTTAGGGTTCCGTTGCCAAATGGCAAAAACGGAACCCTTATAGATTCGTCATGTCTGTCTGTCTGTCTGTCCGTACGTCACAGCCACTTTTCGCCGAAACTATAAGAGCATGCTGTTGAAACTTGGTAAGAAGATGTAATCTGTGAACTGAAAACACACACACACACACACACACACACTAAAATAGAAAAAAAAAACAATAAATTTTGGGGTTCCCCATACTTAGAACTGAAACTCAAAAAAAAAATTGTTCATCAAACCCAAACGTGGGGTATCTCTGAATAGGTCTTCAAAAATGGTATTGAGGTTTCTAATATCATTTTTTTCTAAACTGAATAGTTTGCGCGAGAGACACTTCCAAAGTGGTAAAATGTGTCCCCCCCCCCCCCCCCGTAACTTCTAAAATAAGACAATGATAAAACTAAAAAAATATATGATGTACATTACCATATAAACTACTACCGAAAATTGGTTTGAACGAGATCCAGTAAGTAGTTTTTTTTTTTTATACGTCATAAATCGTAAACCACAATTTACCTTTCATTCAATCAACTCAAATGTAATAATTAGAAAATAACATTTAATTTCATAAACGTAAACCTTATGCATAAATCGAGGATACCTACAGGTTTGTACGGAACCCTCGGTGCGTGAGTCCGACTCGCACTTGGCCGGTTTTTTCTTTTGGCTTCGCAACTTAGTACTTGTGCGCTACGCAATGAACTTGCTGAGATACGAAGGCGCGCGCAAGGGGGCATCCAGGACGTGTTTTAAGTATATGGAATTTTTCATTTTTGATTGAAAAATAAAAAAAATATTACCCACGTATTGAGATTTATATGTGAGGGATTTTATAAAGGGGGTCGAAAATTTCATTATTTTTGCGATAGGACACGCCATTTTCGAGATTAAGCAAAAGAAAAAAAAAATACAGTACTATTTTTGCACGTGAAACGAGGCGTTGCGGTCCTCGCGCACATGTGGGAGTGGCGCGAGGAGGCGAAACGCCGGGGCGAAACTCCGCTGCCGCGACAAATCGCGGCATGGCGGACAGAGCTCCGGTGTGATCTCATGGCGACATGGCGGGTACGATTGTCGCAACCCAGTGCTGGGCACGCCACAATTGCGGCGGTAAGTCCCCTCTTTGAGGAGTGGATAGAGAGGCGTCACGGCGTCCTCACCTTCCGCCTGACGCAGGTTCTCACCGGGCATGGGTGCTTCGGTGGGTTCCTGTTCAGGATAAAGCGGGAGGATACGTCCGGGTGTTTCCATTGCGAGGATCGTCTGGAGGACACGGTGGAGCATACGGTGGAGGTGTGCCCTGCCTGGGCGGAGCACCGCCGAGTCCTCGTGGAGGCGATCGGCGGCGGCGACCTCTCGCGTCCAGCCCTGGTGCGAGCCATGGTACGGAGCGAGAGGGAATGGGAAGCCGTCACCTCCTTCTGCGAAGCAGTAATGCTCGCGAAGGAGGAGGCGGGGCGCGTGAGGGAGTGGCAGTCTCTGCGCCCTCACGTCCCTAGCCGCCGCAGGAGGAGACACCCCGGGCGTCGGGAGTCAATAGCGGACTCCCGGCCACCGTAGGCGCGAGCTTGCGGGTGGCGAGCAATGGGTAGCTCGCCGCCCGGTAAGAACCAAGCTCGGGTCGACGGCGCGCAGTGTTCCACGCGCGCCTCAAAGAGATGTCAGCAGCAGTGTAGGGGTCTACTAGGACCGATGCCTGCCGGGGTTGCGTGATTGTTCGAAGGAGATACCGTGACCCTGGCACATGGGCAACTGATGGAACACGGGTGGGTTTTAAGTCTGACACGCCCTCCCGCTCCGCCCAGAGCGGGAGAAGTCATTTGATGATTTCCCAAACGGAAAAAAAAAAAAAAAAAAAAAAGGCGAGGCGTTGCCGTTAGTGTGAATTTTTGTTCATGACCACTAGTTTTACTCCACACCTTTTTAATTGCGATTAAAAATAGTCAGATTTAGTTAAAATAAATTATTGTAGTCAAAATTTTTCTACAATCTATTAAAATAATGCTTTACTTGATAATAAACGAAACTCTTATACAAAAAAAATAAAATGCGAAGAGTAGCAAAATGTTGTAGTCGTAGTATATTTTTGCGTTCACGATACGAGTACCCGTAAACTGAGACGCGAGAAAAAATGGCACAGGTCCTTCCCCGTTGGGCGCTTGCGCCGTACTAAACGCTGCCCGCTTGTGCATCGTAATTTATTCTAATTTAGAGTGATTTCAAAAACGATATTATGTCTAATTAAATAAACAGATTTAAATAAAACTTGAGCATTCGATTTGTTATAGAGCATACTTTATATGGACATGAATTTTTTAATGTAATTATGCTTTATTCAAACCAAACGTGATAAACTCGCGAATAAATCGTAAAAATTGCCATAAGACTTAATTTTTTTACTAATTAATGTTATTAAAATTCAATATTCTTGTACTAAATGTAACAACTAGATTATATGTCTGTTGTTTTGGGTATTTTTTTTACTCAAATTTCTACATATTAATGATGGAAATAGGAGTCTGAAATGGACCCTGCGCTGATTTTTAAGAAAACTAGTTGTGGGAGATTAATTACTACAAAGTAAACAAATAAGTTTTTGTAAATGTGCTACTAAAAGTGACAAAACAAAAGATTGATCTATTTTTTACATGTTTTCGTCAATGCCAGAGTATTTATAATGTCTCAACATTCATGTTGTACTTCGTAGCACGACCATGAACGCATTCATTATATCTTTAGATGGTAATAAAATCCTTTTAATTTGTACTATTTTGTACCACTAATTAGGAATTTTGTACCTCTCAACTATCGCAGATACACATGTCGTGCTGGGAAGATAACTTTTCAGCACGACCACGCTAAAATTCTAGCTGGCATTAGAACTATAGATAACTATAGATGGTAATAAAATCCTTTTAATTTGTACTATTTTATACCACTAATTAGAAATTTTATACTTCTCAATTATCGTAGATATACAGGTTGTGCTGGCTAGAAAACTATAGATGGTAATAAAATCCTTATAATTTATACTATTTTATACCACTAATTAGAAATTTTATACTTCTCAATTATCATTAACACCGTCTTGCGTCAAGTATAAACATCATATACTGGCTTACAGGCAGAAAATGTTTTTTTTTTTTTGCTTTTCTAACAATTTACGACAATTTACCAGTAATAAAATAAGAATACATATTGAGTGATAATTTTTAGGCATGCTCCCGTTTCATTAACTTTTATTCCAGCTAGAATTTTAGCGTGGTCCTGCTGGGAAGGAATCTAGCCAAGACAACCTATATATCTGCGATAATTGAGAGGTATAAAATTTCTAATTATTGGTATAAAATAGTACAAATTAAAACGATTTTATTACCATCCATAGTTATAATGCCAGCTACAAACTAAGTGTGTTCGTGCTGGGAAGGAATCTAACTAGCACAACCTGTATAACCTACTAATATTATAAATGCGAAAGTTTGTATGTATGGATGTGTGGATGTTTGTTACTCTTTCACGCAAAAACTACTGAACGGATTTGCATTAAATTTGGAACACAGTTAGTTTATAGCCTGGATTAACACATAAGCTACTTTTTATCCCGGTAGTACGTTCTATTGATATTTTCTGACCTACACGCGGGCGAAGCCGCTGGCAAAATCTAGTCTACGATAATTGCGAGGTATGAAATCTCTAATTAGTTGTATAAAATAGAACAAATTAAAACGATTTTATTACCATATAAAGTTATAATTAATGGGTCCACCCTTTATGGCAGAATTTTTTTCGTCATAATATTATTTTGCATAACAGCGGATGGCATAAACTTTATTTCGCAGAAAATCGTTTGGCATACACTCATTTATCATACATTCACAACGCATAATTTTATAAGTCAGAATCATCTTTAGGCATAAATTTTATTCCATAATAATTAAAAAGTAGAACCATCATATCGCAGAAAGTTCGCAGTCAGAATCGTCTCTTGGCATAATTTCATATCGATAGTTATTAAAAGGCAGAACTATCATATCTCAGAAACTTTAAACTTAGAATCACCTTTTGGCATACATTTCATATCGAAGAAGCATGCAGCATGCAAACAAGCATGCAGCGTGCAAACAAGCATGCAGCATGCAAGCAAGCATACAGCATGCAAGCAACCAAGCATGCAGCAAGCAAGCATACATGCAACATGCAGCATGCATGGTTTCTGTCACGGCTTCGGCGCTGCGGGGCTCCGGCGGTCCCACGCGAGCTCATCGTCGCAGATGGTTTTACGCTCACCACCACGCTGCTTCGGCTTGCCTCAGCCGCGGCGGCGACCGTCAAAACCACCTGCTCCTCAGCTCGCGGGCCGCCTCGCCACTCCGCGCCTACGCGGGCTTAAATTACACTCTAAGGGTAGGGCAGACAAGACTACGTGGAGTCGGTTCTGCAGCGATTCGTTTCTGTCAATAATTTTTGTAGCACAACATATACTGACTTTTTGAGACAAAATTTTCATTTTATTTAAGGTTAAAATGCAATTTAATAGAAATGAATATATGCCTAACAAAATTATTCTAAATGAAATTCTGCCATCTTCATAGTATGCCAAGTGAAATTATGCCAAATAATCATGGCTCTTAAATAATTGTTATGCTAAACGTAATTATGCGGAATTTTAAGTCTGCCAAAGGTAATTATGCGAAATAAAATTCTGCCATCTTAAAAGTATGCCAGCGTAAAGTCGAGCATTTGGCCAAACAATGATTATGCTAAACATTTTTTATGCCTTACAAATATTCGTTTAAATAAAATTATGCTAAATAAAATTCGGAGCATCAAGTTTCTGCCAGATAGAGGGAACCCATAATTAATGCATTCATGGTCGTGCTACGAAGTACAACACCAATTTTCCTTGCTTTGGCCAAGGCAAATTGCATGAGGTGAGATGATAATGGTATATATGTAGGTAATAGGTCTTTAACTTTGCAAATGCCGTTTTGTATGAAAAAATTAAACGAATTTTTTTCATGTATTTTTTATTTGCATTAATCGAAATAATCACCCATGCAATCAATGCATCTTTGCCAACGCAGTGGCAGTTTATTGATGCCCTTCTTAAAAAAATCAGCTGGACGGGAAGCAACAAATTCTTCAAAGGCATTTTGTACTGCCTCTCGGGTATTGAATTTTTTTCCCGCCAAGAAGTTATCCAAATTCTGGAAAAAGTAGTAGTCTGTAGGCGCAAGGTCTGGTGAGTAGGGCGGATGACGGAGAGCTTCCAACCCCAGTTCTTGCAACTTGGAGACCGTCTGCTGTGCAGTATGAGGTCGCGCGTTGTCGTGCAGGAGCAGCGGAGACGAGCGATTGACCAATGCTGGTTGGAGATGTGCCAGCTTCTCCATCATTTAGTTCAGTTCTTCACAGTACACATCTGCAGTAATGCTCACCCCGTTTGGTAAGAAGCTGTGATGAATCACACCGGCGCTAGACCACCAAACAGTGACCATCACTTTTCTATGGGTAAGTTTTCGTTTAGGGCATTGTTTAGGTGCTGAACCAGGATCCAACCAACTTGCTGAGCGCTTGCGGTTATCAAACAGAATCCATTTTTCATCGCAGGTAACAATGCGGTTCAAAATTCCTTCATTTGTGTGTCTGTTGAGCAGTGCAAGGCACGTCTCGACGCGTACTTCGCGCTGACGATCATTGAGTTCGTGGGGCACCCATTTGTCAAGCTTTTTTACCTTGCCAATTTGACGCAAATGGACCAATATTGTTTTGACGCTAACGTCGAAAGCTGCTGCTAATTCAGCCGTAGATTGTGTATCATCAGCTTCCACAATCGCCTTTAATTCGTCATTGTCGACCAAAGTCTTCGGACGACCGCGAGGTTCATTTTTCAGGTCGACATTTCCAGAACGGAAGCGAGCAAACCAATAACAAGTGGTGCGTTGGTTTGTAGTGTTAGCTCCGTAAACGTCGTTGATGTTGCGTGCCGCTTGTGCCGCGTTGCTGCCACGACGGTACTCATATTCCATAATTGCTGAAATGCGATGAAAATGTAACACTAATCAATAAACAAATGACTACTTTTGAAAAAAGAATTCCATGTTTTTAAATAAAACTAATTTGAAATTAGAATTCTTAGACAAACAAAAATTATTTTGATTTGAAATGGCCAGTACTGCAAAACGGCAATTTCATAGGTACCTAATATAATTCCATTGTCATTTATCGTCACAACCAGGTCTTTCCATGTAGCATTTCAAAATCGCCAAAGCCCAGGAAATGTCAATAACCAATAACCAACCGGATAAACATAGAGCAAAAAAGCAAAGCCACGCCTTGGGTTTAGACTTTTCATTTTTATAATTATTGGCTATGGTAAAGAGCGCTAGTTGGATGCTTTTCGTGGCAGGCAGATAGATGGCGTTGACGTAGCAATTGAGTCCCGTCGGCACCCTTTTCTATTACAACCTGACAATGACATGCACCTCGCAAAAATCCCGAAAAAAATGAATTTCATGAAAAACTAATTGAAAGACCTCTTGACTAATTTATACATATATAATTATGTAACGTTAAGAAAACACGACGTCATTAGATGACCTTCGTTTTTGCAAGATCATGACGGAACCCTAATAATTATCCTAGTTTCGGAGTTCTTATCGCGTAGTTAAGATTTTTTACAAAGTTTATATTTAGAGATGATGTGTCTCACGTTGACACCAAAGCATTCAGCAGATAACCCTACGAGTGAGTACAATTCTGGACGATAGCATTCAATGAAACTGGTATGGCAAAATGAAATCTCCTCTCCGATTTAGAGGCAATTTATCAAAGATCATGCCTTAAAATTCTGGAAAATACCGGGAATAAGGTAAGTACCTTGCTTCCACTATTTTCCACAATGAGCACGTATTTTTCATTACGTCATGTGTTCTCAACCAAAGTGGTACAAAGTGGCAATTATTGTTTTGGACATACATATATTTTGTAGATTTTCTGAAAGTAAATTGAAACTGAATTGTTTGAAAAAACTATAATAATTAAAAAAAAAACTAAGTGTTACTGCAAAACATTTAAGAGATAATCGTGATTTTCTAATGTTAATGTCTTACTGGGTGCCAGCTCGGATGTACCAATACACAATTCTGATTGTCGCAAAATTTTTGCAATTAGTAAAAATGCAACAAAAACAAATAAACAACAAACTTTTTGCACAGGCAAAAATATCAGGCCATAACCAGCGCAATACTTGCACTCTGCAGTAACTTTAAAGTTCTTAAGCGGATTGTATAATTTTTTTAACAAATCATAATGTTCGAATACCGATTTTTTTTCCTTTCTTTGCGTGGTAATCTTATAGGACGCGTTGTGGTAAATCCTGTCCACAAAAAGCAGAATATTTATGACCTTTATCTGTAGCGAAAGAAAAGAATACTTGCTCTCATTTGAAAGTCGCAGCCGTTATCAGCGCTTCGTCCTCCGGTCGAGGCAGAGGTTATCGCTGCCACCACTACTGTGATCCCATCCCCCCTTCCGTCCATCCTGGAGCAGTCACTGATGCACCAGTGAACAGATAACTTCTATACAATAAACATCGTTCATTAGAACAAAATTTTAAATTCAAATCTCGAACTGTTTGACAGGCGTTCGAATTGACAAGCCATAGATAAAAAAATACGAGTACTTAGTTATTTATCTTAAAAGTTAATTGAATTTGTGGTGTCGCGTTGTAGTGCCGTTCATTATTTGGACTTAATTAGTTGGAAATGTTAAACGGGAAGTTTTTGTTGTGCGTAGTTTTAGTTGCTGGTAAGTTGTCTTTTTAATTATTTACTTTTAAAGTATAAAATAACACTAATAAATATATCTTTTCTGTATTGTTACGTAAATGAATGAGGAAAACGAATTTTATTACATATTGTATCATATTTATATGCATTCATCAAATGTACACAATAGTTTGCAATTACCTGTTAATCTTTATAAAGTCCTTTCTAAGAACACAAAATGTGCTTAAGTACTTCCCAGAAGTTATTAACTTCTTTCGATACCTATTTATATTCATTATAAGTTTCCAAAACTCTTTCAGCGTTTCCAAAGATTCCTCAGCAATAATTTGCTTTAGCATAATAATAAATAACAGACAGACTATAAAACAACGTTCCTGTGATGCTGGACGTAAAAAATCGCTCTTTCTCTTTTCTTCCCGTGAGGGTCGTAAGAAGCTGTGTATTTTACCACCATACTGCGATCGCCAACCCGTCTGCCAAGCGTGGCGATTATGCGTAACGATTATATATTATTATAAACCCCTCCAAATTGGGTTTTCCGCCTGAAATGATGATGACGAGACTAAATAATTGTTTTTTTACATCACAGTGTATAACATAATAGTAGCCATTCTTCCACAATCATAATCAAATGCTGAATGGCAGTTGATGTCAAGTTTTCATCAGGGGTCAAAAATAAAACCAGTCCACGTCTTTGTTTACTATGAGGCAACACAAAGACGCTGCGAAGCCGAAATACGCGCCCAGCATTAGACCGTTTGGCGGCTTGATGGCTTGTTCAAGGGTTATCACCACACGCCCACTGAGGGCAGCACACACTTATTATTAGCAACGAGTAATCGATCATAGGGCAGACATACGGACGACGTCGCTATCTCCTGCACCCGGTACTGCGAAAATGATCTCATTTGTGCTTCATAGTCTGAGGGAATTTACTCACTCGCTGCAGATTCTCGGTAATGGTTCAATTAGAATGAATTGAGAATGGTTCTTGGTAATCGAGCAGTGGTGGCCCAGTGGTTAACGGCCGCGACTTACGAGTCGTAGGTCGTGAGTTCGAACCCATGCAGGCGCTTTACTTTGTGTAAATTATTTCATCACCACTGCTCTCAAAACGGTGAAGGAAAACATCGTGAGAAAACATGTCTTAGAACCAAAAAATTCGAAGACATGTGACATCTACCAACCCGCACTGAGCCCGCGTGGTGGTGTATGGCCCACTCCCTCTCACCGAGAGGAGACATATGTCCCAGCAGTGAGAACATTATAGGATGATGATGATGGTTTAATTAGCAATGCAGTGTTTGTTTGCCTTTCTGAGTACGATCAAATCAGTCCGTTAGTTCGTCATTGATTCGGGAGTCTGTGTTTTCCAATTCGTATGTATTTGTTAACGGTTGTTGACTCAGTACTAAGTGTTTATTTTCAGCCGACGAAAAAAAACGGAGGAGGTTCTCAATTCGACGCGTATATTTTTTTTTTAATGTATGACCACGCATAACTTTTTAAATAGTGGTCCGATTGTGACAATTCTTCTTCTATTGGATAGGGTATACTCCCAAGGTGGTCCCATATAAATTTGAGTCGGAATACAGGGGATGATTGATTGTTCACTCACTGATTGTAATGTATAACCACGCATAACTTTATACAGAGTAGTCCGATTTTGATCATTCTTTTTTTGTTGGATAGGGTATACCTTGCTAAGTATTATTAGTACATTAAAGTCACAAAAAAAAATAAAATAAAAACTTTTCAACAAAAAAATAAACCGCCGCCGAAAAAACTGAAAAGCATAAAATAATAAACCTTAAAATTTTGAGTCGGCGCTGAAAAATCAATGAACAAAGATCACTCAAAGCGCCAACTCATAATTTTAAGGTTTATTATTTTATGCTCTCAGTTTTTTTTAAAGTTTTTTTTATGCCTTCTTATGGTGAGATGATACGGTCACTTAAAATGTAATGCCGTACCTTGCCATTAAATAAACAATTACGTACCTTTTTACTATTGATACAGAAGATTGAAGCATTTATAAAAACTAGGTTGTCGTACTAAACTATTAAAACTATATTTCTATTTTGCAACAACGCTGTAGAGTTCATTTTATACATTTGAAGGCGCCAATCTCTGGAACCACCGATCGGATTTGAAAAATTCCCTTTGCTATTGAGAGCCCAATACTTAATGGGGAGCTATTTAACATCACCCTTAGAAGCCGAGCAAAAAGAAAAGAACTCCAAAAGAACGCTAAGCAAAAACTAAGTGATAGCGCGATGCAGGTGATGCGATGCGACGGGGTGGGTTCGGGCTGAGAGGTTGTCACTAATAATATTGAGCTTTATTTTGTGAGTGCGAAATCATCAAATGACATCTTCCGCTCTGGGTGGAGCGGAAGAGCGTGTCAGATTTTTTCTGACTAAAACCCACCCGTGTTCCTTTAGTTACCTATATGCCAGGGTCACGGTAATTCTCGCGATCCTGCAAGGAATAATATTGAGTTGTTAGTCCTGTCTAGAGCACGTATTTATTGCATATATTTTTTTTGTACTTCTGTTTTGTTGCAAACCGCAGACTAGTAATAGGTTAGGCATTAATGAAATAAATGTATACGTACATATATGATATATGTGATGACGTAATTACTTGATCTATGTGTGTACTATCGAGTTTATTTACTTGTGTGCGTAATGCCACTAAATTGTGTACTAAATTGTGTGCTGTTGTGCACTATGCCGACTACTATCACTCTCTGTAATGTTTACACTGTCGAATTAATTAATAGTATTTACGTAAACTACTATTTATTTCAAGTTTGATCTTCAGTCCAAAGTTTGGATGCAAGTGCTAGTGTACTTTGCACCTACGCACTTTCAACGTAAGCTGTTTTGGCATATTTATCGATTCACCAATTTACTCTGTTTATTATATAATTTATTAATTTGTGGGCGAATAGACAAGTTTATGCTTCCAAGTTACGAGAAAAGGTCACAGCAACTTAATGCCATAAGGAGCATAAAATCCAAAACGTGTCAATGAGAGTATAATACGTATTTCAGAATTTGTAGAATGAACCCACATATATAAATAAACTTCGTGCGAGTCGCCAATAGAAAATAATATTATATTGTATTTAAAAGCGTGAGTTAGCTCTGCCGGGGTCGCGTGATTGTTCGAAAGAGATACCGTGACCCTGGCACATGGGCAACTGATGGAACACGGGTGGGTTTTAGTCAGTAAAAGTCTGACACGCCCTCCCGCTCCGCCCAGAGCGGGAGAAGTCATTTGAAATTTCCCATCCTGAAAAAAAAAAGCCTTAGCTCGAATCGAATAAATTCATGCGAATCAATTAGTATGCCGCTGTTTCGGATTCAAGTCTCAGTGAAGTGTCAAGTTATCAGTCTTCAGATTGGTAACTAAGATGTTTATCATTACATTAATTTCCTATAGGTAATTACTCAGAGTTCATTGCTATGCAGTGACACAGTCTAGTTAAATCGTATACGTAACACACTGGCTAACAACCCGTACCTGCTTCACAAATTGGGTGCAAATGGCGTCATGTCAACAATCGACATTTTTGTGCACATACATAATCATCATCATCATCATCATCATCATCATCATCATCATCATCATCATCATCATCATCATTTCAGCTATAAGACGTCTAATGCCGAACATAGGCCTCTCCCAATTTAGGGGGCTTACACATAAACTTAATAAAATAAATTCACTGATTGATGTTGAAAAACCGCATCAAAATCCGTTGTGTAGTTTAGAAGAACATCACAGTCACACAAACAGACGAAAAGGACTTTATGTTAAGCATAGTTGCATTCTTTTTAAATATTTATCATTATACAAAACTATAAAACGGAACTTTTTACTGTTCTTCCCGCCTACAGTCAACATTAAAAAATCTTTGTTGACACATCTTTACGTTTTCTTTACAACAACAATAAATAAATAATCATAACATAAAATGATATTATCCTACCACCAACAGAGTTCATATTTTTCGAGATAACTTATAACATGGCCTGATCAACACAGTGAAGCCGCGTGATACCACTATCTTCTGAGATACTTGATAGAAGAAGTATCATCAAATCATACTATGATTAATGATAAAACAAAATGTTTAAATGCCTACGGCGTAGGCATGTGCTACGAATGCTACGAGATAGTCGTAGGCATGACCAAGAACCCTTTGAAGGCCCTACGAAAAGACCCCAGAAGACTATGATATAGATAGTGGTACTCAAATGACTACAATTTAATTGCCGATCTGAAAGTAGCCGCTATTTACAACGAAAAACACATTCAAACTATTGAGCTGGTAGTAACCACTACCTAGGATAACCATCCTTACATCATAATTTCGGTCGTGAGTGTAAGGACATAGGCCTCCACCAATTTGGGGGCTTTCACATAATCGCCACGCTTGCCAGGCGGATTGGCGATCGCAGTATAGTGGTAAAATGCACAGATAACGTTGCTGCCCATTCTCCAGTAAGTCCCTAACGACACCCACGGGATGAAATAGGGTGATGTTATTCTTTACGTCTGGCGTCACATGAACCATAAGTATCAGGGACACAGATCTTTGTGAGTAGGAGTGGGTGGGGAATCCACCACGCACCCAGTTCGTGTTGGTAAATGTCACATGTCTTTGAATTTTTGTTTCTAGTACATGTCGGTGTCCTCACAATGTTTTCCTTTACCGTTTTGAGAACAGTGGTGATGAAATACTATACACAAAGTAAAGCGCCTTCTGGGTTCGAACACATACACACACACACATACATGTTTATGGTGTGTTTTTTAGAGTGAAAGAAACTTAGTGGAATCGGTGCCGTCAACACTTCTTCGTCGCCATTTTCTTCCAGCATCCCATATCATAGGAGTGATGATCCATTTTTTAACCGTCTATCAAAAGAGGCGGGTCTAACTTGACTAGAAAACCATAGTATATGACATGGTTTTCTAGTCAAGTCATCTTGATCTTCTTGTTGTCAATTCTATATCAGTAATTGATGCATGCTTTTGAAGTCACATTGAATCATGTCATAAGTAGTTGATTATTGTCTCTCCTAAATACAGATTATTCAGTGATCTAGCTAGGAGAGTAGCGATTCACCCAAGAATTCGTTGTACCGTTGTAATAATGCTTACATTTTAAGTCCCTTATGTACTACAAAACCTTTATGTGCCTAAATAAATATATTATTATATTATATTATATTATTATACAAGCAAGGGTTTCCTTGCCCTTAAACTCTAGGATATTAATGAAACCATGTCAAAGAATCAACTCGCATACGATATATTTTTTTCGGTTAAATTTTTCATACAAAATAATTCGACGACGAAATATAATATATAATACACCCATTTTCTCGTAATAATCAATGAAACGTACACCCGTATTCAAAAAAAATAAAACCATTACTCAACTTTTTTTAAATCATAATTATGACAGTTGATAATAATTATAATTACCATAAATGCATTTTGCTTATAGGATTTTGTTTTTTCAATTGCATGGACTGCTTGGAGATCAAGCTCGTGATATTTCAGTGTACAGTCGAACAAAAAGTTTGATATACATGCAACAATATTAATCTCTCCACGGTGAATGGGCTATGGTAGTGTATACAAAAAAAAAAGTAAGACAATTTGAATTTTGCAGGGTACCTTGACGCTTCTCCCGACGTTTTTGGCCATTTGCAGGCCAATGTCAGATGTTGATTAATATACGATTCGCGACCGTAAGAAATATGGCTTTACAAAATTATAATCATTAAAATCTTCAGTACAACTCACAAAGTACAATTATAATGCCATTGAAAGACTTTCGTGAAATGTCATGGCATATGAGTGCGATAAAAAGCGGGTGGAGTCGAAAATGTTAAAAAACAGCAGTGCTAATCGGTAATCTGTTGTGCCACTTCTTCTTCTTAGCTAAAGCACTAGGAAGAAGTGAAGGGCGGGCGGGCGTATTGGGGGCTGTCTTAAGAAATGTTTACATTTAAAAAAATGTAACTCTCAGCCTAGTTTAAATAAATGACTTTTGAATTTGACTACTAAGCACATTCACAACATTGTTAAAAAGCAGTTTAGCTATCAAGTGAGCGTGAAGACAGGCTAAGTCAATGGCTTAGACCCACATGACACATCTACATCTGTTTGTTAAGCAAACAGAATACAATACAGTATTTATAACTAGCACAAGCACAACTAGCATACTAAAAGAACGTTTCTGTGATATTTTTAGTATGCTTTTTCTCGCTATACTAAACAAACTAAGCTATGGTATGGTCCCATTTCTTCTTGTGGGTCTCGTAAGAGGCGAATAAGGGACTTACTAGAGAATGGGCAGCAGTGTTCTCTACGCATTTTACTACCATACTGCGATTGCTAACTCGCTTGCCAAGCGTGGCGATTAGACCAAACTCCCCTTTTTGGGGAGGCCTATGTCCAGCAGTGGGCGTCTTTCGGTCGAAATGATAAAGCTATGGTATCACAACAGGTCATGCCGAGGTAAATCAAAGTTCGTATGGACATAAAAATATCGCCGAGGGATTTTCTGCGCACTGGATATTCCACGCTTTGCTAAGCGCCGAGCGCTTTCCTAAGCGTTGGAAATAGAAAATTGTGTTTTTCCATGCACTGGGATGCACTCTGTTGGATTTTCAGTGTTCTGGTCAATACTGAGAGTTGAAAATCCAGTGCGATATAAAATCTCACTGCGATAAATGACTTTATTTTTGCAAGTAGGTTTGTACAAACACTTTTACACGTCAATCATATTTTTTCTAAACTAGATGAGGTCGGCGTTTCCTATCTGACTACTCTGAGAAAAAAGGCCGAAACAAACTCAGAGGTCACAGTCTCTTTTAAAGTCCAGACATAATCTTGGTCAGATCATGTGAAGACCATGTGGATTGGTGTCTGAAGTGGTATTTTAAGGAAAGAACCATACAACTTGAGTGGACCTGTCCAATCAGTGCACGCATTTGTCAGTAATCATGCAGCCCCACTCAGAACTTAAGGATGATGTCAATGATTCGACGAACAATACCAAAGAAAGGACATTTGTGTAGGTCGCACATCGATATTGCTACGTCCCAATGCTTGTTGCCTATGGTGCTCCATTCATGAAGAGTTATTGGTATTGCTGTCAGAATTTAGTAGTGGCATAAAACAAAACAAAAGTGGTCTCGAGAATCCATTACTACCTCATGATACAATATAAACAGCAAAGCTTTTTATTTAACATAAACAAAGTTATCATAATAATTACCTATGACCTTTGTAATAAATAGGTAATATGTACAAACACACAATATAATATGTCATCGTGTAAAGTACGTTATTAATTGTATTAATATATCCGCTAACCTAGTTTAATTTACCTCAGCATGTTTAGGTATTAATGATACACGTTATTATTACTTAAAGCATAAGCAGCTTTAATGTTCCCACTGCTGGGATACTGGCCCCCTTTCTGTGAGAGGGAGTGGGCTGTAATGCACCACGCGGACCCAATGTGGGTTGGTAGATGTCACATGTCTCCAAATTTTTGATTGTAGGATTTTTGACCGGTTTCTTCACAATGTTTTCCTTCTACGTTCTGAGTAGTCACGCAGAGGTGATGAAATAATTTACACAAAGTCAATCTTCAACACCTGAAATAAATGAAAAAAATAACAAGTTTTTTAGCAGGTCCTCAGAAATGAAATATCTTTTTTTAACTCCTGCTATTGCATCGATTGTGTATAGAGATGTAAATAGAAAAAAAACAAAATGTTTTTTTTCACAATCTTGAAAAAAAACATGAAAAAAAACTTGGCACCATTGTTTTTTTTCTACATTTGGTTTTTTTTCAGAAAAAGTGAAACACTATAGCTAAAGTGGAATAAAACACTAAATTTGATTGTTTTGTTTTTATTCAAGTCAAATTATGTTTAAATCAATGGGTAACTATTATTATGAACTTAAAAAAATACTTAAGGTGTTACAATCATCTGTATCAGTGTCAGTAGCTACGGCTACGCTTGTTTTATCACCATCGGATTCATCGGAATAATGTTCTGTGTCTGTATTTGTTTCAAGACATGTATGTTCTATGGGCAGCAGCGTTCTCTATGCATTTTACCACCATACTGCGATCGCCAACCCGCCTGCCAAGCGTGGCGATTATGGCAAAGCCCCCCAAATTGGGGGAGGCCTAAGTCCAGCAGTGGACGTCTTACGGCTGAAATGATGATGATGATGATGATGTACTATTTAACAAAAAACAAATGGTATTTTCTAACTGAACAAAAAAATAATAATATCAACTCATATTATACGATAACCGCCTTTTCTCTTTTTATTTTCCTACTCATGGAAAAAAAACCTGCTCCAGAAAAAAAACTGTTTTTTTTCATGTTTTTTTTAAACGTTTTTTTTCATCTCAGAAAAAAAACCGTTTTTTTACAACTCTAATTGTGTATCTTTACTATAGAGTCTATAATATAGACCCACAAATGACGTTCATGAAATAAAAACATAAAAGTACATACACATGTAAACCCACGTACGATTCATACACATTGAAGAGCTCTGGGTTTGAAGGCTTAAAATTATTTAACGCGCAGTATACCCATATAAAATGAGTCACCGAGGAAGTGTCCCTATCTAGATCAGTTAATCAGTTGCCCTTTCTGAAAACCGAACCGACACAAAACGATAAAAAAATCATAGTAATTACTCCATCCTCGGTCAACTACGCAGTTTGTATACGCAGTTAACTTCGATACGTGGTTATGCAAGTGTTTTATCTATACCATGTTACGGATCGCTACAGATTTTTGATAAGTTGGTGGTAAATAGACCATTGGGTTTGAAGTAAGGTCATAATTTAATTTCATGTTCTGAGGCTTAAACAATTTAAAGAACAGGTACAGATTTTAAGACCCGGATTACAGCGGTTCAGGTACTCAAGGATCTCAAAAGGGATATTAAATTAAATTGAAGTGATCAACATTCTTAGACTTTTTCTTAAAATAAACAAATAACTGTAAGGAATTTCCTTCAATTTATTTAATGAACACCTTAACCTCTTGTTTGATCGACAGGTCGACAGTGCCCTCATTTGTCAATTCGATGATTAATTGGAGTATTGTAGCTAGAGTTATAAGAGAGAACCTTACTTTTTGAATAAACATTAAGTGCATTCTGGTTCAAGGCACTTTTCATAGCAAGAAGAAGAAAAGTGCTTAATAATCTACCTAGAGTTAAACATAGACATCGCATTCCAAAAGTGCGAGATATTGATACAGAAGTTAATAGAGTAAACAATGTAGAATTGATTCCACAGCTACAGCTGACCAAACAAAAATGCATTGCGCAGAGATTGCTCAAGAAGTTTGTGTAATGTATTAAGTAATTTGTAAAAATAAACAGAGTCCTAACATGTTTACTCGACAGATATGAGTCAATGAGAAGGGGCGTGTGCATCTCAATGTTTACATAGTACAGCTAGCCGATAGGACACTTTACAAATGCGTAATATGGATGAGATCACAGGAAAAGTTTAGGAAAATAAATAACACTGATTAGATTGAAGGGTCAAACGAAATGTCAAACAATAATCAAGAACAACTATTGAACACAATAATGGAATAACACAAGAAACAATTAAACTACGTTTATGTCCCCATTAATTTTATTATCTTCGGTTAAGCAGTTATCTCGAAAGAGGCGGTGGGCGCATTGTTGTGATGCAGATTTGCGTTTATGTGCGGTTGCAGGTCAAATGATGTACATCATACTTTAATTAAGCTGGATTGTTTCATTTAGATAGTGGTTGTTTTGCCATACCTCCTACTGATATTGATACACTACTGATTACTTACCTTTTAATCAACTTGTTTTCTTTTTGGAATGACATCTCGCAGACCAACCTATGAGGTAGTCGGCTGCTTAACTGGACTTGCCTGTGGCTACCTTAATAAATAAAAACTAAAACTAAACAGGGCTTAAAAACTTAAAAGTGGAGCGACTACTCGCTAAGGGCACCCCTGTGGGGTAGGGACCTCGGCTTAGGGCATCGCTGGTAGAGAGCATCGTTGGTACAGGCTCAGCGGCGCGAGCTGGCTCGAGCAAGGATTCGGGGAGAAATCACCTTAAAATTTCGATTCAGATTCTGATGAATAGTGTTAGATTAGGGTTTAGCTGATAAATACAAAGAATCGATTATTTGAGAACTCTGACTTAGGGTTCTCAAATAATCGATTACTGGACTTACAACGTACGACAACTTACGATATATTGACAACTCAAGATGTTTCTGGTAATTTAACCACAAACTCTTTTCTATTCCAGCATGGAACGAAGTACAACCAGCAAATCTGCCTTTCATGCCATCCCGCATGGGTGATGCCAACGAGATTGGGGAGGCTCCTGACATGAGAGTTCCTCCTGAATACATGAGGGCACGAGTGAGGGAGGGCGTCCCTCCTCCACTATGTGCTGGCAGATGTGCCTCGCCACCAGCGGGTCCAGTGTGTGCCTTCGATGCTACGGGAACAGCCAGGACGTTTGAGACACTATGCGAGCTGGAAGCGGTGTCGTGTCGCGAAAGCACGTGTGAGTTTCACCTTCCAATTAATGTTCTAGAATCTGAGATATACATCAGACATCATGCAATATTAGTCCAACATAGTATAGACAAGCATATCTATTATTAATAAGATATCTACCATCAGAGCGATAATAAAACTTAAAATAGCGACTTAGATTAATTCTTGTCCATTTGTCACCTTAGCAGCTTCTTAGGGACAGCAAAACAAATACATTTTCGAAAAAATAATCGCGCATACAAACTTAAGGTTCTTTCTTAATTAAGTCTGTCGTAACCTGAACTTGATAATTTCCTGCCCGGGTCGAGTTTTGTTCGAAAGAGATACCGTGGCCCTGGCATATGAGCAACTGAAGGAACACACGGTTTTAGTCAATAAAGTCGGTATCACCCAGAGCGGGAGAAGTCATTTGATGATTTCTCCCACTCAGAGAAAATAGCCCGAAAATTTTATTTTTCAAGTTCTCCTTTAAAAAATTCAATTCTATACTAGCAAGTTTTTTTCGAAAACTCTGTCTCTATACATACGGGGTAGCAAGGTTTTGCATTTTCCTATGACACTAAATAATAAGCCAGTTTTTCTCTTTCCAGATTATGCTATTACAAGTCTGGGAGAATGCTGATACGGCGACGGAACACGCAAAGTGCATTGGTTCTCAAATAAGTGTAAGCATTACGTACCGCACTGCCTGAGTACGGTCGCCATATTATGTTAACCATACGTATTAATTATAATTGGCACAGTGTAACTAACTCGATACAACAGTACAATCGAATCAGCCTTTAGGTATAAGAACCGCTAACTTGCAACGACTATTAAAACACAGTGTGGTAATTATGCTGAATAGTCATTGAATTTACATCACTCTTAAGTCACTCTTAAGCTTTAGTTATCACATTAAAAATGAATATTGGCAGTGTAGTCAAAAGGTGAACATAAACATTAGCCTGTACACATAATAGCTTGGTCGACTGTACAAAGCCATTGACGTAGATCATTGATATTTCCTAAAGGTCCTCATATGAGTAGGTTTTATTTGACGTCATATCGTCTTCTTGGCACAATTTCTCTGAGTGGATCATAATTTTCATGGAAAGTTAAATAAAAATTCGTTGAACGATAACATTATTCATATTTAAGTGGTACGGATCCATTTAAATATACCAATATTTAAACGTCTTGTTCAGTAAGTTTACTAGAGTAACAACCTTGGCTTAAAAATAATGTGACGTCAAGAATGACCTCAATAACATTTTGAAGCGACCTTAAATGTCAAAGGTTCAACTGAATTTAAAACAGAAATGGGCATCCCAACTGTCACCTGTCAGTTGTCCCAAAATGCAATATGGCCGCTCCGCCCGATGTCGTTGCAAGAAAACAGTCGAGTTTATAAACTGTATTGAGTTAGATAGACTAGTAATGGTAAAAGATTTACTTAGTATGTACCTGTCCTATATGATCTAAAATTGTTTATATGAAATACAATATTTCTGAACCAAAATTAAACTAGTGTGTACTTACAAATGTATCGGTGTTTATCATTTTAGATTTGTTTTTGGTATATTTTAAGTGGCAGGTAAATCAACGCGAAACCTATTAACATTAATATACATGATTCTGGACTCTCTGCGTAGAATATTTATTTTCGTCGATTATTTAAAAAAAAACGCAGTTATTTTTCATTTGACCGCCTAGATATTGCACTTTTATAGGAACTAGCAGATTTTCTTTTCAATAATCGACTTAAAGATTCTACGCTAGTTGCTGAACTCATGGTTACAGTTTGCTAATCGATATAAAATACCGCCTTAAGTGTAAATTTCCATCAGGTTTCGATATAGCTAACATCATCAATTATGCAAGCTTGAATAATACTTTTGTAATAAAATTGTCTGACATCGTTTAATTTAAAGAATCCAGGTAGTATAATGCTTACGCGGTAAAATTTAGTTTTTGGTTAATATTATTATAATTACCTACATTATAATGTAGTTTTAATATAGTTGATATATTATTTTTAGTGGCCAAAGCTGTTTGGATAACAGCACCTTAATTTTGTAACACGCTATCAATCACAATTTAAAAGGATATTGCTAATCCATTACTTTATATGTTCGATAACATGTATGCTCAGCAACGTAAATGACGCAATGTATGTTGTTGAACTGTCAAAATGCAAGCCATTTACTGTGAGTGTGTTACGTTATTACCGCGCTGAATTTTTACTTGTTAGATACTGAAAAATTTCTACGTTATTTCACTTTTCTTTCATTTTCTATAAGAACATTGGATTATACAGGGTTATATCAGAAATAGATTACAATAACGCAATTTGTTTCATTTAAATAATAATTTATTGGTATATAAGTGAGCCCTGTTCGTGCACTTATTCTATGACGCATATTTTAAAACTTTCTGAAGTTACTGTGACGGTATCGTATAATCTTTGTGATGGATTTCTGCAAAAACGGCAACCTATAAATTATATTTTGATATTAAGTTCCATACTTATTACTAGAAGCCGAATTTACATTACGAATTACAAATACGAAAACCTCGCAAGGGTAAGCGATTCGATGCAACGACGAGGAGGGTTAGGAGAGCAAGAAATTTAACGCGTACAAAGTCGCGGGCAGAAGCTAGTGTTACATAAACTTAGTTATTCATTGATAGTTACGCATGAAAAGTAAATTGTATTTAGCCTAGCCCTCTCCCAACTATGTTAATGTTCATCACTGTGCTGGTCACCCACCAGTCTAACCGGATACAGCTGTATTTCAAATCGAGCCTATCTGACCTCCACAACCCAGTTATTGGGTAACACCGTACTTAGTAACACGTAAACCTAACAATGAATAACTAACTTCACGTAAGTAGTTCCGTAATGTAAATTCGACTTTATTAGCAAGACTTTGGTCAAAAAGTTCCTAAAAATTCAAAATCACTCCTATTTCTGTAAGAAATTGATTAGCTTGTAAGTAGTTGTAAAATTAACGCCAAAGTCATGTTCAAATAAATATTTTAGTAATGTTTGTAATTATAAGATTAATGTGTAAGTCAATATTTTTATTTATTGTACAAAGTACGGACTATCACGATTCTATAGAGTAGCAGTCGTGAAGTTGTCACCATAATAGACGAAATTTAGATTTAATAAAGATTTTACAGTATAAGGAATATTGTTTTAATCCAACTCTATACAAGGTGTAAAGTTACCAAAAAACCTGAAAATGTCCTGAGTGATATTCATAGAACTCGCCAAAATGTACGTAACAGCTGTTTATTTACCCCATTTCAGGTTTTTAGTGATAGTTTTGGTAATTATGTACTGTTGTACACCTTCTACCATATATAGGAATACCGAATACAAACTATTATAGTCCCGATCGAAGTTTTTAATGCAGGTAGGTTGCAGCCTATTCACAAGTCGTGTGCCTGATGAGATTCCCGTCGGCAAAAATGACGAACTTCAAACACTATTTAATCCCCGGGGGTGAAATTTCAAATATCCTTCCTGCCACCTTCGTTATTTAAGGAACTCTTGTGCAAAATTAATGTTTCTTAACCCAGTGATTTAGGCTATGCATACCTGCGGTATCTTATGTTGACTCATTATTTTCTTAGCATCTAAGTATTTTAAACTGGGAATACCCTACCAAGGCCTACAACAATCCCTATTAAGAACAAGCAAAACCGTTACCCATTTAATTAAGCTCGGAAACCTTAATCCTGTAAGCCATTCTTACAACTGAAGACATAAGTGGATGAAGGTGATATGTCGCAAAATTAAGTTCAAAGTTTCGCATAAACATTTTAGGATATTTCAAAACGCCTTACATGTATTTATCCAATAAGGGTGTCTAGCGGCGCCAACCGTTTAATATTTTTAAGGTTTAAAATTGTTTGTACGCACATAACACCATCATTCATGCATGGAACAGCGAACATCTGAAATGCGACATATCACCTTCATCCACTCATGTCTTCAATTAATCTGTGTTGAAATCACCGCTTTTTATTGAATTCAATACATTAAAGTCACACATTCTATACCGTGCACAGATTTCGACCATTTTGAATGAGACTTTTGGTACCTGACATAACGGTACCTATAAAATTTCAAATAATCTTTATTAGAATTCTCAAAACGAGTTTTATAATTTATTTAAATTAAAGCTTTAGACTTGCCAAACTTAAGTGGCAGTAGGTAGGGCACATTGCTCGCATAACAGATGGCCGATGGGGCAGGAAGATTCTGGACTGGCGACCGCGTACTGGAAGACGTAGCGTTGGAAGGCCTCCCACAAGATGGACCGATGACCCGGTGAAGGCCGCAGGAATACTTTGGATGCGAGAAGCACAGAACAGGTCGAAGTGGCGGTGCTTGGGGGAGGCCTATGTCCAGCAATGGACGTCTTTCGGCTGAAATAATGACGATGATGATGAAAGGTGTAGACATCAGAAATCTGATTGGCTTCCCCGAGACATTTCTATAGGTCACGGACGTGAGATTTTTTCCTTTATGTCTCTCCTGCTGAGTCACACATTTTTATCACAGTTTGGGAACAAAATCTGTGATAAAAACGCGTAACTCCAGCCTATCATAGAGGCCGTGCTTGTCCCGCTGCAGTAGCTTTCAAGTCATCTTCCTATCCTTGAAAATGTTCTCCTTTTTCCTCATTTCTCCTCAGGGATACAATTCTGTTACTATCTTTGGTCCATCTTCAGCTTGATGACTTATTTACATTTTAGTCTTTTAGTTATATAACTTCAGAAAGGTCAGGTGCGTAGTACTGGTAGATAACCGGCGTGCGTGTATGACCAGACGAATTTACATAAACGAATCAAAAATAGTTTGTAAGGATCGTAGCATGATACTTACTACTATAAGAGCGTACTTCGTTTGTTTATCTTTGAGTCGGTTCCATACGAAGTCTTGAAAACGTGACCGATACACAGTCAACAAACATTTCTATAGGCGACAAGCAGTCTATGCCACACAAGTAGGTCACGTCGTCCGCCCTATTGACTCCCGATCTAGGCGGTGTCAGAAGTGAAGTAAACACTAGATTATCCTAACCATAACATCGAATGTTATCCAGAATGTTAGTGATGTCATTTGTTTATGTTATTGGCACGTTTTGTTCGATCATGTGATGTAGCTTTGCATACGATAGAGAGGGGAAGTTTTCGTTTAATGTAGGCACTTTGTAATCTTAGTATTTGTGTTAAGTATTTCTACCTAGTTTACATTTTACCTTTGATCTGTAATTATGGCACCAGACAAGATTAAATCTAGTTTTCTTTTTCATATGTCCAGTGAGGGGTTTTAAAATAGCTAACTAACAACAGCCGCACGTTTCGATCGATCATGTTAAGCTACGCTTGCCGCGGTTGTTCCGTGGATGGGTGACAATCTAAACATACCAAAACCCCTCTGTGACTCAGAAAGTACGTTAAAGTGTTAGTGCCACTATCATTCCTGAATCTTAGAGGCGTTATGACCCGAAAGTCTGACAACCAACCAAGTCTTATTAATAGGTATCATGCTACCCAGGAACTGGGTTGTGGAAGTCAGATGGGCAGTCGCTCCATGTAAACTACTGGTATTAAGCTGCATCCGGTTGGACTGGAAGCCAACCGCAACATAGTTTGGCAACGACTTGGCAGATTATGCATGTGTCCGGTGCTCAGAATCAAGTGTTCTGGAGTATTCCATTCTCTGCATCTACTAGACTTAGATATAATTGAAGCGGTAACCATTAATCCGTTTATTGGGCAAAGCTTCGTGGTAAAACACTTTGAATCACTTTTCTTTCTTGTTATGACTGCCATCTGTATTAATCGGGTCCAGCCTAACTCACAAGTAGAGCTCAACAACCATTTTAAATAATGGAGCCTAATCCATTTGCTTAGAATTAAGTTGTTGTCCATATTGTTGCCGATTTGTCTATAATATGGAAAATCCGCCTTCTTATCCTAAGACATGACCCTAAGACACTTAGGAATAACGATAGTAAAAAAAATCTTAAACAAAAACTAACCCTTAAAAAATATTATCTTACATACACACTACATTAACTCAAAATCAAAAATCAAAATCAAAAGTCATTTATTCAAACTAGGCTGAGAGTCAGCACTTTTTGAACGTCAAAGTTACAAAAGACAGTCCCCCCAAAACGCCCGCCCTTCAACACTTCCTAGTGCTTTAGCTGGGAAGAAGAAGTGGCGGAACAAACTCCCCAGCAGCACAGCTGTCTGTTAAGTTAGAAGAACTTGATTCTATACAATTGTAAGGAGGTAACATTACGAGACACAAAATATTAAATTAAATGATTTGCCTTATGTCAGCTAGCCAACCCAATATTCCAAGAAATAAACTGAAATCTATACTCAAGCAAAAGCAAAAAATATTGTTATAAGGTAAATAAAAGTACCAAAATAAAAGCCTCCTGGCATAAAGGGCGTGACAGCTTACATATGCAATGCAGAATCACGTTCACATAGCTGTTACGACCCGAGTTACAAGTCGAGGCCACAAAATGACAAACTAGGACCATCGGCGTAAAAACTAATAAACAGGTAGGTAATTAACAACAATACCAACATCAAGGTCAGCAAGACGACCAGTCACCACAAGCAGCACCCGTTCACGAGCATAACGCAAAGATCAGCCATTACCCCCCTCGCCTTATTTGAGGGAAGGGGGTAACCCGACCCCTGACGCTACCGCAAGCATTGACATCTAAGGGAGAATGACGAACTTGCTGCCGGTTGCTGCACTGCACTGCCATCCACCGGATATAGGTTTTCCAATCATGATCGATGCTATTCTAATAATTTTCTGGCACGATAATTTGTGAAGAGGTAATTATGTAGGTAGGCCTATATAATTCCTGCCAGGGACGCGGATTCTTCGAAAGAGTTACCGTGCAACTGAAGGAATACGGGTGAGTTTTAGTCAGTAAAAGTCTGACACTCCCTCGCGCTCCGCCCAGAGCGGGAGAAGTCATTTGATGAGATCTCATCCAAAAAAGGCCTACATAAGTATAAATAGCCAGTTCATCTCTTAAAGTTAAAGGAATCCTACGAATACGAAAAGAAACCTGCCTATACAAAATTATGTCTCCAGGGTACGTAAATCTAGGACATGTCCTATTTTTGTAAAGCAGAACCTTTTCTTACGTTCTAAACGCGGTCGGTATAAAGGAACATCTTTAAGACGAGCCAGCACTTTTCAAGCTCAAAGGCGCCTCCGCTAGTAAGAGGAGGCTTAAGAAAATAAACTGAGAGTGCATTACTTCTCATCATTTTAAGTGACCACTTTATAGTGTCTTCAGAACATAATTTAGCAAAGATGAACATAGTTTATTGCTTGCTGAAGGGCTTGTGGCTAAGTAATAACAGCCGCACGGGTTTATGGTTCATGTTAAGCTTCGCTTGCCGCGGTTGGTCCGTGGATGGGTCACCATCTTTACATACCAAGACCCCTCCGTGCCGCGGGAGCACGTTAAGCCGTTGGTTCCGGCTGTCTTTCGTAGATCTTAGACAGTCGTTACGGGTCGTCGCCCAAACTGACTGACAACCAGTCTTACCAAGGGGGATTGTATAACCCAGTAACTGGGTTGTAGAGATCAGATAGGCAGTCGCTCAATGTAAAATACTGCTACTCAGCTGCATCTGGTTAGACTAGAAGCCGCTGGGTAACTGGAAGACTGGCTAGGCAGATGATAGCATAGTTTATTGCTTAGTGTAGCTTGATATGTTCTGTAGATACCTAGTTGTAGGTATATTATCGTCATCATAAACGAATCGATTTTAATAATAGTAGTGTTTTGGAGGTACACGTGTCTTAGTTAATATTGGTGTTGTTTGATAGGCTAGGTACAAGTGTCTTAGCTCTAAATAATAAAAGCGGATTTACAGTCTTCTTTTGACAAATCATCACCCTCCGTCGTTTATCTGATTTAACCCATTAACGCCGAGGTGATCAGAATTTTTACTAACTTTTCAACGTGTTTATTTATTATGTTATCGGAACAAAAAAATAATGCTATGGCTCTATTCCTACGCGAAATTTGATGTTCTTTCAGAATCTGAGCTCAAAGTTTCGATTAGATACTGAGAAAAAAAATACGGCCGATTAAAACGTGAAAAACGTGAAAATTTTCAAAATATTTTTTTTTTTCACAATGATACCGCAAAGGTATCAACTTTTTACTATGGTCAGAGCTGATCATGGCACTCGAACATTAAGAGGATTTTTTTTCAGAAAATTTCATCGACGCATTTTTTCAAAATGGCAGCGAGAATGAAAAATCTTAATCTACCGCTTTCTTAAAAACTATAAACTTTAGAAAAACATTCAAGAAGAAAAGGGTCTTTAAATTAGTCAAAGAACACTCTCAATTTTTTATTTTAAATTTCAGGGATTTTTGAAAAATTTGGATTTTTTGAAATTTTCGAAAATCAAAAATTGTCTCCAAAAATTCTGAAAAAAATTGAGAGTGATTTTTGAATAATTTAAAGATACTTTTTTCATATTTTTTTTTCTAAAGTTTAAAGTTTAAGATTTTCCATTCTCGCCGCCATTTTGAAAAAATGCGTCGATGTAATTTTCTGAAAAAAAATCCTCTTAACGTTCGAGTGCCATGATCGCCTCTGATCATAGTAAAAAGTTGATACCTTTGCCGTATCATTGTTAAAAAAAATGCGTATAAATAAACATCTTGAAAATTTTCACGTTTTTCACGTTTTAATCGGCCGTATTTTTTTTCTCGGTGTCTAATCGAAACTTTGAGCTCAGATTCTGAAAGACCATCAAATTTCGCGTAGGAATAGAGATATAGCATTATTTTTTTGGGTCCGATAACATAATAAATAAACACGTTGAAAAGTTTGTAAAAATTCTGATCACCTCGGCGTTAATGGGTTAATTTGGTGTCGATGCAGCTTATATTTAACTTACTTGCAATGCATGTATGTCACTATGTTTGTTCGGGTGGACTCTTGCAACTCAGTTTTGAGGCAGAAATCTTCAACCGATTGAGGTAAGACCAACATAACATTTAAGTTAGTGGGATAGTTAGGCTTCTACACCCTGTATAAAAACAAACAATCGAAGTAATTTAAACTTACATGATTTAATACACAATGAAATATAAAATTATAACACACATAACATTAATTGACAATACTCCGCTAAAACTCTAATCACAGCTTCTTTGATGTTAGTCCATAAGCAAATAATAATGTTGTATCTTTATAAAATGCAGTCATCAAAAGCCTTTACTTAGAAAGAGTCCTTAGTTTTCTTGTTAGCTTAAGACAGACGGATGCCTTCAGAGCCAGCACACTCGCCTTTGCTGATCTTGTGGAGGGCTGTAAAAGAAAAATAAAATTATATTACACACATATCTTCTCGCATGCGGGTGGGTATACGGATATATTCGTGAGAGATATACGGTAAATAAATATGGTAATAATAGGGGCGAGGCCATTGACTTTAAACGAGGCACGGTTCGAGATGAAACCTTATAAAGCCTGGAATAGGGCCTAGGACCCACGAAAAGCAGTCATGCAAAAGATCACTTATTTTATACATATTTTTACACGCTTTATATTAGCTTCACTTGTATGTTTGTATGTTTGTTTGTAACCGACTCCTTATAGCGCGATTTTGACCCACTTTAAACGACCAGATTTCATTCAAACTTTGCACACTTATCAAAGACCGATGACAATGCAATAATTTCATAAATTTGTGCCATTATCCTTGCCAGCGTTACCAGAACAGCAAAAAAACTGTCTTTGAAAACTACGCTGACATACGTCACAAACTTCGCTGGGTGTTTCGAATTTTGAGACGTATGTCAACGTCTCAAAAATCGAAACACCCTAAAAAAATAGAAAATAAATAATAGTTTAAAAAAACTAAAAAACACGCTTCCATAAATTCCATTTCCACCATCCTTCCATTCGCGGAAAAAAGCGTGGGATGCCTGATCAATAAAAAAATACCTTAAAAAGCACCCCACGCTTTTTTCCCATTATTTTCTATTTTTTAGTTTGGTTTTCTATGGAAGCGTGTTTTTTAGTTTTTTTAACTATTATTTATTCTTCATAAGATAGACATGTGACATGAGTCAATATTTGAAAAAGCTAAGGAAATTTTTCATAGAGCTAAGTTCTCAGTAATTTTGTTGTGTGTGTTCCTCGGGTGCCCGATGTAAAGAGTAGCACCATCCCATTTCATCCCGTAGGTGTCCTAAGAGGCGACGATGGGACTTACTAGAGAATGGGCAGCAGCGTTCTGTATGCGTTTTACCACCATACAGCGATCGCCAACCCGCCTGCCAAGCGTGGCGATTATTGCAAACCCCCCAAATTCGGGGAGACCTATGTCCAGCAGTGGACGTTATCGGCTTAAATGTTGATGATGAATGATGAAGTTCTCACTTTGACGATTTGTATATTGATGATGCATTGTTGTACTTGCTCCTACATAATACATACAGACAATTTTCTTCAAATGATGGAAGGGTTTTAGGCTTTATAAAATGGTAGTTTGCTAGATAGGTGCTATTTTGTGCGGATGGTAAAAACATCCTACATGAATTCAATGATTACGTACTCAGGTTGAAAACAAGTTTGCATTTGTCTAGACTACTATTTATTAAAGAATGGCCGAAAGCTCGTTGCCCTCTGTACTGTAACAGGTTTCAAACGCATGAAACATTCGATACGTTAAAAGCTGCTTATAACAAAAGCTGCACTTAGAACTGCTGAACTAAGATGAACGATTTATGTTCACAAATAACCTCTTTCTCTTATTACCTAAATCAGAAGAAACATTAATTTTCATTTGTCTCTCCCGAAAGCGAAACCAAAAAAACATGTGAACGTTCCTACTTTCTGATTTACAATTTCAATCAGCATTTTTGCTCTTCATTTTCATGGAACTACTAAAATTTAGTCTAGACTACCTAACGTACAGCAAGTGACCCAGAGTATACGTAGGTATAATATTAAACTGCATGTGTCACCATCCGGTTGGAGCGTCAAGCACAATGGCCGCCGACGCGCGACGCTGTGCTACCACGGTTACCTAACCTGTCATGTCACGCTGTGTTGATCACACACAGCCCATAGGCTCTATAGCAACTCTATAGCAAAATATTTCATACAATGTCAAAAGGTTTTATTTCAATCGAATTCTGAAACTCTTTGTTACCTAACCCGTTATGGGGTTTTTTTGTTGGATTTTGCAACATCACGCGCCACCGAACCGCTTTTGTTGACGAAAAATTTATTGCAGTGACATGACTGCAACATTTTTTTAAACTATTCGGATTTGTTCCCAGTTGATGGCAATAGGCTCGCTCCCTATTACATGAGACTAAAACATAACTGGCAAAATGTGAGCATTCTGTAGGTACACCTCTGTCCAACTCTTCGGGGAAACAAGGCGTGATGTTATGTTAAATTTATTTCTACGTATAATATTGAATGTACGTATTTTTAGACAAAATCGATATTTTAATTTGGTAACAGCTCTGTACGACAAAAGACTATTGATTGTTGCTTTAATAAACAGGACAGTCTTAAATTGATGGTCGGTTATCGTATCGAACCATCCATAAACTTATTTCTTTTTCTGACCCAAAAAGGACGACAAAGTTTCTCTTCTTGTGCAATTTGAATGTTATGAATCTGTAACTGTTATGCATGTGCAAGAAATGAAAACAAACCTTGTTGTTTCTTTTATATCTGCTAAAGCATTTCGTGTTTCCCTTAATATGTTTCACTTTTAGGTACACGTGCTTGTAATACCTCCTTAGTTGATTTTCCAATGCTTTTGGGCTCCTTGTGAGCATTAGATACTTTACCTACTCCTAACATTAAAATACTAACAACATATACTTTATAGCTAAGTAAAGTAGCTAAATTCTATCATCGCGTCTAGCTTTCTAGGAGTAATCAATAGAAAAAATAACGTTTCCCTCCACGAGTATGTCTACTTATGAAAATCGATAATCCAATTCATCATTACTTGAATTTACTTTTGTACAAGTGTCTTTTTGTATTTTGATTAGAGAATCAGAAGATTATATCAGTTGACTTTTGTCTAGTAGAGTTCAACTAACTTTGTTGACATTTAAACTAGGTACAGTTTTTTTTTAACTTACGAAGCGACACTTGTTTTACTTGTGGTAACCAAGTGTACGCTGTAAATGTGTGCGTGAAAACGATTAGCGTCAGCACATAACACACACCTCCGATTTCGCCATTATCTTGGACGTTACCAAGAGCTCCTGCGCTTACACATACATTCACAGCGTATATACTTGGTAAACACAAGTGAAGCCCGCGTCACTTCGTCAGACAAAATACTATATTACCAGAATTGTTCAAACCCATGCTCTAAAACCATAGGCAAACTGTAATTCTTAGCGTTAATAATGCTAAGAGGTAAAACAATACAAGAACTAAAATACAGGATCTCAGTCACTCAAATGTCTGTGGGTGTTACAACCAATTTAACTTTAATAGTGTTAAAAATATCTTGTGACTCACGACTTCGCGAAGCGTTTGTATACGAGATCGTATCTTATCGACTACAATGCTATGTAACACAACTTTACAAGGAAAACAGAGCTTCCCGGAACGTACATTATAGTACATTATGGTACAAGTGTGTAATGTTGGTGATTACCGCTGAGGCGCCATTGAGACCCGAGCCGTCAGGTGAGGGTCTTAAGAGAGCCGAGGACGGTAATCATCAATACACACGTGTATCATACGACGTTTTTCAACACACTTGCGAGGAAAAAACAAATAACAGCAACAAATGCGATACAAACAAAATATGAAAATTAGGGGAAAATTGGGAAATGGCGCGCAATTTTTTTTTTTTTGCACGCGCCAAATGTAAGTTGATTGATTACAGCCATACAGCCTACTTCAAAATGATAATTTTTGTGATAAAATGCAAATATTTTATAAGAAATTATTGTGAATTATAAATAATTTGATAATAATAAATGTTTTTTCGTCTTAATTAGGGACACATTTATTTATTTCAAAAATGTAAATAGATTTTCGGTGGCATAAAACCTCTTTGTTGTTACAAAAAAAAAAAAAAAACTGTATTACCCGGTTAAATTGAAAATGCTCTGTTTACTCGCATATAATTTGCAGTTAGGTACTAACTTAACTTTGTAGGGATCATTCTATTATGCACTAGTGTGTAATATTATTATGCACGTGTATGTTATAGTTCGGTTTATGGCCCTAAGAACGATATAATAAGGCTCACTTTACGAGCAAGTGTGTTGAAAAAGTTTTTTCAACATTTTAAATTATATTCCACCTTGAATTGTCTCATTGAGTTCGCTTCTTTTATGGGTATGTGAGATAAATTGATGAGTTGGTACTTACTAGCCCATATCGGTACTGCCTGAATATATTATGGTTTACACCGAACCTATTTTCTGAAGCAGTCAAAAGTGGATGTATTTTAAACCCTCGATTGTAAATGTTAAAAATCGACCTATATGTACAATAATAATAATCGTGAGTTTTAAAGCTTGATTTATTAAGGCCGAATCTGAGTAAAAGCCATTGCTCAAGAACAGTAATAAATTCAGTAAAAACTATTTACTAACTTTTCCTAGCCTCGATCGATTCCAAATATTTTCAGGAACGTCACATTCTTACATATTGATCTATTCTATTATTATATTACATTTATATTATTGACATTCATATCTTGAGACTCTGGGGTCCCCGGGGTACTTAGACTAGGTGGAGCGACGATCTTCGGAGGGTGGCTGGTAGCAGCTAGATGAGTGTTACCAAGAATCTAGCTAAATGGCGTGCAATTAGAGAGGCCTATGTCCGGCGGTGGACTGCTATAGGCTGATGATGATGATAATGAAGAGGTGGGGCATAGTTTGAGACGTGGCTTTTCAGTCGCACTGGTGATTGACTGGAAAACAATACTCACTGTCGTGGTGTTCACAGTTATAGTTGTTCATGACGCATTCATTGCCGAAAGACTTGGACTTCTCTCCCTGCTTGCCGGCACAGATGGGGTCCAGAGCGATGGAAGTGCAGTCGTGCATGCACGCCTTCTTACGGGCTGCCTCAGCCTTGACCTGCTTCAGGTCAGGCTTGTCGGGGCGGCAGGTCACTGCCACGATCACCAGTGCTGGAAATTGGTGAAGCGAGATGCTCAGTACAGCTTTATCAAAGATAACATAACATTACGCCTATAATTCCAGAAGGGTAAAGCAGAGACGTACCTATAGAACAATACACCCAATTTTAGGGGGCGAGCCTATTGCCATCAACCGAGCATACATCTACATAGTCTCCGGACTGCTACTATGAAATTTCGGATAGAAACAGCCAATAACACTTTGGTCGACCTGGGAATCGAACCCAGGACCTCATGCTCACCAGTAGCATTTACGATCAATAAACCAACGAGACAGCCAACAATGTCAGTCATCTCATCAACTCTTCAGTGATTGACTGATCGCTGATAAATTATATTTATGTTGTAAATTGATTTTTTTTTTTGTCAAAAAATTTAGCGTCCATACCTATTGCTTTTAACAAACTACTTTTACACGTCAAAATAAACTAGATGAGATCCGTGTTTCCTTTCCGACATGGACTATGGTTTAGCATTTTTCTCAGTCAGTCTTAAAAGACAGAAGGAAATCCACTTATACCCACAGAAGGTATGTGCATGCCGCCATGGGATCTGGAGGCAAAGGTCCTCGCGCACATGTGGGAGTGGCGCGAGGAGGCGAAACGCCGGGGCGAAACTCCGCTGCCGCAACAAATCGCGGCACGGCGGATAGAGCTCCGGTGTGATCTCATGGCGACATGGCGGGTACGATTGTCGCAACCCAGTGCTGGGCACGCCACAATTGCGGTGGTAAGTCCCCTCTTTGAGGAGTGGATAGAGAGGCGCCACGGCGTCCTCACCTTCCGCCTGACGCAGGTTCTCACCGGGCATGGGTGCTTCGGTGGGTTCCTGTTCAGGATAAAGCGGGAGGACACGTCCGGGTGTTTCCATTGCGAGGATCGTCTGGAGGACACGGTGGAGCATACGGTGGAGGTGTGCCCTGCCTGGGCGGGGCACCGCCGTGTCCTCGTGGAGGCGATCGGCGGCGGCGACCTATCGCGTCCGGCCCTGGTGTGAGCCATGGTACGGAGCGAGAGGGAATGGGAAGCCGTCACCTCCTTCTGCGAAGCAGTAATGCTCGCGAAGGAGGAGGCGGGGCGCGTGAGGGAGTGGCAGTCTCTGCGCCCTCACGTCCCTAGCCGCCGCAGGAGGAGACGCCCCGGGCGTCGGGAGTCGATTGCGGACTCCCGGCCACCGTAGGCGCAGCTTGCGGGTGGCGAGCAATGGGTAGCTCGCCGCCCGGTAAGGACCAAGCTCGGGTCGACGGCGCGCAGTGTTCCACGCGCGCTTCAAAGAGATGTCAGCAGCAGTGTAGGGGTCTACTAGGACCGATGCCTGCCGGGGTCGCGTGATTGTTCGAAGGAGATACCGTGACCCTGGCACATGGGCAACTGATAGAACACGGGTGGGTTTTAGTCAGTAAAAGTCTGACACGCCCTCCCGCTCCGGCCAGAGCGGGAGAAGTCATTTGATGATTTCCCACCCTGAAAAAAAAAAAAAAAAAAAAGGGATGTGCATCTGGATTGAGGGCCCATTTTTTGAAACCTTGCGTACCGAAATAAGATTTATAGGGAAATTAGTTAAAAATAGTAAAAACTTAAAGCAAAGGGTCATAAATTTCTTAAACGTGAATTAAAACTGTTATGATGAAATAACTTGGGCCCTCAATCCAGACGCGTGCATAATGTGGCATAGCCTAAATCTCAGTTATTATGGTTACTCTACAAATAATTCTCTTTCATAAAGTTGAAAATCAATTTTCTCTTAAAGTATGACATTTAGAAGAACGAACGATATGTTACAATTTAATTAAGAAATAGTTAAAACTATTACTCTAATTTGCGTTAATCTATGAGGTTGAGCCTAGTCAAAAAAGCCGAAAATATTGGGCTTTCAGTTCAGACTTTTTAGTAAAATTCAACTTTCATTTACTTCTTAACAATTAAGTTTTGTGTCCTTATTTCTTTTTAACTAATTCACATAGGTAGGTAAGTAAAACATGTTAAAGTCGTATTTATGTATTTCTTCAGATATATTCATGTTTTGCAGATTCCTCAATACAAACAATAATAAAGTGAGGGCCCTAGATATGCCGCCATAAATCGGTAATGTTATATTTTTCAGATTTGGGAATTTCTTAAAATATTTAAGAAATTCTTAACTAAATTCTTAAACAAAAATTATTAACCCTGAGATAGTACTTACAGAGATTTAGGCTATGCCACTTTATGCACGCGTCTGGATTGAGGGCCCAAGTTATTTCATCATAACAGTTTTAATTCACGTTTAAGAAATTTATGACCCTTTGCTTTTAGTTTTTACTATTTTTAACAAATTTCCCTGTAAATCTTATTTCGGTACGCAAGGGTTCAAAAAATGGGCCCTCAATCCAGATGCACATCAGAAGGTCCAAGCTCGCAGAATTTAATGATTCCCGTAGTTATTAAGGTCCTTTATTCATCTTGAAATTATAAAAGCTTCTTGTTTAAAGCTTTTTTGGGTACATTGAGGAAAACAAGCCTTTATTAAATATATTCTTAGGTAAAAACAACTCATTTACAGATTTCAAAACCGCAAATATTGCGTTAACGCTAAAACCTGTTAATTAAGACTTCCAAGAAGGATGCGAGGCTGAATATTAATTAATTCGTTACGAAATTCTTCGTAAAAAAACTGTTTGCAAACACTTTACACTCATGGAATCATAATGATAGATATACCTAATTGATTATATTTTTAGAAATACAACACATCAGTCATCACTAGAGCTTAGTTTAAGAATAATTGAATGAAGACAAATAGACTGAGACAGAAAAACAAAAAAAGCTTAGAAATTTACTGTAAAACAACCGAAGAAAAGTAACAGAAAGCTGTTACAACTACGAAGAATTTCCTAGTTTTTCTAGACTCTACATCTTGTTATAGTATTTATCTAAATTATAACTATCAAATCGAAACTATTATTAGAAACCTTTCTTTCTCCGTAGGCCTAGGTTGAAATTCGTGGTAGCCTGGTGGTAACGGCTGCGACTTACGAGTTGTTGGTCGCAGGTTCGAAGCCTTTCAAGCGCTTTACTTTGTGTAAATTATTTCATCATCACTGTTCTTAAAACGATGAAGGAAAATATCTTGAGTAAACAAGGCATGTCCGCACCCGCACTGGGCCCGCGTGGTGAATTACGGCCCACCCCCTCTCACCGAGCGGAGGCCTGTGTCCCAGCAGTGGGAATAGACTGATTATGATAAGTCCTAGCTTCCTTAGCAGGGAAACTAAACAATCAAACAAACGGAAATACCCGATTGGAACGTAGCTTCTTGAAATTACTAGACCACACCACATTCGGCCATGACTCCCTAACAAACCGGAAGCATTTAGACCTCATCATGTAATCAAGCCAAAGGACTGACGACGTGGGCACAGACGCTGACCTCAACAAACACTATTTAAGGCCGTACAATGCTCATCTAGGTAATAACAGGAAGAGGGACCACTTTGGACCAATGAACACCGGTTTGTAAATGACGTAGGACCAGAAATAGGACCTAATTTTATATCATTTGTCGCGCTAAAGATGTTGCTGACTTTTAATTTTTGGGGAAATAAATAAAATGCTTTTTATGGAATGCAATGGTAATGCTCTCCTTGATTACGACTTTATACACTGACTGGACGTGGCCAGCCAATCTATGTAGGGCTTTCCTCATAAGACCATTTCATACAACAATCTACATGGTCTTCACATTATCTGTCCAAGATTATGTCTGGACTTTAAATGAGATTAACCTCTGAGGATGGGCAACTCATGTAGTTTTTAAAATAGATTGACGTTTCAAAATGTTGGCACCAACCTACTTACAGGAATAAAATAACAACCATACTTACTGCACGAAATCGCAAAATCAAATGGCGTAAGATCTTTACCCAATAGAGGAAGTCCTATGTTTATGATGGAGAAGTATACATTTTCATTCCCTAAGATCTCATGTGAAACCTGGATGGAGTGCGGGGATTGGCACAACAAAAGAGACGCTCAGCAATATGGGTGAAAATGGACGGTAATAATTACCTACAAGTATTACTGTAAAGATCATATTTGTACGCCTCGGAAGGCATTTATATTATTTTATTTTATAACATCATGTACCACAACATTTTACCTAAGTAGGTTTGTGTCACAAATATATAGGTAATGTTGAATTTGAAATTACTTCCATTTTTTTCAGAAATTAAATGTCACGTTCAAGAGCAACATCTTCGAGATAAGGTAAAAATAAATGGATACCTATGTATTATTCCTTGTATCTGGCTGGGTAGTCTGGGTACCCGTAATAGGCCTCTAAACAGTCTAAAATGCTTAGAGGCCAGCGGTCCGAAATGAATTATTCAGTTTAATGGTTATGCAAACAAAAAAAACCGGCAAACAATGCTAGCAAAAAACTCTACACCGATGTGAATCACCCAGATTTTATTACAACAACAACAATTTTAGATCACTGTCAGGGTACGATTACTTATATCATTTTTTAAAGTTAGATTATTATTTCCAGGAACTTCCAGATGTTTTGCAAAAACTTCTACATGTATTCCTACGTATGATAAATAAAAATAACTTACCAAAAACAAACAAAGTAGCTGCCTTCATAGTTATTTTATCACAAATCTGCGTTCTCGAGCACTCAAAGTGAATAACTGCCAAGCGAGAGGGCAAGCCAACCCGCTTTATATCACAAAGTGGGGAGCCTCGCGAACAGCCATGATTGATGCAAATCCTTACACCACACGTCCACTACCTTCTAATCTAGATCGTTTTTTTTCTCTCTTCAGCTAAAAACGGCGATGGTAAGCGTATTGCAAGAGGTGTCGCTTTATCTGCAGGTCAACAATGTTGATTTCAACGCAAATAGGTATAGTTCATTGTTCAGAGGAGACAGTTATTTTTTCATTTGGATCCGCTGATTTAATCTCATGCCACCTACATGTATGTATATGAAGTTTATGTAGATATTTGCTATAAGGAAAATACGAACTTATGTAGAATGTTATAAAAGTATGTAGGTACCTATCTTGTCTTTAATTTGTGTCTTTATTAAATAAATTATGACGATTTTCTACATTCTTGAGAATATAATCAAATTTTTGTTTTCATTCCTCGCCAAAACGTTTAAAAAATTAAATTATTATGCCACATCTCAGTAAAATTAAGTAAAATTAAATTAAATCAGCGGATCCAAATGAAAAATCATTTGGATCCGCTGATTTAATCTCATGCCACCTACATGTATGTATATGAAGTTTATGTAGATATTTGCTATAAGGAAAATACGAACTTATGTAGAATGTTATAAAAGTATGTAGGTACCTATCTTGTCTTTAATTTGTGTCTTTATTAAATAAATTATGACGATTTTCTACATTCTTGAGAATATAATCAAATTTTTGTTTTCATTCCTCGCCAAAACGTTTAAAAAATTAAATTATTATGCCACATCTCAGTAAAATTAATAATAGACATGTTTACTTAATTAATGTTAATGACATAATTATTTAAAAATGATTTATTGTATTTTTTTTATTTTTTTATTTAAGTTTGTATTTTTATAAATAATTTCCGTAATTGTACATACCTTAGCTTTAAGCCATTGAAAGAACTTTCAACATTATGGAATGCAAATAAAGAATGAATAAAATAACTATCATACCAGATGAAGAGTTGAATTGATAAATTTTAAATTGAATTTTGAACAATAGTTTTGATGGAATAAGAAGTAGTAGTTTTTTTTTTTTTTTTTTCAGGATGGGAAATCATCAAATGACTTCTCCCGCTCTGGGCGGAGCGGGAGGGCGTGTCAGACTTTTACTGACTAAAACCCACCCGTGTTCCATCAGTTGCCCATGTGCCAGGGTCACGGTATCTCTTTCGAACAATCACGGGACCCCGGCAGAGAAGTAGTAGATAGGCTAGACATTGACAATAAGCCGTTTTTATTTAAACCGGTTCCGGGACTAGCTATTTATAGTGATTTATTTGATAACAGTAACAAGATTAATGGCCTGTACCGTAATACAGTCTCTAGAGAATGGGCAGCAGCGTTCTCTATGTATTTCACGACCATACTGCGATCGCCAACCCGCCTGCCAAGTGTGTCGATTGTAAATTTGCATTAGTTTTGTTAATTTGTATTCGCACCTACCCTAGCCAACAAGCATGCACTTTACCCCAGTAGATGTAACTCGATTGTCTTCACTTAATTGTAATTTTGGTTTTCTTTACAAATCCTAATTGCCTAAACCTTTTGCAAAATCTTGAGACCGTGGCAAGTTGATCTTCTTTTTCCTGCTCAGACACTACACTCACACCAGCCACAAAAGATTGAGTCATTCTTCCGCTATGTTTTAAATTGTATAATTCCTAACGCTCTTTGTTTATTTCTTGTACTTGTACTTACTTACATTAAGTACCTACCAACTTATCATATTATAGTCAGTGTGAAGCAGTAACATTCGAACCTGCTACCTACTGCTGCTTACCACTGCTGCTAATTTAATTATTTGAACACCTACCTACGTTGGTGCTCCTTGCTTCCTCCGTGGATCCACTAAGATGAAGATGAAGTTTTAAGTTCCTTAAGTTATAAGAATATCGAATAGTTCTAAATTAATTCGTCAACGTTCTGGTTAATCACTGTTAGTGTAGGCTATTTGTTCCGGCAAATGAAACAGAAATAAACTATGGCAAATAAATATATTTTCAAACAACGGTTTTATTCTACTCCTGATGAACTTTACAAATGAAAGCATGTTTTCGAGCAAACTTTCCGTTGTTTGTCGCAAATTCTCAGTATCAGTAAGCGATATCATAATTATACCTACGATTTATTATATTTTTAACTAAAAGTGCAAGTTAGGTATTTGAACTTGTGACAACATTGGCAACATTCGAAGTTTCGGTAAAAAAACCGAATAAATATTTCAAGACAAAATATTAACACTATTACTTTTTATAACAACGAATTTGTGCGATTACTTTAAATATTTCAAAAGTATTTGTAAAATTAAAGAACTGAATTAATTCTTTATAGCGACATCTGTTGGTGAGTAGTGAAACCACATAAAAGTTTGTAATACTTTTAGTGTACGCGTTGTATCCAAATACCGAAAGATGGCGCTGTTTAGCAAAACTAAAAGTTGCTATTCGTGGCAAGTTCTGCCAAGTTCTGCCATCGTATTATTTTGATTATCTGTGTCAGACAGAACCTTTTCAATGCTACCGATGACGGCCTGCATAACAAGACATTAAAAAAAATGTATCATGAATAATGTGATTGTTGCTGTAATGCCTACTTGATTATTAGGTCTCGCGTGCCAAACCCTCAGTAAAAAAATATTGGTATGTCCATTTTTTTTTAGATTCACTATAGTAGAGGGTGACTGTGATTCGCACAGAATTGATTTTCAAAACACTCTGTTCCAGAACTAAATTCAGTCTTTGAAGAATTGAGCTCCTTAGCTACGCATCCGTCGACATCTCCTACCTTCTTGGAGTCTCGTGAAAACATAACTAGTTTCTCTTGTACCGATCCTATACATAATAATTAAAACAACCTATTCATATAAACATCTTTTTTTATTCCAACTTATAACCATACATAATATACACAGTACAAAAAAAAACTTCCTAATACAGCAATAAGGACAAAAAGAAATTGTCACATACTTTGTTTAACTATCATTTTGTAACATAACCAAATTGAGAAATCTAGTAATAGGATAAACTTATCTACATGCCGTGTTGTAATGTACAATGCTTCGAGCGAATACGTTTGTTTTACTTCAATACAATAACTTAAAAGTATACAATTCTTAATATGTACTCGATGGAATTCGAATTAAAATTTACACAATACATACATATCACTATAGCTACAATTAAGCTGTAAATAACCTGAAGAGTTTTATTTGTATTTCAATTAAGGAACATAAAACATATCCACATCTCAACGATATCACCATAATCAGACTAATTTACATTGCACATACTCCGATCGCGACCGTCGGACTAAATCACATTTCGAGTACACTTACACACATAACTGGTACACAATCGACTCGGACGCTTAATAATGGCATCTTATACACGAAACGGCGCACAGCGCGTATCATACTCGCTCCCAATCTTACGTTAAATGCGGAACTTAGCAATTAATGTTACGTTCGAGGTTGAGATCAAATGCGGGGAGGCCCGCTCGTCTTCACTTGGCTTCGGCGAGCGCCTCCTCTAGGCAGCACAGAGAATCTTTGACCGCGTGGTACACGATATTCTTTATCTGTAGCTTATCTTCTTTATTAGAGTGCTGGCGAGACAGCCGCCTGAACTGCTGCGCGAGCTCGAAACACCGCGAGACGTTCTCGGGCGAGACGAAGTCCTCGGCCACTTTGATGCAGTCTAGTAAGTTTCTGACTTGATGCGGCGCTCCGGCCGGGATGAAGACGGCGTCGCCGGGGCATTGCAGTATCGCGTAGCCCTCCACTCCGTACTCGCGGTACAGGCGCTCGCGCAGCGCCGCGTCCAGGTACCACGTCTGGTCGTGCACCGGGTCGTGTTGCGGCCGCGGCCGGGCCCCTCGCTCCAGCTCGGCGCGCACGAGGAAGTCGCGGATCTTGTCGGCGTCCTTGGCGGCGTAGATGTGCCAGAGCGCGGCGGGCGGCTTGAGGCGCGCGCGACGTCGCGACAGCACGTCGACGCCCGCGTCGTCAGGCGCGCGCGCCGCCTCGCGCGCTCGCTCGGGCGCGTCGGCGGGCGCGCTGGCGTGCACCATGACGTTGACGGCGTCGCTGACGTCGAGGTGCAGGTTGGTGGTGCCGCCGGCGCCGCCGTACGCCGTATACATCTTGGGGCCAAGGTCGGGCCGCACGAAACACTCAGGTAGCCGCGCGGCCAGATTCAATTTCCCGGTGCGCGATGTGTATTCACTGAGCGGTAGCGCGCGCATGAGATCGTCGAACCGCGCCGGGAGTAGCTCCGCGAAGTCTTCGCCCGGCGGCCAGTCTTTTAGTTTGAGCACCATGGGAGCGCCGCGTTCGTCTCGCAGTCTCTTGGCGGCCAGGTCGAACCCGTCCCAAAACTTTTTGCTGAGTTGATACGGTACCACTAAACCGGACGCACAATTGACCAAATCGACTCTCGTTTCACCGAAGTCACGTGAGAAACTCTCAGGACTCCATAAGTCTTTATCGAGAATGGTCGATACGTCTGAGACTAGAACTGGTTGACCGCGTTTCCACTGGTCCTATAACAACAGCAAATAAAACAATCATTAATAAAATGTTTAAGTAACTTATTACAAGAAAATTCAATTTTCATGTCAACAACTATTAAGATATGGCACCACAATTTACCTGGAACGGTTTATAATTGCCAGGATTGATGGGGTCTGTGAGATGAAGCAGCTTGCCGTCGCACAGCCAAGCATGCGGCACGTCAGGATAGAGCAGCTTGGACTCCGTGAGCGTCATGATACGTGTGGGCAGCTCATCGCGGCTGCGACCGCTTCTATCGTACCGCTTGACTACGTTGGACAACGCGAAGGGTTTCACTTCGCCGTCTTCATCTTTCTTCTCGTCGACAACGCTAGAGATGACGTCATCGAGGGTATCGCTTTTGTTCTTCTTTTGTTTCTTCTTAGGTTGTGTATCACCGCCTTCAGGCGCTGGTCTGATAAGTAACTCTCGTAAGGTTGAGAAGTTGCCTCCTTCCTCTGACTCGGACGAGCTGGATTCAGACTTCTCGTCTTCAGGCTCAGTCTTGAGTTGTATATCGGACAGCCAGCTGACGACGGGAGTACCAGTCTTGCCGTTTTCAGACTTGACCGGGGATGAGCCATTTGCTGTTGATGTCTCTTCTTTTACGTCTTCTTTTTTGACGTTCTGTAAATAAATTAAATAATAATTAGAATCTTGCTGATCAAAAAGTTAAGAGATCTTAAATTAGGAGTTTTTGTCTTTTCAGTTCATTTTAATTCAACACATGGAATCAGTCTAATTCGATGCAGCTGAATACCAGTATTGTACATGGAGCTATTGCCTATCTGACTTCTACAACCCAGTTACTGGGTAATGCGACACCTTTTGGTATCTACACTGGTACTGATACGATATCTCTTGGTGAGAGTGGTTGTCAGACTTTCGGGCTTCTGATGACCCGTAATAGCTATCAAAGATCCACAAATGACAGTCGAATTAGAACGACAGATGAACGGTTTAACATGCTTTCAGAGGCACATCATCAACATTTCAGTCGTAAGAGTTAACTTCGTCACTGGTTCACTTCTAGACATAAGCCTCTTTCAAGGGCGGATTTGCCCTAATCGCCACGTTAGGCAAGCGGGTTGGCGATCACAGTATGGTGGTAAAATGCATAGAGAACACTGCTACTCATTCTCTAGTAGTCCCTGGTACGGAAGAACTTCACCCTTTATAGGACGGCTCATTTAAAGTGGCCAGTAAACTGGACAGTCATTTCAAGGTACCTAGGACCTTGAAGTGGACGGTCACTTCTTCACTCTTCACTGTTTGCCGTCCTGTCGTATAAAGTGACCAGTAAACTGAACAGTGAATATTGAAGAAGTGACCGTCCACTTCAAGGTCCTAGGTACCTTGAAATGACTGTCCAATTTACTGGCCACTTTGTATGAGCCGTCCTATAAAGGGTTAATAAAATAAGAAATGAAATGTACGCGGTATGTAGGCCTACCTTCATGAGCGCGCGGTGCAGTAGCCTGCGAGCTAGCGCGCGCGTGCCGGGCGGCGGCGCGGGCGCGGCGCCGCACGCGCAGGCGGGCAGCGCGAAGGCGGCGCGCAGCCCGTGCGCGCGCGCCGCCGCCGCGTCCAGCGCGCCGCCCGCCGCTATCTGCGTCAGCAGTAAGCGTCGCGCCGGGTGCGCGCCTCCCAGCGTGCATGTTAACCAGCTGTGGGGGAAAAGCTCATTAAAATCATAAACTGTGTCCACACGTCAAACAGCAGCAGCGGGAAAGGTCATTAGAACCATTCGTAAACAGGTAAGAATTGTCCAGTTCTTCAGACTTTTCGCTCACATGTTCTTCAAAGTCACAAAAAAGTCACATTTGAACGTCAACATTTGAATAAAAATAGAATTAATTCTAGTCGCCCCTTCCAAAAGGTAGATTCATATGGAGAAGAATGGGCCAGAAACTCCACCGCTTAAAATGTTTGTCCCAGTGTTATGCCCATTGAAGACATTTAAATGTCAACCCGAAATAACCAGAACCATTAAACATACTAAAAAATACTCAGTAACAATAAAAAAACCTGGATTATTATTGCCCAATTAAACGAAACAGGCTCGCCCCTATAACATGGGCCATAACCTGGAGAAAAATTGATGTACCTACTACAAGTACACCTCTGGCTACCTAACCGTTTTGGGGAATTTTAGCACAATGTTATGTGATATTTATCAGTTTCATTGATTTCAATTTTTTAATAGAAGAATTCTTTTAAATTAAAACAGAAAAGTAATAGAGAAACATTATAAACTACCATTATGTATTTTATAAAGCACAACACCTTTCAAAGGGCTAAAATTATCAACCGACTAGTATTTTGCTATTGAAGTAAAATGAAACTGAAAGGATTTGCAATTCACTCACCCAAAGGAATCTCTCTCGCCATTGCTGTTGTTAGAATTCGAGGCATTACTTGTTTCAGTTGGAACGGTTGCAGTTTCAGTACCAGATGTCCGCGACTATAAACAAAAGAAAATCGAATTTAATTAGAATTCTAACACATTGTTTATAAGAATCAAAATAAGGAAAAGTAATTTTGTACAAATTTTCGTTGAAATTATTTACCTTATAACAGTCTAAACATACGACGAAGCCGCATTTGCCGCAAGTCCAATGGAAGTTAAATAGGGTAGTCTCACAAACATCACACATTTCTCTGACTCCTTGCACCACTCGTTTCCATGCTATCGTCTTATCTGTAAATAAAATTAAATAGTAAATTAGTGACCATCCATCTAAATCTCATCTGAGTAAAGAGATAAAATTGATTATATGTTTGTGACAGGTTATCTCTATAAATACTAAACCAATTACCGAAAAATAGGTTTTACACAATTACAATACAATATGATATAATGTAACCGAGGGTAAAACTGTGGGGCACAGTTTTTTTTGAATTAACTTGGATAGCTTAGTATTTTTATCATTCTGTTATGGAAGCTTACCATCGTTCAAGTGATGGGATTCCGCTTCCTTTTCCTGTTGTAACAGTTTACAGAATTGGTCTCCGATTTCCTTGAGTAGGAAGCAACTCATCTCGATATCTAGCTCAGCCGCACCAGCAGATGAAGACAGCCATAGTTTTTTATCATCCTGAAAACAAAAGAGAGAATTTGTTAATATTTGCAACATTATTTTACGCTTCAAAGAATTAGAAACAAGAACGTAGAAAAACAAGTAGTAAAATAAAGATAGCTCACCTCCTCGGCGTCTTTGTAAGGATCCGAGAAGCCAGCTATAGCCAGCTGTCTGTTTTTGGCGTACTTCAGTCTTCGGAAAGCGTAGAACCGGCAGAAGATGTTCGGCATGTCCTTGTCGCGCTGCGCGGGCGACCAGCGGCACTCGCGGCACTTGGCGAGGCGCGGCGCCACCTCGAAGCACGGCCCGTTCTGCAGGAACGAGTCGGGCGCCGCGCGAGCCGCCGGCCCGGCCGCCGCGCCGCGCCGCGGGGGGTCCTCGCGCCGCCGCCCGCGCCCCCCGCCGCGCGTCCGCCGCCCGCGCGCGCGCCCGCCTGTGCCGCGCCGGCTCGACGTGCTGCCGCTGCCGCTACCGCTGCCGGCGGAATCTGAGTCTTTGTCGTCACTCTCCTTGTCGCTTTCGCTGCCGCTCTCCGAAGCCTTCTTTCTCTTCGGCTCGTCTCCGGCCTTCCGTGGCACGGCACCTTTTTTCCGTTTCGCCTTAGGTGGCTTCCTTTTCGGCGGCGCAGCAGACTCGCGGTCGGAACTCGAGCTGTCCTCCTCGGCGTCCTCTACGCGACCGTTCGGCTCTTTCGGCTTCCTCGGTTTCGTAGTCTTCCGCGTGCCGCGCTGGATTGATTTCGCAGCTACTGGCACGACTATGTTTGAACTAGAATCGTCCGGTTCCGACGCTCGGTTGATCGCCATGGGTAGCGTGATACAAGTTCCGCCACCACCGGAGCAGTCACCTTCACCGATCGGTGCGGTTTCGTGTCGCTGGAGCCACGCCTTCTTACCGAGGTGTCGAACGGGCGCACCACCGTTATCGCGCGGAGATTGTGCCGATTTTCCCGGGGTATCGCCGTCGGCCGCCGTGGACACTGGTGGCGTGGCAGGCGGCGCGGGCGGCGTGGGAGCCGTTGGAGGGGCCGCGGCCATGGGAGGTGACGCGGCCACCGGAGGTACAGGGGTGGAGGGCGCGGGGCTGGCGGCGGGCGTGAGGTGCGGCGCAGGCGACGCACCGGCCGCCCGCTCGGGCGTCGCCACGCTACCATCGGCGGAGGGTACGCGCACGTCGCAGGGCGGGCCGGGCGCCTGCGGGACAGGCTCGGAGCCGTGCGGCGTGCGCCCGGTGCCGGCCGCGGCTGCTATTAGCGGTTCCGGCGCGGAGGGTTCCTCGAGTCTCCGCCGCTTGGCGTCAGCTTCGGGAGGGTCCGAGGCGCCTCGCCGGCGAGGCGACAGGCGGTCGGGGTCGTCGCGCGACACGCCCAGGTCCAGCGGCTGCAGCTGGCACGGCGACGTGGACGCGGCGTCCAGCAGCGCGCGCGGCGGGGGGCGCGGCTCGGGCGTGCGCGAGTGCGCGGGGGGCGGGGGCCGCGTGCGCGTGGCGTAGGGCGGCGGGTACGGCACGGGCGGCTGCTCCACCTTGCTGTGCGGCGGCATGCTGGCCTGCTCCACGCTCACGGCGTAGTGCGCGGGGCCCGGCCCGGGGCCCGGCGAGTTGCACGGGGGCTTGCCGTAGATGTGCGGCGGCGCAGGGCTCGACACCTTGGGTTTCACGGGCTGTGCAGTCTGGTAGTAGGCAGGCGAGCGTGGGGGTGGAGGCTGGTACATCCGCCGCGCGTTCTTGTCCTGTGCTGGGAGTGCCGCGTGCGGTGACGTCTGCAGCGTGGGATGCGGATGAGGCGGCGCGTGCGGCGAGGGTCCCGTCCGGTACGTCCGCGACGGCAGGTAGTGGGGGTTTGGCTCGTTCCGGGGCTTGCTCGGGTAAGGGTGCTTCTGTTCTAGGTGAATATGTTTGGGATCGTGTTTGACTATTACCGAATTTTTCTCTGGGACCAGCGGCGGCGGCGCCGGTAAGTGCTGATCTTTCATTTTATCGTATCGATAGGGGTAATTGTAGGGGCCGAAATTAGGTTCGCCTTTAGGTAGGGAGGGATGTGATTGCTTGTCTGCTTTGGAAGGGAGGTTGAGTCTTGCGTGTTGCGCATGGTACTCCGCTGGGGAGGTGGCGGGGTGAGGCGGATGCGCGGGGTGCGCGGGGTGCCCGGGCGGCGAGTAGTACGCGCGGTCGGGCGGCGGCGCGCGCAGGCGCTCGTGCTCCTGCGCCGCCGCCCCTCGGTTCGGCGCCAGGCTGTGCAGTAGCGACCACGACATGCGTTCCCGCTGCGACAAAAAAACAAAACTTTCGTCAATATGTTTCTATGGAAAATGAGGCTATAAAATTACAATTTTAATCTCATCCCACAAACCTAAGGACGAGTAAAAATAATTAAAAAGCAGATAATCCGTTAACGTTATATTAAAGTTGCTAAGTACCTTTTGATTAGCCAGCCTGAGAGATTCCTCGAAATGCCTCGACACTAGTTTTGAGGCAGCGTTCTCGTGATCCCTCCGTTCTTTTTCTTCCCTCTCCTGCTTTTCCCTCTCGCGTTCTCTTTCTCGCTCCCTCTCACGTTCCTGTTCTATCCGTTCTCTCTCTTTTCTCTCTTTTTGTTGCTTCTCCAACATATCTCGTTGCTCCTGTTCCCGTCGATCTCTGTAAACAAAGAATAAATAGTGATAAATAAAAAGGAACAGTCAATAAAAGAAATTGAAGATTAAGGATCTGTAGAGTTAAGATTAATGACTTGTAGTTAAGACTAATTGATCATAATAACAAAAGGAAGCTTTCCGATCTTAGTTCTTTTGTAACATTCTCTAAAAACCAGTCATGATAACCCAAAAAGAAACCGGTAAAATAAAAGAAATAACAGCCCAATTAACTTTATTTTACTTAAAAATAAATTTCTTTTTTACTGTACTTGATAGTACGTCCATAAACTTACATAACAGAAGGTATGGTACAATAAGTACGTAACAAGTATAAAGTAACGTTAGTTGTTATATAACCTGCGTATACGCAACTTTCCCAAGTGATCTGTACGCGAATTAAGTGGGTCAAGGTCATTCGATTTTATTAATGTAATTTACGCTCATAACTCTGTACTAATCTTATGTAATTTTGGTTCGATAATTGCTATTATTGTTAAAAGAAACATCAGATTTCGCTTTTAACTATTTAGGAGAGATTTCTTTTGGGAGAGATTTACCTATAAGAATGCATTAGTCTATTTTAGTATTAGTTGTTTACGACTACTTAAATTACTCAGATATAGCAAAATTCTATTTCGAAGATTAAATAGTCATTTAAGATATCAACATCTTTCTCATGAAATCATGGTGCTTTTTCGTAATTATTAGAAATATGTGCATGATGTTTTTACCACATGTTTCAATGTGTGTAAAGTATTTTACTTATTTATTAAAACTTTATGCACTAGTAAAAAATACTGTACAGGGGCGGACTTAATGCCTGAGGCATTTTCTACCAGTGAACCTTAGGGTGATGCAGAGATAAATCATGGCAGGTGCAACAAATGGGATCTAGACACGCGGCAGCGTGACAAGGCAAGTTCAAGTAACAGAACTGGCGAGCAGCACCGTGTGTAATATTACACGAACCATTTGGATAGATATATCGGAAACAAATATAAAATACAAGAATACATACTAATACATAGATACATACATACATACAATTAACAAAATAAACTGTTGTCAGGAGAACTAACGATCGGTAGAGGAGAAAACAAATCCAGCAAATCAACGCTGGTATGTTTCTGTCAACTTCTGACGGATATGTTCACGAGCCTTCACTTTAAAAGATAAGCGCGACTGGTTGCCGTCCAGGGTGCTTACTCTCGAATATAATTCCAATAGATCGACATTGGTCAAACGTCAGTTGGTTGAGTTAAACGTCAGGGATTGGCTAGACTCAGCGAGCCCAGCCAATCACTGACGTTTGACTGACAATTCCAATGTCGATCTATTGGAATTAAATTCGAGAGTTAGCACCCTGATGTTCAGAGGGAGCGCATTCCAAAGAAAACCCGCTTGGACAAAGAAAGAAGAATTAATGAAGCCAGAACGGTGAGAAGGACACCGTATGATCTGATTTGATTACGTATTTAAAACACGTAAGACGTAAGAGTTTTTCTGAAAGTAAATAAACGTTTTTAGAAGAAAAGATATCTTACAAGCAAAAAATTGTGTGCACATCATATTTAGATCATTCTTCATTAAATACATTACCAATAATTTTTGGTAATAAGGTCTCAATCAACAAATGAAATTAAGTATAGTGTTTCACAAACATATCCACCAAACGGCTTATTGACCAAACGGTAGCTTGTTTATTTACTAACATTTAGTGAGCTATAATTGTAATCGGATGAAACACGAATCCGATTACGTTTACGGAAAGGTTTTAGTGGCCTCGACCTGCGACCTTAAGGGGCACAACTTAAAAACGTATCCTGATAAAAATAAAAAGTAAGATACGTAAAAGTTGCTTGTATAAAGAAATCGATGGAATATACTTGTATTAGAATAGCGAGGGTTTGTGACCAAATTGGCTATTGAAATGAGAAAAAATGCTATGATCAGCTGTGGCCTGAAATCTGCCCCACACCTTTAAAGATAGAAAAGATTTTTTCCATTCTTCATGATAACTGTTCTACTATTCCTAGTTCACTTTCACAGTCTGAATTTTTAATAATTACTATTTCCATTTACAGGTACGCTGGCTTCTTATGAAATAAGCAGTTCCTTGAAGCCTAAAAAGAAGACCAACATGTATGACTATCGGTGTTTATTTTTATTTAACACTAGCGCCCGCGACTTCGCCCGCTTGAAATCTATAGCTCATGTTACTCTGGAATAATGTGGCTTAATTTCCACAAGTCAAAGAATCTTTTAAATCGGTTTAGTAGTTTTTGAGTTAATGCATTACAAAGAATAAAATCGTTCCTCTTTAAAATATAGTGTAGATACATAGAGAAAGAATAAATTACTGAAACTACATAAAAATTACCGTTATTTTGTGTTTTTTTTTTAATGCGCCCGGGTGCCCCGCGAAATTTAAATTTTTATACTTCGTTTTTTGCGAAAGTCCTACACGTTTATAGCAAGAAGAATTGAATCCAAATGAATAAGGAAATCCCATTGAATTACTATTCGACAAACATAAGTAAATTTTATGAAAACTTTAGTGGTTACTATAATAAAACAAGACATCTAATCTAATACAATTTTCTTTTATTGTTACACTCTTATAAACAGCCATCTTAGGCAAAATCCAAAATCCCAGAGAGTGAACAAAACTAAAGATGTGACAGACATCATGTTCACAGATAATTAATATCTTAACACTCCCCCTCAATTTTATGTTTGTGAAAACTTACAAATTGCTTCTATAAATAAATGAAAATAAATTCTACCAAACTTTAACTTTAACATGGCAACACAAACTTAGTAATATTTAAATTCTTGAAATTGCAACACTAAAACTGACATATATAAGTTTTGACAGATAATTTTGACAAGCTAGTGACAAGTGACAACATAACCTTAAAATATAAACAATGCAAACATTCTATGAAAAACAATGTTACAAAACTAACAGCTTGTCACGAAAATAGCAAAACTTAACACTACACAGTGGTTTCGTCATAATGTCCGAAGTATTTTCACTGGTACTTACGTATTTAACAATCAAAAAATTTTGGTTTACAATGTCTTTTATGAAATGATATTTAATGTCTATGTGCTTGGAATGTTTTGTATTTTCACAATTATGTATCATTTTTATTGCACTCTGATTGTCCACATAAAGCACAATATTACACTTTTCATTAAAGTCAACTGATAATCCTTTCACAAATAACAAATCACTGACACAACTTGCAGCAGCTATGTATTCACTTTCAGCACTGGAGAGAGATACAGTCCTCTGCTTTCGTGATGACCATGCAATTAGGTTCCCTTGGTGATATATTAGTGCTCCACTAACACTTTTTCTTGTGATCTTATCACCTGCCCAATCGGCATCTGAAAATGCTGAAATATTAGAACATTTATTAGTGTTTTCTTCTTTCTCTTGACAATAGTATGTCAACTCTTTATTAATTGTGCCCTTCAGATAGCGTAATACACGTTTTGCAGCTGTCCATAAGCTTCTCGTGGGTTTATCAAGATATCGACTGAGGAATGAAGTTGCAAAAGTGATGTCCGGTCTGCTTATTGTAGCCAGGTAAGTTAAACTTCCAATTAATTCTCTGTAAGGTATATCACTAATTATTTCTTCTGTTTCAGGTACTTGAAAATTGTTTTCCATCGGCGTCTTCACTTCTTTACAATCTTGCATCTTATACTTTAGTAATAAATTTTTAATAAACAGTTTTTGTGATAATTTCAATGTATTATCATTTCTCATAATTTCAATTCCTAAGAAGTTAGATACTCTTCCCATATCTTTAGCTTTAAATTCTTCTTGCAATTTTCTTGATATTTTATTTATTTCACTACTCTTTCCCATCAGTAAAATATCATCTACAAATAATATGAGCCATATATCTTTTCCTATGTATAAACATATATCATATTTTGATCTTTTCATGTTTATTGTTTGACAGAAATTATCAAATCTTATATTCCAACATTTTGGTGACTCTTTCAATCCATATAAAGCTTTTTTAAGTTTCAGAACAGTTCCTTCTTGTTTATTTTCCAAACTTATTCCCTCTGGAACTTTGATGTAAACTTCTGTGCTCAAATTTCCATTTAGAAATGCTGTAGGTATGTCCAACTGCTTTGTTTCCCAGTTATTATTTATTACTTCTGATAATCCCATTCTTATGGTAGTTATGTTGGCTACAGGGGAATAAACATAATCTTCTGTGTACTGTTGAAATCCGCGTGCAACTAATCTTGCCTTTTTAGTTCCATCCGATTTTGTTTTGAAAATCCATTTTGTGTCAATAGCACTTTTTCCTTTTGGCAATTCTGATTCTATCCATGTGTTTTGTTCCTTTAATGACTTAATCTCTTTATCTATTGCTGTTTTCCATTCTTTATCTTGTTGAATGGCTTCTGTGTATGTGACAGGATCGCTTTCACTTGAAAGTAAACAATAATCTTCATATGTATTTAAATCAAATTGTTTAGGCTTTTTTACTTCTCTTCCACTTCTTGTTCGCTTGATTTCTTCGTTTTGTTTTTCTGGAGTGGAGTAATTATTCTCTTCTGGATCATAAAAACTTTCTTCTTCTTGTATTGATTCTGAATACTTTGTTTCTTTTATTATTTGTTTTTCTTTTGGTTTCACACACATTTGTTTCTGAATTTCATTTTCTTCTAAGTATCCTTTTATATTTTTGTTTTGTTCTTCATGTTGATATTTTATGTTTGTTTCATCAAATCTTACATCTCTTGAGACAAATATCTCATCAGTTTTTGGGTTCCATAAGGTATATCCATTCATAGAATATCCTATCATTCGAGCTGGCACTGCTCGTCTTGACCATTTATCCTGTTTGGGCATAATATGTGCCCATGCTTTGCATCCAAAAACTTTGATTTTATTTAAAATTAATTCCTTGTTCTTGATCCTCGCAGGTACTTGATAATTTATTGAAGAACATGGCGATCGGTTGATAAGAAAAGTAGCCGTTAAGATTGCTTGACCCCATAGGTGTCTTGGTAGATTTGATTCATCTAACATGGTTCTCGCTTTATCATATATTGTCCTGTTCATACGTTCAGCTTTCCCATTTTGCTGTGGGCTATATGGCTGCGTGTATTCAATTTTGATACCTTTTTCATAACAAAACTTTTTGAGACTTTCCGCTGTGAATTCCCCTCCATTATCACATCTGATCCTTTTCACTTTTATCCCATCTTGCCTCTCTTGTTCTATTATATAATTGATTAATTTATCTGTGGCTTCATTTTTGCTTTTTAACAAATACGTCTGAGTATAATGAGAATAGTCATCTGTTATTGTTTGGAAATATTTATATCCTTGTTTAGTTGCTACTCTTGCTGGTCCAGCAATATCAGTGTGTATTAAATCTCCTATCTTACTTGACCTTGGACTTTGTAATCTGTTAAATGGTAGTCTGGTTGATTTTGACCTCATGCATGCTTCACACACTTCCTTACTGTATGGCAATCCTAATATAGCTAGATGTTTTCTACACATATGACCCATTCTTTTGTGCCATAAGTCATTATCTTCTTGTATCACATTACATTCATCTTTATCTTTTATTTTTATTGAGAAGGTATATAACATATTCCTCTTTTCTCCAAAATATTTCTTTTTACCTGCAGTTATTATTAACTTATCCTTTTTGAAAATTACTTGCTTTTCTCGTTCTGCTAATTTATTGACCGACATTAAATTGTTACTGATTCCCGGTACAAGTATGACTTCCAGTCTTAATGGTTCATTTTTGTAATATCCATCAAGATATCCTGATTTATGTGCTGTCAGTATTTGGCCATTAGCAATTTTGATTTCTAATTTCTGTGACAGTTGCTTGACATCTGTGAGATATTTCTCATAAGATTCTTTTATGAAATGCTGAGTAGCTCCTGAATCCACAACAAATGTTAATATTCCATCATTACTATTACATACAAGTGCTTCATTTGAGGCAATAAAAATTGGTTGACTTTCAGCAGGATGAGCAGTTCCTCCACGAGTTCTTGGTCCTCGATATCCTCTTCCTCTGCCTCGTCCTCTACTGTAGCACTCATAGGACTTATGTCCCCTCTTTTTACATTTATAGCAGGTTATATTCGATATAAAAGATGTATGTGGCTCGTTTGTAACTGTTTCTTTTCTTATTTCATGATCAAGTAATTTAGTTTTTACAAAATCTATTTTTATTTCAGTGTTCACCGCATCCAAAGCTGTAATTATGTGGTTGTATTCTTCACTCAGTCCTGTTAATAGATAGCATACTTTGTCTGTATCATTAATCTTGTCTCCTGATACCTCTAGATCTCTGATTAAGTTATCAAAGTTTGAAAAATACTCTTGAAGATTTCCTTGCTGTTTCAAGTTTAGAAGTTTTCTTCGCAAACTTAATTTGGAGATTACACTTTTTCTTTGGAATGTACTTTTCAAAGTGGATATCATATCCTTTGCGTTAACGCATTCTTTTATCAGATTTAGATGCTGATCCGTTAGACATTGAACAATAATGTTTCTTGCTTTTGCATCGTCTTGTTTATTACAGTCTTCGATTTTTGGTAACGACACAACTTCACTTAATCCCTTTTCTTCTAAAATACAATTCACCCTGAACATCCAATTGTCGAAAGCTTCTGGATTTAGTTGGGGAAAATTGTAAAACAACTTAGTTTGCTGCCCGGCCATTTTCTTTTCTTCGTTACGCTTTTGTTGCATAAAATTAAATCTTTGAAAATCTCGACAATCTACTTCCTACTCGACACTATTTGGCGTCTGGGCCCATAACCTATGAAAACTTTAGTGGTTACTATAATAAAACAAGACATCTAATCTAATACAATTTTCTTTTATTGTTACACTCTTATAAACAGCCATCTTAGGCAAAATCCAAAATCCCAGAGAGTGAACAAAACTAAAGATGTGACAGACATCATGTTCACAGATAATTAATATCTTAACAAATTTGAAGGTAGCCTGCACCTTCGCGAATCCCCCATAAATAGGTACAAATATTGCGTATTAGATTAGACCGAACGTTGAATCTAACAAGACACCTCAAATGCAATAGGTTAGAAAATTATTTCTACATAATATTTAAATGTAACTATTTTGGGACAGTTATTTAACTCATGAATTGAAAAACTTACGACACAAACAGAGGTCCTTGTACGAAATTCCAAGAAATGCCTGATTCACACATTTTATCACAAAACAAAATATAGAGCGTACCTTCTCCGTAGTCGTAAGTAGGTAAAGAAAACTTTGGTTATACTTAATTAAATAAATTTTTCGATTGATTATTTTCGTATTTTACTTATTATACATATAAGGTGATATTCTTACAACAAAATAAGTTTCGCTTTGCCGCTTGCTATCTTTAATATGACAATGCTTTCGTTCAATGTCAAAAGGATTTATTTTTTTCACGAATTCCAGCCAGTAAGTGGTACACAATGTGTTTTGTAATCAGCCAGTAATAATGATACAACCTTCGTAGTAAAAAGCATTAAACCTCCTTATCTGATTTCCAGATATTATTATTATTTATCATTTCGAATTAAATAACAGCCATGACCAATCATTATCATATCTTTTAATTCCACGAATCATGAATGTTACGCAATTTTCCAAATAGTTATCAAAATCGGATGATATTGTTATCAATGGTTATCAAGTATTTATCACTTTTACAACAATAACAGTGCAACAATGCTTTATATGTATAAAGAAATTATTATACATATGAGTCATACAGATTAAATGGGAAATACCATGGCATGAATTAAAAGTAAAAGATTTCTGAAGAGTTTCAGGGTGGGTAAAACTCTCTTGTTCCAAAAAAAAATATCTAAGTCAAGCTGATTCACATGTTTGTTAGTGGTTAGTGTTTTAGTTCTGACTGATTTATTTCACTGACCACCTGAATTCAATCGCTAGCAAAAAAAAAAAACGATTTGTATAATTATGATGCAGAACAATAAAATTGATCATTTACATATACGCAAAAATAATGCTACAAATAATGTAGCCCAACTTAAAATAAATTCATGCACGAATTGCTAATAAGCAAAACTGAAAATTAAATCAACTCAAGCGCATATTGATTATGCGCATACGGCTGTCTGGCATTACCGTTCATTGACCTTGGCCTACAGCAACTTTTGGTTGCTGACGTCACTAGCAACCTTGAAGGCATCCACAGCACTTCATTGTTGACACCGCAGGCTTCAAATGACTGATATTAATAGAATTATACTAAGCAAAGCGTGTAAAATTTACGTAAAAAAAACTATTTATAAATTCGTCATACACGTGGATAATTCATTAGGAATGGTTCTGACTCCAAGACGAAGTTACGAAATCGGATGTTTTTCAATACGTTGGACGTGAACAATGACCGATTAGAAAAACAAATGAAGGTTTAAATAATAATGCACAATATTGAGTCTGATAACAATGAGAGTGACATTTATGTACCTACGTACATCTGTCTACACTAGCCTTATATGTATATTATTATTTTGTTAGGTCAATTACATACCCAATTAAATGTGAATTCTGTGGTTTTATGTTCTAAATGTACAATAAACGCCTGCTCATAAAATTATTTATCCAACATTGTAAAGTATTTTAATCTCACGAAGGACGAGCGCTTTACTTGTGGTTACCAAGTTAACAAACATGCTATGAATATGGGTGTGAGGAGCTCTGGGCACCGTATAGGGGTCCCGAAACGATCAATTGCCATCAATTACAATTGTATTAATATTGTGAATCGCTGCAATTGCATTTGGCAGACGATCAATTTGTGCATCAATGAGTATCAATCACGTAACATTGAAAAGAAATTGACGATTGCGATTAATTGTTTCGGTGAAAATGGCGAAGTCGAAAGTGTGTGTGTGTGTGTTATGCCTGACTTTGTATTAGGAACTTATTACTCACTATAAGACCAACACTATTATGATTATGTTATTCGATTTCATGAATGCATTCGCAGCGTTTCGCACACTTGGTTACCACGAATACAGCGCGTGTCGCTTCATGAGATAAAAAATCGTTTTTCTGCCTCTAGTAAGTACATGTTTTTGAATACCTGTACTAAACAGTTAGACCCAGATAATAGTAATTACTTCAAAAAGATTCTATAATTATAAAAGCCGTTCTTTACAAAGTACTGTAACAATGAAAAACACGGGAAATTACACGTAGAGTTAATCGTACAATTACATTAGGTAAACAATGAGATATATAACAATTTATATAACTTTAAAAAACAAGTCAAGGTAATGAATGATGCAATCGGGTTTAAACGCTCTTTAAATACCTATCTGACATCTTTATCATAGGCATTTATGGCCTGATCTTATCTATCTTATTTTTTCCAATAATTGTACATACTTCCTCACATTTTTGTACATTAATAAAATGACTCAACATAAAGTAATCTCAGTTATCAAATTATTTGTCACATGGAATTTCAATACTTTGTTTTCCATCATATCATATTATTATGATTTTATCTCTTGAAATAGTATTGATAAGTATATGAATAAGTAGAAATTAATTGATAATAGTAATAAATTCTTACTTGATGGTTGCACGGCAAACAGGATAAGTTGGATTACGATAAAGTGCCTACATATACATTTGAATCATTTGACGTAATTATAGAACATGAAAGGACATCGTTTTAATAAAGTAGAATATTCCATTCTTCTATTTTAACACCTCTCAACATGAATATACATATAATGGTCGTATTCATAGCCAGGAAAACACAGCAAAATAAAGCATATCAAGCGTAAACAACGAAATTATAGGATATCCTGTATTTAATCGCTTATTTATACACCGACCTCAATAAACACTGCCACTGATATAACTTTTAATAATACACGAAAATCACGTCCTAAATATTTAACACGACGAGTCAAGGTTAAAATCAACATTTTTATAATTTGAAATTCATTATTCATTCAAGATATTTATTCGCTTGTATCAAGTTATGAACAATAAGAACCGGATAAACCTACAAGGTCACATTATATGGACGTAAATAGATTTTCCTCGCATGTATTCATTTAAAACCTGTTAGTTATTTACATTTCAAGATTAAGTACAGTAAAGCGTCGATTATCCGAACTAATTGGGGGATAGGATTGTTCGGAAAATCGTTTTTTTTTTTCGGATAATCGAACTGTATTGATTCAGCCATACGTATTTATGTACAGGTGAATGAAAACCTTATGTTTAGACATATCATTAATGAGACATAGTTTCTTTCACGCGGTAAAATTTAGTTTCATCAACTAACGGTTACTTCAGAGTGACATACGAGTACATACAACAATAGTTCGAGACAATTTCGCGTGTATTGTAGCGCGGGTAGTAGTTCGGATAAGCGGTCGTTCGGTTGATCAACGTTCGGATAATCGACGCTCTACTGTAGACACATTATGTATGTACGCAATTAAATGTGTGCCTTTTAATTAACTTAATAACTGGTTAATTTATAGAAATAGAAGAATTATGAAATAAATAACGAAACTACAAATTAGTAATAGTAATAATACCACGAGTCTATCTACTACGCGATCTAATACCATAAACGGTACAAATGTCTTCAAGGTCTAAAAACAATAGGACGTATGTAATAATAATAATGGCGGCCATAACTTGTTCACAGTCGTTATCTTATGAATAACAAGTCGAAAGAAATTACAAAAGGCTATGTTCAAAGAAATCTGTTCCAGCTGCAGGTAATTCTGTCTACTAAATATTGCAAAAGGTAAAAAAAAGGTAAATCAGCTGACTCGGTAACAGCTGCGAAAATCAATGGAGCAAAAAGTTTAATAAAGTAATAACAATGGCCTTGTAGGGAACGATGAATATTTAGCATCATATCATGTTATTACTAGGTATTATAAACGGGAAAATACTCTACGTCAAGCACACATATTTCCTTATAATAGAGTTATAAACCTGTTAACAAGCTGGTCACGTGAGGTCAAATGAATTAGTTCAATGCAGTCTGGGTAATCACGATGGATTTATGACGTAGGGAAAGAACTATAAATTGTGTTACTCTGTATGCCTCAACACGTTTAGACGATTGTAAATTATTGTTATTCCACATCCGTAAGTCCCTCACGATTATTCAAGAAACGTGTCTCAACGGATTAGCATTAATATGTTTGCAATGAGTTATCATTGTAATAAATTTATTGAAAACGGTATTATACTTATGTATCATGCATATTATAATAAGATTTGAATACTGAATGCATTAGAATTTATACGAAAATTGTAATGATATTAATGTAATGTTTGTCTACTTTCGGTTCGATAACCTTTGCGTTTTACATACCTTAACCTAATTATGATGATCTGACCTTGACTATGAATACGCCTTGTAGAAGATAGAAATAAGTTACATAGTAATGGTTTTATGGAAAAAAAAGTGTAGTTACAGTGATTGTATTATTGGGAAAAGTGGAACGTAATGGCAACTGTTAATAATCGATCGAACAATGAACAAAAAGGGCTACGAAACAGTTGGTAATTGCATGAAATTCCCTCTGGAGAATTTTGTAGCGAGCGATACCTCTTACGTACCTATAATATTATTTGCACGTTTTCCCCAACAAAATAGGCACTAAGGTTGGACTTTTAATCCTATTCAGTAACTTGACAGTTGGAGGGATACCAGGTTTTGAGAAAAAATGGTACTGAGGTGGTGCAAGAATGAATGAAATTAAATGTACTTACCTGAAATAATGTACTTACACATGCTAACTTTGTATTTTAAATTTAATAACTTGTCTTAAAATACGATGTATACTATATCGATATATATACATATATAGTCTATGGCTGCCAGAGGAAATAAAATGACTATAGTAAAAAAAAGTAAAATGACATGATTTTTATATTTAGCTTTGTTTGTATCAGAAGAAAATAAAAAATGAAATAACTCTTATTAATAATTATCAATTATTCTTATATTCCTCAACCTAAAAAGGATTTTTTAAAGTTTTATTTAATTTAAATCATTTTATCATTCATTCTTTACGCGAAATCGTTCACTACCTCAACACTATTTGTTTTAATATGGTATCATTATTTTTCGTTGAACTGTCAAGTTACTGAATAGGATTAAAAGTTCAACCTTAGGTATGGCACTAACGGTATTTCCGAGACTGTAGGAATAACAACCACAAACTTCTTAGAACAATCAAAAGGTACTTTACTTTTTAGTAGCCTACTACTTTGAAACGTTTTAGACTAGAGGGGCAATTCCGGTGTTTTAAGAATGTTCGTATTCAAATCTTAGTGTCGAATCTGTCAAAAATATCTCGAATTTCGCAACATTTTGACAAGTTTTTGACATTTATGGTCTCTGAGATGAGATTGCGACTAGAATTTGAACGTTTTAAAAGCGCTTGAACTGGCCGCCTTCAGGTAGCTGTGTTTTTAATCATTCACATTCAAATATGTAGTACAAATTAAGTAGGTACATTTTTTTTTACGTTTGGTTTTCGAATCTTTCGATGTGAAATTGTAACCCATTTGCATTCATATTATAAATCGTTTTACGTTTCCAATTTGTAAATAAACCGTTTATTGCATAATTATTTTCAGTCCTATCATCATAACATTCGTAACACCACATTCCTAGCTATAGTATAACGAAACAACGTTTTACTATAACAAATGACTCGAATACTGGAAATTATTTGCAATCCTACTAATGTTTTAAAGCAGCATTTCCCATTAGCCGGGTCGCGACCCGGTACCGGGCCATCAAAACAAAATACCGGGTAGCAACATTCCCGCCGTGTTTTTAAAAATAATACCTAAAAAATAATTATAAATGTGAAGATGGGTTTTCAACACTAGTTTACCTTAAAAATAAATATAGAGACCGACTTGAAGTGGAACCAGATCTTAGGATAAAAAAAATTCTGCAAACTTTGAATCTTTGGTAAAAAAATAAGCAGCAGCTTAGTAGCTTTTTAGTACTTTGTACTAAAATGTGTGGCGATGGTGATAAGGTGGAAGTGGTGGTGGTGGTTGGATGAACAAAACATTTTTACTATTAATAAATGTGTATTATTTTACCTAAGAGAATCAGCTTGGGTTTAAAAGTATTAAGTAGGTCACGAAGGGGCAGTGTGAAAATTATCGGGCCATGGTAGAACAATGTTTGGGAAACACTGTTTTAAAGAAAGCTTATGAGGTTGATAACACAACATAACACCACGCCTTGTTTGCCCGAAGGGTTGGGCAGAGGTGTTACATACACCCACATTTCGCCTGTTATGTTTGTTACTCATTCACGTAAAACCTATTGAACGGATCTGGATGAAAAGTGGCACACAGATAGTTGGCCCTGGATCCTCTTATACACCGTGACATTTTAGCCGTCTTATAAAGTTTGTCCACTCAATGTATCTGACATAATATACCTCTAGGCGTGATTAAAAATATTGTTACCATTAATTAAGATAATAGGTAATAAGAAAAATAAATAATGCGTTAGAATTATGAAACATTCTGTTAATAATATTTACGAATGTGTACACGTGTACACCTATCCGTTGGTAAGACTGGTTATCATACTTTCGGAATTCTGACGACCCGTAACAACTATCGAAATTGAACGAATGGCAGCGGGGAACAACGGTTTAGTGTGTTTTCCGAGGCACCCATCCACGGACCACCGCAGCCGATGCAGCTTAACCTAATCGATCGACCCGTACGACTGTTTTTAGATAACTTAGCTGCAAGCTCCGATTTCAGACTATAAGTCCGTTTAACGTCTGCAGATTATAAGTATTCACCCATTACAATCATTCCACAGACTGCCATAATCATAATTACATAACAAGTCTTAAAAATGGTAATTTAGTGCAGCATTCCAAAGTATTTAAAGCAGCCAAGACGCATAAATAATAAAGTACCCATTTCCTAAACATTGTTCAAGAATAACAAGAAAGTTGGCGCGCCACCAATTATGTTAGTGTTTATCATTGCAAAGTTTTTCTTGCATGTCGACAGCGCTATTTCTGTCTTCGAAATGCTCTGTTATTTTTGCGCCGGCCTTGCGAGTTTGAAATACGAATTCTGGTGGTTTTAACCTTTTGTTTTATAACCAAATTTTGTTCCGTTTATGTTGTTAGCTTAGTCTCAATTATATGTATTGAATGTCTGGTTTAAAATAAACTTTGGCCGTCTAGACGAACCATTTAATGAATTTCCGTTAGCATTACACACAGTTTTCGTTACTATTTCCATAATGATGGGACAATGAAAGAAGTATATTTATTTATTTTCCAACATACATCTATCAATGCGTGTCTCATAAACGTAAACAAAAACGTAATGTGTTTACCTACATATGTGTTCGGATGTCTGTTTACAATGCCACGAATATACCCATAATACGCTGAAATATTATCAAATCAAATTATTTCGTGAATAAATCCTAGTGATTTATTTTTGGGATTTTTTTTTCTTAGGTAATTATAATAATTGTTATTTGTATGCGATAGCTAGCTAGGTTGGAATTGTTTCCAGTGCCTATTTACTATCGGTGGATCGCCCTTGGCCCTATTCTAATAAGAGCTTATAATTGTGCAATCATTTTATGTAGGTATCTTACGTAGGGTGCTAAATAAATTTTGTCGTACTCCTTTTCTAATTACTTCTTTTCGAAGTAATGCCCATTGGCGTTAATGCATGACCTCATACGTTCGAACCATGTACTAAACACTTCGCTCCAGAATTCATTTGGAACACTACAGATTATCTCCTCTAATGCGCCTATAAGCTGATCATCGTCTCGAAACTTTCGTCCTTTTAATTGTTTCTTTACATAAGGAAAGAGCGCAAAGTCACAAGGCGCTAAGTCTGGACTATAAGGAGGGTGTCCCAGTAATTTCAATCCATGCAAAAAATCCACAGTTTTGCCAGCTCGATGTGCGGGCGCGTTATCTTGATGCAGAAACCACGTGTCGAGTCTTGAATTTGGTCGTTCGTTTTTCAACGCTAGGCAAACATTTTTCCGTATACCAAATAGCTGTTACAGTCTTCTGTTTATCAAGCACCATAGTAGATAATATTCCCTTTTTGGTGAAAAATACAGCCACCATTCTTTTTTTAACCGATCGGGACGCTTTGACAGACGTCGGCGGATCTTCATCTTGAAATACCCATACTTTACTCAGGATTTAGTAGGCACATCGAAATAATAGAGCCAAGTTTCGTCACATGTAACGATTGAGTTCACGTACTTAGATTGGCCACCATCAAATTTTTTTAACATTTTATGACACCAATTCATACGTTGTCAACTGTGGCACCCAGAGTGAACAAAGTTTCCGTACTTTTAGATAGTCGTGAAGAATTTGATGAACAGTCGGTGCAGTTAAGTCCAGGATTTCTTCGATCTGTCGATATGTTAAATGTCGGTCTTCCTCCAATAGTTTTCGCACTGCCTCAATGTTTTTGTCGGTAGTTACTTCTATTGGCCTACCTGGCCTTGAATCGTCCTCCAAGCTAAAATTGCCGCGATTGAACTGAATAAACCATCTTTCTATAGTTCTTAAAAATGGACACGTTTGTCCTAATGCACCACTCATTTCTTCGACACACTCTTGTTTGGTTAAGCCACGCTTAAAATTATAAAAGATTATAATACGAATGTCGCGACGTGTGAAATCAGTCATTTTAAATTTTCAAAAAATCTTCAAAATGCTGCCGAGCTACTTTTCGCCACAAAACTTATACTGTTATTGTTGAGGTTAGTTTTCGTTTACAAATCTAACCTCAAATAAACAAATGGTTGCGTTCATTTTAAGTACGACAAAATTTATTTAGCGCCCTACGTACAATGCCGCCTTTTGTAATTTTTTTTACAGGCGAAATGATTGTCTACTGGCTGACTACACAGGATAAGGCTAAGCTCTTCCACTTTATACCTAACACTAGATTAAGCCTGCGACTCCTACCCTCAACTCACCGCGTCGCTCGCTCGTCCGCACTATAACTTCGCTTCGTTAAGCGTCTTTCCGAACTTTATTATTTTCGCTTGGCTTCTAAAGGGTCCTATCGTGCCCTTAACCTTCCTTAGGGTATCAGAAGCATATAGAATCTTTCAAATCTGACTGTTAGTTCCACAGATAAGCGCGTTCAAACAAACTCTTCAGCTTTATTATTTGTAGATTTTCTAAGTGGAGTTAATCATTTACATGCCCCGACTACACTTGAGTTAACTATAACTAACGTAGTCATAGTAATTGGGTAGATTAGCGTTACGGTCAATTAATAAAATATTATTAAGGTACCTACAGCACAGTAACATAATCAACTAAAAAAAACCAGTAACATACCTACATATTAGGGAATGATAATTTGCAATTGTCATCAAGATGTTGCTTTTTTTTGCACTTCGTCTTAAATCTTGCGTAGAGAACATAATTATAAACCCTAATTGCGTAACACACTGTCAATCACAATCTATATGATCTTGCAGGATATTAATAATCCATTGCTTCATTAGTTCCAAAAATTTGTCTGCTCAACAACGTTAAAACGCAATGAATGCTGACGGATTGCTTTCATTTTTCATTTAGGAATGCCTAAAGTTAGTGCGTGGTGCATTTACCCCACAGGTCATGTATTTATTACTTACATTTATTATCTACTTTAAATTAGGACTTGATTATTTATTAAACTCACGATGTTAAGATAAACCACGTCGAATCAATTCACATTAATTTTATCTTTTTGAGTAATTAAATAAATGCCAACGATGTTTTCTGAGAAAAACGATATGATTCAGAGTTTGAAAACTATGTAGAATAATTTATGGCACGTAGGTACCTACCAATAGGTTATTGCCATTTAAAGACAAGTTTTCATAGTAATTGTTTTACTAGCGTCACTTCTGCCTTTAATCGTACTTAGGTATTATTGTAAAGAATATGCTAAAAGGTCAACAAAACAAATTAAAATCGTATAGTTTGTACCAAAACTCAAATTCCTTTCCTTTACAATAAAGACTAACACGGGATTAATTTTGTCCTGCCTTTTACTGTTACATTTCGTTAAAAATATAAAAAAAAAACAGATATATAGTTGCCTATGATCTCTGTCCCAAAGAGGGACGAAAAGAACCAAAAAAAAATGCCTATGATCTCTTGAGGCATAATTTAATATAAAAGAAAAAAAAAATAGAACACGATTCAAAATTCGAACTCGACGAAAATGCAAATCGCACCATAAATCAAGCTTAACAAATCATGAGTTTTTGGAGCAATCTTGTAACATAGGAAATTAACACACTTCGTTTAACAGCTCTATTTATTAACATAAATAACGTTTGAATAAAACAATCTCGAGTATTCGAGATAGCGAGCAGATAAAATCAGGTTAAGTACTTTCTGAAGTGTTTCGAGTTTTTAGAAGTATTGTGACTACGTAGTACGCTTTGAATCCATGACTCACAAAATAAATAGGTAGCTCTTGTTGTAACATAAATTTTATTCTAAGTGCTGACTCACGGTAAATAATCTAACGAATTCTTCGTTCAATGCAGGAAAATGTTCGGTTTAGTCATGGGTGTGGTAGCCAATGAGTTTAATTGCTGCAATAAACTATAAAAACCTAAAGATTTTTACCTAAACCACATTTGACATTAGCGGTTTTATGTTGCGAAGTTTTATTGACAAAAATGTATGTCGAACTCATTCATAACAAACGCAGTACGCAAGTTATACGGAAATTCCAGTTGAGTATGGTTTGTAAAATACTGAGAAATGTTGATTATGTCGTACGTGTCTGTTTTAGCATAATTATACATATCTGGGTAGTAGTTTAACAGAATCATATTAACTTCGGCTTTAACAATAAACTAATATGTATAACTAGATAACTAACTCGCTGGTGCGTAGCGTACGATGCGATTTTGTAAAATATCGTCCGAGGTTCAATGAACTCTCTAATATCGTAGAGTAGGCAATAATGATAGTAATATCAGTGAAAATTAAACACATCATGTAGTATTGATACCATTAATTATCCTGTTCAATACAGTGCCACGGTCCACGCTAAAAGGCAATAACCACCTATGGAATGGGGTTATCCCCTGCTTTACTTGCCTAATTTCCTTAAAAACTTCATGTGACCACTTTATTAAATAAATTTCAATATTTTTTACTGAAGTTTATAATGTGGTTCGCAGCATTTATTTCTCGGAACGATGAATGAAGATTCATTTCGATTTAATCGTTCTGTTTACGAACGGAATGTTAGATATTTATATCGTTGACGATTTGGCCTAATAATATCTCCTTCACTGATGCAGGCCTTTCTAGCAAACTATTTATCAGCTAAGTCTAGGTACTGCACTTTACTTTTGGGATACGATTTGACTAGGTAGGTGAGGGGACTAAGAAAATGTGTATAGTGGACTCACCGTAGCAGTCTTTCATGTCTCTCTCTATCGTAGGTCGCCGCCGCGAGGTAGTCATCCGCGATGGCATGATGCAGCGGCGCGTGGAGCGGCGGCTGGTACCGCTGCTTCCACAGCAGCTCGCTGGGATACAGCGTGGGTGGCGGCGGGGGAGGCAGATGCAAAAGGGGCGGCGGTGGACCTCCGCCGTAGCCGTGCGCCATGCCGCGCCACTCGCGCTCCTCCACCGAACTGGCCGAGCCGCCCGAACGGACTCCGCTCACTCCCGAGTCGGACCTATCGTCCGCATCTCGCGCGCACACTATCACACAGTCGTCCTCCTCGGAGGCCACGGCGCTGGCAACACCATCCGCGACCGCACTCACTTCACTCTTCACTTCACACTCACTTGCCTTCACTTCCTCCTGTTTCACGCACTTGTCGGTTTCCTCACTGACCTCGACGACATCACTTGCACTCACACTTTCAGCGACACCTGTAACAATTGAAACAAACTGTTAGGATTACATACTCATAACAACACAACGTTGAATAGGTCGGTATTTACCAGATATTCACAGAATTTACATTTGCAGCAAATCATCCGGGATGATGATTAAAATTCAAATAATTTATCAAAGCCGTGTCTCCCTGTCACAGCGGATTAATATTGTGTTATCAACGAGCTGCCAGCTGCATATTTTCAAACGGCTGACGTCAGTATTCGGTCGGCCGGTCATGTCGGCACGTTTGGGACGAAGCCAAAGTAAGCCCATTCACACTACACCCACGCAAATAAGTAGGTACCTACGTAAAAAATAATGTATTGTTTGCACGATAACATTTCATTAGCTTCCAAGAAAAGAATGTTGCAACACGTGGAAATAAACGTAGTATTTTTAGCTGAAGTAAGTAAACAATATATTATGAAGTCATAAATTGATACGCATGCCGCGTGACTAATCAACTCAAGATCAATTGCGCAACTGCCACTCGGCTGGGTACTCAACATATTGATTTACATGAGAAGTGATAAACAGCGAGCCAAGCTATTATTGTACGTCGGCTGCATGACAAATACGAAATTATTCAAATGAGTGGTTTATTCGTAACCGGAACAGGAAGATAAGCTCACGAAGAGATATGGCGGCGTGGGTGGAAGTAACATGTCGGTTGTTGGCAGTCAGGCCCGGCGAGCCTCACGTGAATGACGTCTGGAGGAGCGCCAAGCAGTGCCGCCAGCGCCCGGTCATTTGGCGCTCCACCAGAACGAGGGCAATGTGATAAAATCCCGGGTGTCACGTCATACTTATACAAATTACTAACACAATAACTTGAGGAAGTCACGTCACTTTGACTTTTATTTATTAGGTTTGATTTATTAGCGCTTTGCAAAAGGAATTTAAGATCACCAACACTACGTAGCTACGGTTATGACTGAAAAACTCTAGAAACATGCAAATGAATTTAACAGAAACAGCAGGCAATTTAAACCGCACGAACAAAAAATAAATTCCTTCCTAAGTACTAATCTAACAAGCGCACATTTCTCGAGGTTTTTCTTGTTATTAACACGCAATTGCATTTAATTTCCATAAACATGCATAAAAAACGACCGATAAAAGTAAACGCGGCTGGCACGCTATTAGGTATGCACATCAAGGTGATTCATAAATATGTTCCAGTAGCTGACACGAACACCTTTTGAACTTTCATTTTTAGGGTTCCGTTGCCAAATGGCAAAAAACGGAACCCTTATAGATTCGTCATGTCTGTCTGTCTGTCTGTCTGTCTGTCCGTCCGTCCGTATGTCACAGCCATTTTATTCCGAAACTATAAGAGCTATGCTGTTGAAACTTGGTAAGTAGATGTATTCTGTGAACCGCATTAAAATTTTCACACTAAAGTAGAAAAAAAACAATAAATTTTGGGGTTCCCCATACATAGAACTGAAACTCAAAAATGTTTTTTTTCATCAAACCCATACGTGTGGGGTATCTATGAATAGGTCTTCAAAAATGGTAATGAGGGTTCTAATATCATTTTTTTCTAAACTGAATAGTTTGCGCGAGAGACACTTCCAAAGTGGTAAAATGTGTGTCCCCCCCCCCGTAACTTCTAAAATAAGAGAATGATAAAACTAAACAAAATATATGATGTACATTACCATGTAAACTACCACCGAAAATTGGTTTGAACGAGATCGAGTAAGTAGTTTTTTTTTAAAACGTCATAAATCGTAAACCGCAATTTACCTTACATTCAATCAACTAAAATATAAAACTTAAAAAAAAAATATATATTTTTCAACCGAGAATACCTACAGGTTTGTACGGAACCCTCGGTGCGCGAGTCCGACTCGCACTTGGCCGGTTTTTTTTTTCTTAAAAAACCCTAAGTTACTTCTTCTAACATTAGCTATCTGCCAGTCCCAACGAAATCGGTCCAGCCGTTATGGCGATTAGCTGTTTTACACTATCATAAGCATTTAGTAAAAAGCTTTTTTTAAAAGACTTTTCAACTTGTCAGGTATTTTTATGTATGTATAGGTAGATAATACTCATAATATGGATAAGTAATATTATTCACCTTAAGAAAATTACAAAAGATAGATTATCTCAACGATTCAATTAGGTTTCGTAGCCGATTCATGAATAAACGAATGTACATAAATACCAAAGCACATAATTCGACACGACACCTACACAAAAGAGCGAGCCTGCATGTCGAGCGAACAACAATGGAATTTTAATGAGAGTGCTGTTAACGAGGAACCTCATTTGCATAATCGCATAAATAATTATTCATAACAAACATAAACAGAGAAGAAACTGGCGATTGTGTGCTCCCTACAGCTGGCCATTATTCACTGGGTGCGTGAGCCGAGAGATCTCATCTCAGCCGGCGCATAATGATATGATAATGTATCGCGATACGGTTGCGGTCGAGCCGCCATTTTTAATGCACGCGAAGATTACTCACCGGCGCGCCGCGCTGTGAACCGGTTACGGCGAAATCCAGACAGACTACGCCTTGCCAGTCCCCAACGACATTCCTTTCCTGTTATGGTGACGCATCTACACCAATTAATTATCCGACTGAATACACTTTGTAATTTAACACTAATCGCCATACGACCCACTCTAATTAGCCGAACTGCTAAGTACGACCTTTGTTAAAATAATACGTCCAGTAGACGTTATCTAAACCTTGGAAAAGCAATAATTAACCGCCACAAGCGAAAATAAATGCTAATCTAATGGAGGAACAAACATGTTGACGTAATACTAAAGGTAGGTACGACACTATACGTAAATGCGCTTGAGTAGGCGTGTAGATAAAAAGAATTGCAAAATCACAATTGCTACGATAGCGTTACTTATTGCTTGCAAATGAAACGATAGTTGTTTTAGTCAACAATATACGATAACAAGAAATTCAACAAGCCCCAGCTGTTTACAATGTTAAAAGAATACACGAGGCGGAGAAAACAAACCTGCCGCTTTACAAACAAACGACCATTGAACGAATGTAAACAAAAGTTGTGAAACAATGCGACAGTGATCAGCGGGAGGGGACAATGGGGTAACAAATAACTCGATGGGGAAGTGCGGCAACGTCGCAGAACGACAACGCTTGATTGACAAGACAAACGCCGAGGCGGAACCGGTGAGAGAGCTTTTCATTAGACGCGAGAGGAAGGGCAAAAAGTTGACACGAGGGCTCTGAGAAACGCGGCCGCTTGCCGCTCTATCTCGACGCAGTAAATCCTGACCACGACAATTTGAATTATGCATGAAGGGCGGGCCCCGGCAGTCGTAACTCAGACCAACTATTGCACCAAGCGCTCCAAACTATCTCAATACATACTGCAGCTATACAAAAACTTTACAGCAGCTCTTTCCACGCACTCCTATGATAAGTAGGTTATGCAAAGACGATCCTAATAATGCTAAGAAGCCGGACAGCGTAGGCCGTTTAAATACACCACTTACTTTATAGATTCTCAGTAACTAAGCTCGAGTAAATAAGTACATAAATTATTAGCGCGGTTTTGAATTATTCATTTAAGCGCAATACCGTTTACTGTGTCATTAGCTAACTACGTTTGCAGGTTTACCGAGAAAAGTAAACCGCAAGCCCATAGTTACCAGTTACGTCAACCTTTTTTAAGTGATCATTCAAACAAGAACGCGTCAATTGAGTTTCACCATTCTATTATGACGGGACTTGATGAGGTCAAAAGGTCAAAATCATCAGACCATTCTGTAGCGATGTAGGCGTTTTATTATGTAGGTAGAATAGGTATATTAGATGCTCACGACTACTTGGAGGAAGTCGACCGCGTGACTGGTGACTATCAATCAAACGTTCCAATATTCCTCGAGCCACGGAATCTGTATCGAGGGTAATAAAGGTAAGCAAGCAACTAATGACGGGAAGTTACGTAAAAGCCTATTAGATGTAGACCGTGGAACATTAAACGAATCGCTGAATGCAATGTGTGGGACTGTGAAATCAAACAATTCTAACGTTCTCAAATACATTGTTGAAATAATATTAACTTCGTGTTAAGGCCAGGTAGTAATAACCTAAACTAATATGCTAACGCGTTCCGAACGTCACGCGAACAAGTTCTCCTTTGTGCAAATTACACGCCCAAGCAATACGGTGTGCGGTAGCTGAAGCGGTTGTACGTCAATAATCTCAAATAACCTGTTACCGTGTTATCTGAACGCGTTTGCAGGCTCAAAGCCATCTCGTTAAAACCACTGGAGCGTTTCGACTCGCCGACCGTGTAATGAAACACTTCCACTCGGAGAATAACCGTTAATAGGACATTTAGTTGTGACAAAGCTTTCTCCGTAACGTAGCAATTAAACATTCTACCTCAAGTTACATAAAGCATCGTGTGTTAACGTAAGATTGCCTGAATCGCTTCAAATTAGAGTAGGTCCGCCGCAAACCGCATCCGAATCTCACTTTCTAAACGAAGCTAGCAAATTACTTATTCGATACCAAGTCAACATTCGCTTTTGAAATATCAACCTAGTTTTAGATCGTTAGGCGTGTGAACGACGCTTACGGAAGCCGGTCTCGTCCTTATACAGTTGAAATGGGCGATTTCCTTTTAGGTTATTTACTTTATAGCTTCAACGGCATGTAAGATAGCGTTTAGGGTACAATGTAGCGGGGCGCATCAGTTATCGTGACTACACAATGCAATACCACCTTGAAGATACGATGTAGTGTAGCCAGATATCACGAGTCGCGCAGCTCGTGCAGTAAATTGCGCAATGTGCTATTGAAAGCGCACGGAGGCGAGCGCGCTGCAATCTCCCTCCCATCTCACGACGTGTCCCGATTGTTCGTGACCGGAATTCTTGATTTCCAGCATAGACAATGCACCAGTATCGCATACTTTTACACATAACGAGCATAACAACCTATCATAAAATGTTTTAATCGCTTTGACAAGCGGAACGACTCTGCAAGTTACGGTGAAAAGATTTAAAACTATTTTTTTTAATGGACTAGTGTGTGTAGTCAATTAACTGATTGTGATTACGCAATGCTGCAAGCTATTTTCGGTATTTCCTGTATTATGTTATCGCGTGAAGTATTCAAATGTATTTAATTACATACCTATTTAAAATTATTCGAGTAACTTTGTATGAGTTAGCTTGAGGTGGTTGCGGTCATGACTTGCAATTCAATTTAGTCGAGCTCTGTCGAACATATTGTTTAAAAACGCACCGTGAAATTGAAATACGGAAAAGCCAAGAATAACTGATTACGACTAGGTATCAAGGAATTAGAACAAACACTACGGGTCACTCGACAATAAACAATGGGGCGATAAAACATGCGATGCGATAAGGAATCGCTGTTTACGGTAACAATGCACACTCGGAAAGCATTCTCGATAACTTAGACGATAGGAAAGGTCATTCAGTGCACGACTAGCGGAGTAGCGGCTATATGGTAACGTAATAAATAACTAGTTATTTATCGTGCGAGCACAACACGATGATCTGATTGCCTGCTCGTTAGGTATTATGCGATTATCTAACAGGTAACGTTAGTAACGTATACAAGGTAATTAACACAGTTTTACTGCATTATCTCATAGCTAATAAGCGGGTAGGTACGTACCTAATGACGTTAGTAGACCTAGAAAGTTTGTTTAATGCGCATTTAACTTAATAACGATTAAATCTAAATGTGCTACGTGTTAATGGCGGTCATTTTAGATAACTTAATAAGAATTTAATGAGTTCGCATTGACCTTCTAGAGACTGTTAATGAATAGATAGGCTATTCGACTTATCCTTTTCGATCATAAAATACACATTGAGTGGGTAGATACCGTGTGCACGTATTTAATTCTTATGTACCGGATTTAACATGATAATCCTGACAGTAACTGGCTACAACTGCTAAACAAAATCACCGGCTATTGGTTTCAAGTTATCTAAACTGATGACCTAATAAATGTCTATTAAACCTTATATTCGGGCACACTAAAAAGGAGTTTTTACATTTTATCTATGATTTAATAACAGCCTCAGACCGAATAAATATTTGGTCTGAGATAACAGCGCTTTATTGATTGTACTTGCGCTAAAGTCAAATAGAGATGTGTGACTACTACAAATTCAAATTCACAAAGACGCTAGACGTTACAAAGTCGTTAGGTGGATGACCTCTAAAAATTGAATTGAACTGTCACATGGGTAAAAAGTATTTATTATTGTAGTTCATTTGGAGAATAATTATAAAATATAAGATCCAAGTACTTACAGGTCTCAATTGAATAAACACTAAGTTAATTATCTTCCTTCAGCTATAATTTTCAACAGCTTCGTCAATTTACAATAAAATCACTTCAATTTCTTAAATTCAGACACAATATTCTTCGGTGCCCGTTAACCACACAAATGACCTAAGTCACAATCACAGATTTTTCACAAAAAATCCTCGTGGATATTCCAATCAGCTCGAAATCCTTCCAAAGGTGTACTGAGTTGCAGTCAAAATATCGCAGAATTCAGGTAATCACCAGCACACACTCACAAATTCCAGTTGGCTATGCTATCTATGTAATAATATTATGTACAATTCACGACTATGTTAATATGATTCGTTGCGAACGTAAAGTGGCACAGCACGGACGTGCGAAAGCCTCTGTGGCGCACAAAGAACTGAAATGCGCGGGGAAGGGAAGTGGTGTACGGAGGAAAGGGGGCGGGGGGGACGTGTGCGGCAGTCTAGCGGCGACGACGTAGCACAACGTAGCAACAAGTGAACGGCGCGGGTGTCGCGGGGTAAGCAGATGGGGAGGATGGGGGGACACGGCGCCCCTTCTCGGACTTAGCACCTGACGCTCATGTGCACCCGTCCTGTCTTCCAGTTCTACAGGACGACATGTCCCCATATAAAGCGACAGGAAGGGCAGATGTCGCTAATCACGGCTGACTATTTACATAATCAAACAGGCAACAGCTGAATGATAGCGAACAGTTCAAGTGAACACAAATAAACATACCTCATTAGAATATTACCTACTTACGTAAATGTATATTTTTCTTCATTATGCCTTGGCAGACTAACTTGTACTGTTACCGTAAGTAACTACTTGATTTAATTTGCTTGCAGTCACATGGTCACACAGTATACAATTAGAACATGAGCTTAAAATATCATTGTTACTAAAAACATTTAACGAAATGAGTGACAATAACACGGAAATGAAATTCATTCCAAGAAAACATACTTCTTCATGAAATTGATAAAACAATGAAGGATTGCGTAAGCGCATTGAAATAAACAGAACATTTACATTTAACAATTCTAAATATTTGATACTACCGAATGATTAAACGGGTGGGGAGTAAACACATTCCGAACAACAAACAAAGGAAACTCATTATTAATAATTCCCGGAATATTATTATTAAATTAGGTTAAGCCTCACTTTGCCCGCGGCTTTGCTTGCGGAAAATGTCACAATATTTTGTGTTTATTCCGAGATTAAATAAATACGAACTGAATTTGCCGTTAACCCAGGAAACATACAACTTGCGATTCGTTCTAAATCCATTAGTCCTGACTTTGGTACTCATTTAGTACTTGCATTAAGAGTGATTAATTAATCAATCGGGACACGTAGGTGCTATGCGAACAAGCATTGTTATAATAGGTATATAAACAAATGGCGATCGTTGACCAACATACCGAAAACATTTTACAACGCGCTAACGATTTGGCAAGCTCCCAAGTATTCCGTGACAAGCTATACGTCCTACGTTAGCTTTATAAATAACACAAAGAGTTCAGCTCTCAGGTCACATAAATAAAATTGATGTTTAACCAACGGAATTGGCATTAAGAAATAATCTAAATCAAATTGTTTTCCACAAGACAGAAAACACATTTACACTAATTAGATGCGATAATAATAAAAAACAAAAAAGTTCTTCTGAGAAATCGGGCTTTTTTTTGTTTGCCCACGATTCGTTGCGACCACAGTTAAAAAAACCTAATTACTTTTTTGTTAAGTAGATCATGCAATAACAATTTGTATCGCGTCTTTACTAGTTGTTGTTTTTATCAGTCTGTCTCGTCATGCGGGCACGCGGATACGTAGGTAAATTGGCAGGCAAAACCCGTTCGCGGAGTTTTTGTAAAAACAAGCAAAGAGGTCGCATACCTCGTTTTGGCCTTGTGCTAATCGAGTTAGCGGGTAAACGCGAATAACTAATGCTGTGTAATTTACACATACAATGCGATGAAAAAACGGCGATATTTCAAGTGGAACGCGTTCATGTTTCTTGTTAAGTGACTCGTAACCACCTACTTGTGAGTGTAATGTCTCGCGTTCCAAATAACAATGATAAATAGTTAATGTCATTGAGATAGCTGCGCTCTTATCTAGACAGAATCACTTACAAGATATGTGTAACGAACACAACATCACGACTTGAGATAATCTACTAAAAATAGGTGTTTTATCATACAATAGTTTGCGTTCATAGATAGCTTGCATAGTGAGAGGCGGGAATTTATAGATAACAAAATACAAACACGGCAGTCGATAGCCTGGTTGCAGGCAATGATAAGGGGCCCGTTACCAGCCGCCTGTTTGTACAAAGACCTGTATAAATAAGCTGAGAGCGTTTGTGAACTTCTCGGAATTTCAATAGGTGTACGCCTCGTTTCATTTCATTTACGCTTGAGAAACTCAAACAGGTTATAAAAATGTTTTCCAAGTGTATTTGTATGGTTTATGATCTAACAGACTTCTTCTTAGCGTGTCGATAGCAATCTTACAGTCTGCCCAGAATTTGGTTACGAGCTTGGCACTTTCAGTAGCGTCCATAAACTCCTGTAGCGTGCAGACAACAGGACACGTTAGACACGATATTAGTTGCCCCATAATTTGTGAGACAGCATCACATTTACATACCAAACTATCAATAATATTATCTCAGAGTGTACCTACTTACTATCTGTTTAGAACAATTCAATTCAACATTCAAGATACTATTGATACGTTAATAGCAAGAAAAGATTCTGATAAATAAAACATACAAACATGTACATAAAATGTAAAATACGAACCATTCAGTTAAACAACTTTGATTAAAAACACCTTTGTGTGACATAGATAACGTTATCTAACGAACTTGCGGGCCTTTTTTACGAGGTTACACACATTTGAACAGTGTGCACACATCCTTAGATAGGATGGATCTAAGGATATGTCCACACTGAAATGTAGTACAAATGAAATATGTTACTTATGTGACAAACGGTTTTCCGGAAACCGTGACTCACATCGCATGGACGACAGATTTTACAGCTATAGCAGTAAAGTAGGTACCTATATATAAATGTACAACTGATATATGTTTAGGGAAGACATATTTTGATAATAACAGAGTTATTCAGCCCTTATCAATAGTTGCTCAGCTGCCGGCAAGTCGCCGTGGTTATTACGATTAAATTAATTCGACGATTGCCTGATGCAATACTAAAATGTGACTCACGCCTATATTTTATGAACATCAACGACGAGTAGTTGGCATTCATAGACGACGTATTTTTATTATTGTATTGTTTGTGGACTGTGTGTGAATTGATTGTATTATTATTACTAGCACGATGCAAGAGACTGTCGAATTAAGCCAAAGGACGAATTAAAGAAAACAATAGAATCATGTAGAAATAAGTTAAGATTGTCAGAATTTATTCGAGTCAGTATATTGCATTAAATTGATATATTTTTTGGAAACTCGCCATACGAGATCTCTCGTACCGCGTCTGAAGTATCTCCCGTACTCAAACATTATAATCAAAACGAATGATATATTTGCACATTTAATCAGTGCGGACGTAAATCGTAAGTATTTCGTCATTATTGCCGAGATCGCCGGACCGGTCTCCGATCGGATGTCAAAAACCGCACGACGCAATAAATTGTTGTCTCATGGAGAGTAAACATCGGCGTTCGGCCGCATTCATGCATAATTGATGAGGGTTCGGAACGAGCGCGTGGATTCCTGGCGGTCACGACTCGGTCGGCCCGCGCGCCTCCGGCAGCCATTTTGTGAAGCCTGCCCGGCCCGGGTGCGCCGCATCGTGAATATTAATACGACCTTATGATGAACGCTCCGCACTACTCAGATAATACCCCCAATTTAAAAAGAACTCATTTTTTTCTAGTCGCTTCCGCTGCGCTCCATCGATCGCACGTTACGATCATGACACGATAAGTATTGCAAACAGTCTTTACTGCGGCACGCAACGTGCAATTAATACAGAATGATCATTATTAGTTTCTATTGTTACCGGCTGGCTAAATAGAGCATGCGCCGGTGTAATACATAATTTTAATGGCACAATGCAACGCGTCCAACTCTCACGCACGGCCATTGTACCGTGTAATCGTAATCAAAAGTATTTTCTCTCGGAACGAAAGACTCGTCATTAATAGAGACGTTTCACAACAATTAGCAGGTAACCAGTGGAACTAAATAATAAAACTCGGGAACTACTGATTGATGAGCGATACCCTTTGTGCCGGCTCTTACACAAGCTATAGTTGCGAGATGATGAGTTATTCCGTTTGAAGTTAACCAGTAATAACATTCAATTGTTCTACGTTCGTAAACACTCACCGATAAAGGTGTGTTTCCTTTCGCCGAGCTCTTGAATTAACGTTGAATACGTTTGCGGTCGAGGCCTACCCTACGGCGCGCGGAGCACTCATTACTGATGAAAGTCTACCGCCGACGACTCGTAATAATGTGAAATGAAATACCGCGCCCGTTTGTCTGTTCGACGACCGCAAGTGTGGGCAAACACACGCTAACGTGAACATAAGCGAACGCGTAACCGTGAACTACGAAATATTACATCGCGTTTGTACTGGAAAATACAAAGCTTGGCTGAGAATAGAAATGTGCTCATATTTTAATTTTTAACGGGCGTCAGCATGCAAAATGAACTCCATGCATTTTTATTACGAGTTTCAAACAAATCAGAAATCTGATGTTGTGAAGAAATATGAGCATAACGTAAACATATTATAAGCAAAACGTTAGTCATTCTTTGTTACGTCAAACATTTGTGCAAATAATGCGAAAACATTCGATCAATAACACGCTTTTCTTGCCATCTAGAAATAGAAAAACATGGTGGGTTTGTTCAAGCATTTATCCCGTAAATAAGGAAAAATATCGCGTTTTCAATATGTGTGGGAATGAGGTATGAGTGTCATTAATTCTCTTGAACTTTTAATGGGTCGTTCATGTAGAACCGATACCTATGTAGATTTATAAAAGAATTTCTTTTTCCGGAAGTAGTAAAGTTTTGTGGAATCTCGCAAATCGACTTACAATTTCAAAGTCCAACATGATGTTTTACTTATACCTCCTCGTTCCTTTTCTGCAGCGAATATTTTGCTTTTAGCAAGGTGTGTAAATGCGATAAACGTATCTACAACGTATCTTGTATGTCAGTCGTGTGTACCGAAGGTGAGCAATAGTGTGGGGTACGCAGACAGCTGCAGGCTACAGCCGCACTTCCTGTAAACCCAACGACCTATTGTTACCACTCAACACCACACTACATACTTTTTATGACGCATTATCTAAGAATAGCAACGTTAGCACTCCACTCTTACGATCATATGACATTGTAAGATTGTACACTTTATCTGCGTGACAAATAACGTTTTCAACAATCTCCTTTCTTCACCGTTTCATATCTCGCCAACAAAATTTTATCTATTCAGATAACATTTCACTTGAAACATCTTGATATCTTCATAGCCAGACAGAACAAAAGAATAAACAAACCGACGCTACGGCAATTTAATGCACATTATCTCAAGAATTTTAATGTGTAATTTCATTTTCCTTCACGTAGCTATATGAATCAAAATCATTATTGGTAGTTTCATCTCGGTATGCGTGTATCGTGCTAACCGGTAATAGGGATGGATGCGTTTTTCTTTTTTGCACATACGAGTAGTGATGTCCAAACAATTTGTAGCGAAGCGCTGGGAACCTGGCTGGCGTGAGATCAGAAAGTCGTGATCGTCTGCCACGACGCGACGCCCCTGTGCCTCAATTCACTAATCAAGCCCCACAATGACTCCATTGTTACCGAGATGCTTTATACTTTTCGCTACACATAACAATCGCTTCCTTGAGCTCAATACGGTAATGCAAGATATCAAAACATGAAGCATATAGTTTGCTATTATAATAATGGCTGTGGAAAATACCATTGATAAATAATGGCGGACGCTTTGTTTGTTTTAACGTATGAATGAAAAGTCAATAATGATGGAGCAACCTATTACTATGACAAAGAGGTAATAATGTGTGTCTACATTACATAATGGTGTCTATTCTTGTATAAGTCACGTCATTAGATAGTAATTATGGGTAGAACTAGATGACGATGAATCGTCGTTTAATATTCGTATGTGAGGACAGAATGATATATCAATATCACATACAACATAATGGCGTTAGGTGTGGCATTCGGTCGTACATCAAAAGCCGCGGTGGCAGACTGCCCAGACCCCCTCACTAGGGCGGGTAAGGGCCGCAAGGGGGGGGCTATTTTATTCAAAGCATTAAGCCCACATCATTAACTGGTGCAGGTTATCAAGGGTTTTCTCGGAGAAGCACATTCAGTGCTGGAACGGAGCCAAGAAATGTTTCAACGAGTTACATTGACCGTTATCGGCTACCCGTGCGGCTGGCAATGTAAGTAGGTACTCAGCCGGTTTAAATGATCACGAGAAAATCTTTAGAGCACGAGTAGTGTGCTCGTTTCACAACGTATTTCGTATCCGACGTAAATTTTACTTTACATAATATTCTCAGTTAAAATGTTCCGTGTAATTAAGATAGGAAAATTACATAGTATCTACATCTATAATTAAGTCTTCCACAGCCCCCCTCCTCCCCCTACCTCAACTCATAATTAACTGTTTACGGGAAACCAGCTCGTATTAGAGTTTGTTTGTCACTTTATTTACGTAGGCGAATGAAACGTGTTTAGAAGAAATTCTGACGTAATTTATTCAAATTACCCAATTATTTCCACAGATGCTTACGAACCTGTGGTTATGCAAAAACGCGCTTATTTTGGTGAACTCACCTGTTTTTCCAAGAACCGTCATTACGTCACCGAGTTTATTTCTATATAAGAGTTAGAAAACATGCCAACTGTTATTAGAAACGGCGCGAAGGACCCTTCAAAATTCTCAAGACGCAATAAGAACCTATTGAAAAAAAATGAAAATATAAAGACGAAGTACCGTTAAGAAGGGAGGGCGTTTAATTTTAAAATTTCGTGTCGTTGAAAGATTATTGAACTGTGAGGGGGCGACAAGAGGAAAATGTCACAATTGAGGCGCCTAGGGGACAAAAGAGGGTGCTCTGGGGTGGCATGTCTCCCACAAACCGCTCGCAGCTTGTTTACGTTGTCACCCATGAATCGAAGTAAATCCAGGGGCAAAACTTTGATTAGTTACTCTTTTATTTATGATGACAAGAGGCCATTTGTTGTACAAGTATTGCCCCGAGTTTGTGATCTCTGAACTTTGAAACTTGTTGATAAGTGGTATTTTGTTCTACTTATCTAATGAATGTGACGATAAAGTTGGATAGTGGCATGTAATCATGCTAGTGATATTAATAGGTTTTAGTTATCAACGGCTTAATTGATTAGGTACCTTCCTTCTTTATATCAAATCCATTTATATGTATTAGCAGATTAGATTTGTTCTAAAAGTCACACCTTTTTGCACCTATACTGAAAAAATGTAAATACCTGTGTTAGAATTAGAAATAAATAAGGCTGCTTTTCATTTAAAAACCTGACCACAGTGACCTCAATCATCCCACATCCCAGTTTGGCCTTAACATTCTAAAAATAATTTTCGCTCCACAGAGATACAAAACCGACTACATTTTCTCAGAATTTATGCATACATTAATTAACAGGGCTCGTATTATTTTCCTAAAACAATAACCCAGAACAGTTTATCGTCTAACAAAGCATTGTGCATATTTGCTCAGTGTTATTGCCCCTTTTGGAACGGTGGGCATCCGGCCCCGGTTGCTAGGCAACGAACCGCCTATGCCTTCTCACAGAAATCCCCATTCTTATTGTGTTCCCACATTGCACCCCCGAGCAGCTGATTCCATTCAAACATATATTTTTATGTATTCCTTTGTACCCATAAAATTATGATACATTTTGCTTGCGATTGCGACGTTACATTAATATTAAATAAAACGCTTAAAAGGTTCATATAATAATAAAAATAACTGTGTGTAATTCAGTACACATTAAAATAATTGCTTTAAGTTTAATTACTTCACAACGTAATTTTTGCATTTTATGACAGTAATTATCTCGAAAGTATCGCTTTGTGTATGTTTTTATAACGGAGCGATTTTAGCCCAAGTTTGTTAAGGCAATTCAGGTAATCTTCTGGATTAGACAGGGTTTAACAAGTGCCTTCTTTGCATAGTGAGCTGCTTACGTATTCTGTGAACTGTAAAACAATGAACAATTCTTAGAATTCGAATGAGTTTTCAACGATCCATAAAAAATAAACAAAGAACCATTTGTTGTTATGACTCCAACTCGTTTTAAAAGCATTCTAAAAATAACTTCAACGGACAGACAGACATAAATATGTAGAGGTGCTAAAAGTCTAGCTACGCACTGGGCGTAGGTGTGTCAGGCGTAGAAGTAGTCAAACGTTACCGCTGCGTAGACAATGCGTAGTCACCGCAGAGCCGCGCGTAGCAGCAGCAAAGCGCAACACGCTAGCATTGCGTAGTACCTGCAGATCCGCTACGCTTCGTAGCCGCGTGGCGGAAGGGAAGCCGCTACGCTCGTAGCTACATTAGTGCATGGACGCTAAAGTCGCGTAGCCATGCGTAGCAGCAGCGGAGCCGCTACGCTAGCATAATCTCAACAGATTTATTGTACAATTAGAATTATGTTAAAGTTACTCGTATCTCCGTAGTACATAAATAAATTCAAGTAAAAAAGAATAATCTCTTGTTTTGAATCAAGTTCAATTAAAACGGGATTAACGCATAGCTAGGTACATAATTGTTCTAAATATAGATGAAATAGAAAAGCCACGTCAACCCTTCTCTTGGAGAGCCCGAGGGAACACAAAGACCCTCTACCTCACCCTCCCGACTTTTACGTATAAAAGAAAACATTGATGTAAGATATGAGATAGACATTTTCGAGGGTGAACTCAAATTATTATTCTTATAAGTGAGCGATTTGCCCGTTCCCGGCTGGTTACTTTTGTTATGTGGAGGCGTAGCTAAATAACGGTTCTGTATTAACAGCAACAGCTGTTAGTCTGTTATGTACGATACAAAATTAACAATATAACGCTCCTAACTCCGCTAATTAATTGAATGTAGTATACCGAGCCACCCGCAAACAACAACACTTTTGTTCGCACAAATATCCGAATTACGTTAACGTTTTCGTATCAACATCACGTTTGGACATTCAATTATCAAGTCACGCCGACCTACATCCATATTGGATTTCTATTTCACGAATAGACAATTCGACCCACGTCATATTCTTGAAGTTTTACGGACTTTTTGCCGTCAAACAGACCTTATGCGACGTCGAATCATTCCAATACTAGTTTCTTTTTGTTATTTAATCATGTTTACGTTTCTTGGTAAAGATGAAATCGGATCAATGTCGGTATGCCAGTGTGACATCATTCGGCGGACATATTTGATATCGTACTTAATTTGAGTAGGTTAAAATTGGGGATTCCAGATCAGATAAGATCTGGAAACCCTCAATTTTAACTCATTCATCATTTCATGTATTCATCATTTCATTCATTCAATTGTATGTATTATTCACTTTCAGATTACATCCTATAACCCACAGTTGTCAGTTATCTTTACAAGATACAATTTCATTATCATTCTAATTGTTCATTGATAAATTATGACACCCATTCAACTAGGTATTCAAAGACACGCGTATGAAATTCGAGCAACAGTCGGTATAATCTATCCGACTCGATAGCCTAACGAAAATGGAATGCGCTCGCACCGCTCCATCGCGCTGCCTTATATAATATGTCGTGCAGTGGTTATTTACTTTAAACTTTTTAACCGACTTCAAAAAAGGAGGAGGTTATCAATTCGGATGTTTATATTTTTTTTTTATGGCATAGAAATAAAATGCAAAATAATATTTAGAATGATTATATTTAAATATCAATTACATTAAGTTGAACTTAACTTTTTAACTATTTTAGTAACTAAATATTCAGTTTCACTCATGATTTCATCAGAATCACTTCGTACTAAGTATTGTATATTCACGCTTGCATTGTCAGGGTCACTGTCTATTTCTTCCGTGTTATGACTGCCATCCACATCATGTACAATTATTCTGATTATTCGTTGAACATGCCCGGACTCTTTACACATGATAAAGGATTTGTTTTTAAAAGATTTACGTTTCTTTATTTTCTTCTTCTTGTTTTTTAATGTTTTCTTTTCTATTTCTTGCTGTCTACTCTCTTCACATGCTTTTGCTGCCACTTCAGCGTACCAGCTTTCTCGGTCTTGAGCATAGTAAAATGGATTTAGAACTGGATCAGAGCTTTCTATCAAATTCTGAAATAAAAAATGATATTGATGAATGATTTTGTATCATTAAACAGCACCAAATGTTTATTCAGTTGCTGGTCAATTAGATACATACATTAAATTGTTGGTCAATGTTATCCGAAACAGGGCTGTAGGATGGTGAGATTGACATATTTAATTATATGTCCAGACGTTTTTACACACCTGAAAAAAAAAAGATTCTACATTAATATTTCATTTTATTATTCTTTCTGAAAACAACAATTATCATTGAAACAAATTGTTATGTAGAAATATTGACAGTGGTGTAACAGACACCTAATAATAACTTCACCTATTAACGCTTTTAAATCCAGAAACATATTAGTTACACTTACCGATATTTCACGATATTAACGTTCTATCCAGTCATATGCAGAAATTAAATGATCGATTTTAATTAATTTCTTTCAATTTATATAAAATGTATTTAAATCTATAGAGTTCAAAGTCGTACATTTTAATTAGATGTTGATATCCCGGACAAATATAGTATGGTGAAATTGAAACCTCAGAACATCACGGCGCCAAGTATATTATTGTTTACTATAAATACATATCGATAAAATAAACGCTGCGGTACGTTTGTTCATTGTTATTTTTTTCATACATTTTAATGAGAACATTCGGCAAGCAAAACCATCGCATATAAGTAGTTTGTCTAATTTGCAATGTAAGTTCTAATCTCATTTAAGGAGATAGATCAAAGGTTGAGGTTTGTCGATTTGGCTATGATTGTAAATGTGTTTGTTCCCGCGAAGAAGTCCTGAGTCAGGATTTTAGGACCACGCGTGCATTACATATATGGAAAAATGTCACGTGGATCCTGGCTATTTAAACACTGGAGAGTGAATTAGGTGCATCACTTCAGTGTCAGGAGCTCCAGATTAACAGCAAGTACTTACCGAGAATCAGCCTGCAGTACCTAAATAAGGAATAAAATGTAAGTAGTTCATTAACTTATAAAGTTCCAGCAACAGCTAAGTGTCAGGGGGTTCGATTCCCCTAATCGAGCAATGAGTTATTATTCCTTATAGCAATAAATCTGCTCTTCTGTTTAGTGTTGTGGTTAAATAGAGTATTTTTTTCTGTGATGCAGCCATCTTATTATAAATATCTGGTTGACCGAGCTTTGTTCGGTATTTTTTGGTAAATTGTGTTTAAAATAATAAGTTTATGTTCAAGTTGATTATCGATAAAGTTGGTCATCGAAAACACGAATAAAACGACATTTTATAAAAATGAATCCTAGCTAGATCGATTTATCGCCCCCGAAACCCCCTGTATACAAAATTTCATGAAAATCGTTGGAGGCGTTTCCGAGATTCAGATTATATATATATATATATATATATATATATATATATATACAAGAATTGCTCGTTTAAAGGTATAAGATTATTGATCATATGCTTCAGTGTTTCCCTGTGTGTACCTTTTTCAATATTAGGTGTAAAAATACAATAAATAATTATTCATTATAGTAGTGTACCTACCTGAAATGTCAAAGTGATTGTATTAATATTTATTTGTGTCTCTCCATTTCAGGTTGTACGAAAACGCCGAGACTCTTTTCCCCTCCGACGTCGACGAGGAACCTCAGGTTCCAAAAAAGAAGCACGACGGACGAAAAAGGAAGCACGCATCAACTCGAACGACGGAGCCGGCACAAAGGTCGTGGTCGTCGCCATCGAGAGCAAGTCCGATGCCCGGGCCGTCCACATCTGCGACGCCTGTCGAGCCGTCGCTGGTGCCACCGTCGTCCCGTCCATCAGCTTTAAAGAAGCCGCATCACACCCGTATTAAGCCCATCCCTCCGAAGAAGTGCACAGTATATGATCTGTTTGGAACCGATAGCGAGGACGATGAGAAAGAGGTCCCTGCAGTTACTGGTAAAACACCGTTAGCTTCATATATAACTCGACGTCTTGCAAACGGCCATTCGCGCCAAATCTATGAAAAAAAGCCGGGAACGCACTATATTGATTTAAAAATATACCGATGCGATGAAATAGAAAAAGTTCCGCCAATGAATAGATGGCGCCAAGCAATTGTCACGGTTAAAAATCAGACCTTCGACAATACAGATGCTTGGCAACATTTGTCTAATTTTATTGTGGCTACACGTAAAGAATATGTTAAGTGCCCACCAACGTTTGTAAGTAACTATTATTAAATTTCTACTTAATTACGTAGTTACTTATCCGGTAAAAACGTAACCCCCCAATATAACACAATGTGTTAGGCATGTCATACCTATTCACTTTTACCATTGACATAATTATAAACAAGGCAAATCGCGATTTCATTATTATAGATAGACACTATTGCTTTACTTATATTATGTTTAAAAACATTTTTTTTGTAATCAATAAGAATAAATATATTTAAGATATAAATTTAGTATAATGTAATCACATGTAATCGTTTATAGAAATTAAGTAATTCATATTACATCAAATTTGATTTAATGTTCATTGTTTTTTTTTTCTTTCTTACAGTTACACCTAGACCCGGAATCAGAAAAAATAAAAACGATATAATAATACAATGTCAAAAATGTCACATTGAAATACCTAAAACTGAATATCAGTATCATTTGAGAACAAATTTGCATAAATCTAATTGTATACAAAAAACTGAAATTGAAAATATTGATATAATAGCCACAGCTTTTAAAAAGAGAATAATAAGTTACAAACTGAATCCATCAATGGAATACCTAACGCCTGAGGAATTCCTAATTGATGACCAGGATAAGGTCATAAGACTAATTAATGATTGTTTGATAAAACATAATTGTGTTAAATTAAACTTTGAGCTTTTTGCTTATTTCATTCTTCCGAAATCTGATGAACTTCAGCTTAAATCATTTAACACAAAATATGAAATTGTATATTATAACACAGATTTAAAGGAATTATATTTGAAAACAATCAATACATTTGATAGAAAGCTCTCAGAGTTCCAACATCGTGAATCTGGTTGGTCTTGTTTCTTTATAAGTCATCTAGAAATTAACATTAACAAATACTGTCCTTTGAAAGGTGGCACCTATATAGATTTGCCGCCAATAATAAAAAAAACTAGAAGTTGTTTAAATATTAAAAACAGCGATAACAACTGCTTTTTATGGAGTATCGTGGCAGCATTATATCCCACCCAAATTAATGTTTGCAGAACAAGTTCATATCCACATTTTTCAAAAGTTTTAAATATAGATGGTCTGTCATTTCCCCCATCATGTAAAGATATTAAAATATTTGAAACTTTGAATCCCGACATAAGTATCAATATATATGGATTAGATAATAAAAATATGGTCACTGGTCCTTTATATGTGACAAGTTTAAGAAAAATCCAGCATGTCAATTTATTGTACTTTGAACAGAAAGGCAATGGACATTACTGCTTAATAAAAAATCTGTTGAGATTAATTAAACGTCAAATAAGTAAACATAAAGGTAAAATGTACCTATGTGAAACATGCTTACAAGTTTTCACGAGTGAAACGAGATATAATACCCACAATAATTGTCCTATGATTTTGACAATATTACCTGAAAAAAATAGTATTCTTCAATTTAAGAACTACGAAAGAAAACAAAAAATTAATTTCGTTATATACGCCGATTTTGAAAGTCTTTTACTAAACTGCAACATAAAGGTAACCGAAAATACTCGTACCTATCAGGTTCACGAACCTTCATGTTTTGGTTACTATATTTGTTGTTCACACAATACGGATCTGAATAAGTATGTTACTTATAGAGGAGCTGATTGCGTAGAAGTATTTATAAAATATTTAATAAGAGATTTGGAGAACATTCATAGTATCTTAATAAATAAAATACCTATGACACCATTAACTAAGGACCAAGAAAACGATTACAAAAATGCCACTACATGTCATATCTGTAATCATTTGCTCTTTGACGATAAAGTAATGGATCATGATCACATTACATCACAATACCGAGGTGCAGCACACTCTCATTGTAATTTAATGTTAAGAGTTTGCCCATTCGTGCCTGTTATTTTTCATAACTTGTCCGGCTATGACTCTCATCTATTTATAAAGGAATTATCGAAGTATGAAGGTACTTTTAAAATTATACCAAAAACCAAAGAAAGGTATATGTCCTTCACAAAGGTATTCCATACTAAGAATGCTTTAAAATCAAGGCCTATTCAAGTTAAGTTCATAGATTCATATCAATTTCTTAATTCAAGTTTAAGCACATTAGTTGATAACTTGAATGAAACCGACTTTGTTAATTTATCAAAAGAATTTCCAGATATAAGTTATAATCAGTTAAAGTTGTTACGACAAAAAGGAATTTACCCCTACGATTATATGAATGTGTTCTCAAAATATAATGAGACTCAACTTCCATCAAAAGTTTGTTTCTATAACAGCTTGAATTGTCAACACATTAGCGATGATGAATACGCACGTGCCCAATCTATTTGGCAGACATTTAATATTAAATCACTAGGAGAATATACAGATTTATATTTAAAGACCGACGTATTACTTCTTTGTGACGTATTCGAAAAATTTAGACAGACTTGTCTAGATCATTATCAACTTGATCCAACGTATTACATTACCGCACCTAGCTTAAGCTGGGATGCGATGCTACTGTACACAGGTGTTAAATTAGAATTAATTCATTGTTTAGAAATGTATGAATTTTTGGAAAAGGGAATACGTGGAGGCTTGGCACAATGTTCTCTTCGCCATGCTCAAGCTAATAATAAATATTTACCAAATTATGATGCTTCTCAAAAATCAACTTATTTGGTTTATCTTGACTGTAACAATTTATATGGTTACGCAATGACAAAGAAAATGCCTATTTCAGATTTCCGTTTTTTGACAATCCATGAGATAAAAACAATGAATGTCTTATCAATATCAGACGAATCTGAATATGGATATATTTTAGAAGTTGATTTAATATATCCTGAGAGTTTACATAATACGCATAGTGATTTGCCTTTTGCCCCCGAGAGGTTCACACCTCCTGGAGGCAAAACCCCAAAATTAATTGCTAATTTATATGACAAATTCAACTATGTAATACATTACATTCATTTAAAGGCGTGCTTATTGAATGGATTAATTTTGAAAAAAATTCACCGTGTTTTAACGTTTAGACAAGAAAATTATTTACAAAAATATATTGATTTAAATACAACATTGCGTCAAGCTTCTACAACCGCATTTGAGAAAGACTTTTTCAAACTCCTTAATAATGCTATATTTGGGAAAACTATTGAAAATAGACGCAAACAGGTAAATGTCAAATTAGTTACCATGTGGGATGATTGCAATAATAAAACTAACAAGCACCACGGTGCAGAAAAATTAATTGCAAAACCAAATCTGAAAAGTATAGCGATATTTTCTGAAAATTTTGTTGCTATTCAATTAACTCCTGAAAAAATTATCTTAGATCGCCCTATCTACATTGGGTTTACAGTTCTAGAATTCGCAAAAGAACATTTGTATAAATTCCACTACAACTTTATTAAAAATAAATATAACACTCGCGCAAGACTGTGTTATACAGACACAGACAGCCTTCTTTATTTTATAAATACAGAAGATTTTTATGAAGACATAAAAAATGATATTGCAAAATTTGATACAAGTAATTTCCAGCCTGATAATTGTTACAGCATACCAAGAGTAAATACTAAAATTCCAGGACTATTTAAAGATGAACTCGGGGGTGACATCATAAGCGAATTTGTGGGACTGAGAGCTAAACTATATTGTATAATAACTTCAAAAATTCGCATCGCAAAAGCAAAAGGAATATCTAAAGCTGTTACTAATCGATTAAAATTATCTCACTATAGTAAAGCTTTAACAAATAATGTCAATTTCAAATGTAAAATGAATACAATTAAATCACTCAAGCATGTACTGTACTCTCAAGAAGTTCATAAAGTAGTATTAAATAGAAATGATGATAAGAGACAAATACTCACGAACCTTATTGAAACTTTACCTTTAGGTCACTATGAAACTTTATTTTGAGAACTAATTTATACATCATTATAAATAATAATGTTTATATTAATAAATTGTAATATTATTATGATAACCTTTGTTAATAATTAGTATAAGTATACCATATATTATTAATTTAGTGAGTGGTAGTGTTGATTGTCTTTTTTAAATTTGTAATATCTAAATAAAATATTGAATAACTGACACATTTTTTTTCTTGTTATGGGCTTACAGTCTTTTCTTTTCATTTTTAATAAACCATATGATCACTGAGCAATACCACACTAACTTATTATTATTATTTGCAACAGACATAAACGTAAATGTTTAAGCACTTTAAGTACGTATACATTTCACTTTACATTTGACATGACAACTAAATCATTTGTTTTTATTATACTTATGCTTTATATTTCTATGTTTGAGTGAAATTGAATTATTAGTCAAAATGAAGTTGATCAAACAACACACATCACTTAATGTTAATCATATAAATCTTGGTGACTCTGATAGCCACATTAGGCATAGCGTTCTGTTACCAAATACGATTCGTTGTATTATATGTGGTCCCTCAAATTGTGGAAAAACAAACGTCGTGCTTAGTTTATTGTTACATGAGAATGGTCTAAAATTTCAAAATCTTTACCTGTACTCGAAAACTAACTTTCAACCAAAATACAACTTCTTACGAGAAGTTATAAAGAGAGTGCATCAAGTTAAGTTTCATGAATTTAATGATAATAAAGAAGTCATAGCCCCGGATGAAGCACTAACTAATTCTGTGTTTATTTTCGATGATGTGGCATGTGAAAATCAAATAAACATTCGTAATTACTTCTCTATGGGTAGACATAAACATATTGATTGCTTTTATTTATGTCAAACATACTCTAAAATTCCGAAACAGTTGCTGCGTGATAATGCAAACTTTCTCTTAATATTTAAGCAAGACGATGTAAACTTGAAACATATTTATGAAGAGCATGTTAGTTCTGATATGTCCTGGAATCAATTCAAGAAGATTTGTAATACAGTTTGGAGAGAGCCATATAACTTTGTTAGTATTTGCAAAGACTCGTCTTTAAGCAATGGAAGGTACAGACAGAATTTAGATAGCTTTTTTAAATTCTGAGCAAATAATGTGTAATTATATAAACCAATAACAGACAAAAATATAACTTAGTAGTATATTTTCTTTGGCTGAATACACTTGTCACAAAACAACATGGAAAAGAATATTAAAATAGAATTAATGAAGTCTGTGGAATCTATAAAGAATAAAATAAAACAAATGAAGAACCAGGAATACTCTATGAACTTGTCACTTGATAAAATGCTAAAAACCGTCACGGAACCCCTTAATGCACTAGTCGATTCGAATATGTCAAAGGAAAAAATAAAGCATTTAGAACATTTACCACTCTCGAATTCTGACGACATTGAATTGGATGACATTAATACTAGTTCATCTTCAAAGTTTGAAGACTGCTATGATCTAAAACTAAAGTCTGCAGCAGTACTTAAAAAGTCTCCTACAAAAGAAATATTAGATGACTTAGAAATATCACTAGAGGGTCGTGATATCCATGATATTTATGACGGTGTAAATATACCGTTTGGAATAAGAAGTGTAAACAAAACATTGCTAATGGGTAATTCTGTAGTCTCATTTTCTAAAATCGATAGTTTGAATGACGACAGTGTCATTTTAATTAAAGTTGGTGACAAATCCTATAATTTAACCCCTGGCTTGAAGGAACTTTTACTTCGAAGAAAGCCTGATTTAAAATTAATATCGAGCAAAGATAGACTTGTCTACAAAGACATGCTGCATTATACAAATGCTCATAAGAGAGATTTTAATCCTGGTGGACAAATAAGAGGCGATAAGGGAATAAAATATCGTGAAGTAATCAAACCATTATTTTCCGAATTATTAAATGAAAATTTTCACACTGGAGGAAGTTTACCAACTCTAAAGAAATACAAAAATAACACTGACTTGGTATATTGGGATGACCCTAACGAACTCGTTGAGAGATTGAAACTATTAGTTGCTTCCAGAGACGCTGGCAACACAAATCATGATAATGAAATATTGTCGATCGTTGAAGAATTGAAAGAAGCTGGCATAATTAAAGAATAAATACTCACCACCATAACATTTTCATTCAGTATTATAGACGGATTCAAAACAAATGCACTGAATTGTGAACATGAGCAAAACCGACGTGGTAAACGAAATTCATAAAAATGCGAGGGTGAACTTTCCACGCAGATGTGTTATCATGAAAGATATAGATGACTTGTGGCAAGCAGACTTAATCGATATGCAATCAATTTCAAAGCAAAATAAAAATTACAGATTTATTCTTGCTATTATTGACACGTTCTCGAAATATGCGTGGACTTTTCCTCTAAAAAGTAAAACCAAAGATGATGTATGTAACTCTTTTAAGAAATTATTGAATAAAGGGCGTGTTCCTAAAAATCTACAAACGGATAAAGGAACAGAATTTTACAATAATCCGTTTCAAAAGCTTATGCAAACTTATCACATTAATCATTATTCAACCTTCTCAACAAAAAAGGCTTCAATAGTTGAGCGATTTATCAGGACATTGAAATCGAAAGTCTATAAGGAATTTAGTTTAAGAGGCAGCTACAATTGGATAGACAGCATGCTTAATAATGTTATTAACAAATACAATCACACTTATCATCGGACAATTGATGAAGTTCCCGCTAATGTGAATAACATCAACAAAAAACGTATATTAGAGAGATATTCAAGATTGGTAAAAAATCATAATATTAGAAGCAAGTATAAAATTGGTGATTATGTGCGTATCAGTAAGTACAAAGGTACATTCGAAAAAGGTTACACTCCTAACTGGTCTACAGAAATATTTAAAATTCGAAAGATACAAAATACAAATCCTATTACCTACTTAATAGAAGATACAATCAGAGGTCAACCCATTTTAGGTGCATTTTATGAACAAGAGCTTCAAAAGACGAAAAATCCTAATTTATATCTTGTTGAGAAAGTTCTTAAAAGAAAAGGAGACAGAGTTTTAGTAAAATGGTTAGGTTTGCCTTCTTCTGAAAACAGTTGGATTGATAAATCGAATATTTATTAAATGTTCTGTCCAAAATGTATCAGTCTTATGATGTGTATTGAAGAGAGTAGTCTTCTCAATTGGATTATAAATCATTTACCATTTGAATTACATTTACCTGGATACAATTATTGTGGGCCTGGCACTAAATTAATTAAAAGGCTTACACGTGGAGATAAAGGTGTTAATAAATTAGACGAATATTGCAAACAACACGACATAGCATATCATAAGTCTTCAAACCTAAAAGATCGTCACAAGGCAGATTTAGTTTTATTAAATATGGCTAAAGAACGAGCACTTGCCTCAGATGCGAGCGTTGGGGAAAAACTAGCAGCGCACTTAGTAAGCAGCGCTATGTCAACAAAAATTAAAACTGGATTTGGTCTAAAGAAGGATAGCAAAAAGAGTTCTCCTAAAATTAAAAGTGGAAAAGGGTTAACAAATAAATTTAAAAATGTTATTAGCAAAACGAAGAGACATATTAAAAAATTAAAACCAAAATGCAAGAAAGTGGCAATAAAATTAGCTATGGCCGCTGCCAGAGAATTAGCTGATGATTCATCCATTAAACTTCCTCGTGTTATTCCTATACCAAAAACTGGTGGAGTATTGCCTTTGATTCCGATTTTTGCGGGATTATCAGCGGTAGGAGCTTTAGCAGGTGGTGCAGCTGGTATTGCTAAAACCATTAATGAATTCAAAATGGCTAAAAAGTTATTGACTGAATCGAAGAGACACAACGAAAAGATGGAAGCTCTCTGTATCGGAAAAGGACTACATCTTAAACCACATAAAGATGGGCTCGGAATATTTGTATCAAAAGAAAAAAACTAAGATATCGGCTACCCAAACGAGCCTTGACTAATTTAGACATTTTGAAGTATGGAAATAATATTCCCTATTTCAGAGGTGTCTTTATGAGAGATAAGCTCCCTAAATACCCTTTTAAAAAAGAATGTGGAGTTATAAATTTAGATAGCTCTAATAATCCTGGTTCTCATTGGGTAGCCTATGCCAAATACAACGATTATATTGAGTATTTTGATAGTTACGGAAATCTTAAGCCTCCAAAGGAATTTATAAAATACTTGGGATCCAAAGTACACTATAATTATGACAATATTCAGCATGATCACCCTTTTAATTGTGGACACCTTTGTTTAAACTTTTTGAAGAATTTTTGGTATAGTGAAGGAATAAAATAAGCAGCATCTAAAAAAAAGTTCAGTGTCGAAGCATGTCTACTACGGTAACCATCTCGGGTAATAAATCGGAGTTGACTTCATACTTTCATCCACCACTGCAATTATCAGATCAATACGAGTGTGGTTTGCTATACTTTTCAGTAATAAATTCAAGACAAAATATTTCTAGCATTAATAGCAGTCTGGTTGCGATCAGAATCGAATGTGATCTTGTGAACGGATCGTACTGCAATGGATTACCAACTCATTTTATTCACGAATTTGTGTCTGATACTCATCCAGGACATCAGTGCATAGAAATACCGCAAAATATTATTTATTTTCCAGTGAACAAAAATATAATTTCTTCGATATCTGTTAGGATTGTAGATCAATTTGGTCACTGTATGAACTTTGGCGAAGAACATATTCAGCTGCGTCTTCATTTAAGAAAAACAAAATGATCATTCATTATAAAAACACCCAAGTCAATGAAAAACATCTTAGTTCTTCAACGATTGCTAAGATGCAACGACGTAAGAAAAACGTTAAGAAATTGACTAAAGTAAATAAAGATTTCCTTAAAGCTCTTGGGTTTAAAGTATGAATATACTACAGATTACTGAATCACCACATTTCGATACTTCCATCGAAAGTTACGAAGTCCATTCATACAATCCCTACAATACCAGCTTTAGAGAAAACGATGAAATCAGAATTCCCATCCACCAGCAAGACATATACGTGTTACCATCGGCCAGTTCAATTTATATTGAAGGACAAGCAAAGCTGTTCGGTAAAGATGGGAATCCGATCAAGAAAACTGTTACATTCACTAATAATTCTATTTTGTCTTTGTTTCAAGACATCAGATACGAAATAAATGGTATTGAAATAGATCGCATAAAAAACTCAGGAATAACGTCAACAATAAAATCATACATTTCATTAAATGAAGCAGAATGTAAAGTTGCCGCCTTATGGGGATGGAATTTAGAGGGACTTCAAAGTGACGGTAATTTTAGTGCTGTAATACCACTTAATAAGGTTTTAGGGTTTGCGGAGGATTACAATAAAATTGTGATAAATTGTAAACATGAACTTATATTGATTAGAAGTAACACTAACTTAAATAGCGTTATTCTTACTGATGATACTGTTAATTTTCAAATAGATATACACAGAGTTCAATGGAGAGTACCGCATATAAAAGTATCAGATCGAGAACGACTTACACTTTTAAAACATCTAGAAAGAGATAAACCTATTCAGATGGCTTTTAGAAATTGGGATTTATATGAGTATCCACTACTGCCAAAAACCACGAAGCATTCCTGGTCAGTTAAAACTGCTTCACAATTAGAAAAACCTAGATATGTAATTTTTTGCTTACAAACTAATAGGATAAATAATAAAACTAAAGACAGTTCAATGTTCGATCATTGTGAAGTAACTAACGTAACGCTCTTTTTGAATTCAATATATTATCCATATGAACCTTTAAATTTAAAATTTTCTGAAAACAAATATCGTATATTATATGAAATGTTTGTAAAATTTCGTCAGTCGTATTACAACTGTCCAGTAGACCCGTTGCTTGACTTAAAGGTGTTCAAAGAAAAAGCCCCTCTCTTCATCTTAGACTGCTCAAGACAAAACGACAGCCTTAAAACAGGTCCAGTAGACGTGAGGTTGGAAATTGAGTGTTCTACGCCAATACCAGATAAGACGACTGCATATTGTTTGATTATAAACGATCGACTTGTGGAATACAAACCTCTCAGTAACATTGTGCGAAGGGTATCATGATTGCTATTGTAGATATTCAGGGCTTTAAAACAGAAGCAAATGAATTTATAATAAAAGAAATTGCTATAATGCATAATAAAAAACTACAAGTGTTTTTAATTAAGCCACCATTTCCATTTAAAAAATTAACGAAATCAGAAAAAAAGCAAGTTACTTGGCTTGAACGTAACAGAAAGATACATTGGGATGAAGGTTTTGTGCCCTATTCGAATTATAAGACTTTGATTCTAAATATTTTAAGAGATATGTGTATCTACGTCAAAGGTTCTGAAAAGGTTTTGTGGTTAAAGCACATTTTAGAAAATAGTAATAGTAAAATATTCAATTTAGAAGATAAAGGTTGTTCTAGTTTGATAAGTTTGTATGATCAATATAAATATTCTGAAGATATATATAATTGTATTTATCATGACTATGTTTGTGCCTTAAAGAATGTATTGTGTTTAAATAAATGGTGCATTGAAAATAAATTTTTAAAATAATTATTTACTTGTTTAATTTTATTTAAGATAAAATATTTATATCTAAGAGTTTTATATCCCCTCCAAATCCTTTTCAATCACATATAAGTTGCTAACAATAGCAGGGCAACTCATTATAAGTTTATAATTACCCGTGTCGGTGAATTAGAAAGTAAATAAATAGAAAATGTTTCTTATTGAATACAAACCTCGATATAATATGTATAACTCACATAAAATGCGTGAATTTTCATTTCGTTCCTACTGGGGGACGATGAATTCGAAGAAAAGATTGGTGATGGAAATGGCTGACGCTGGATTCTTTTATTGCGGAAATAGAATTAATGATAAAGCGGCATGTTTCTCATGCGGGGGTATCATAGAAGATTGGGAGATTTATGACGATCCTTGGATGCAACATGCTATACACTATCCTAAATGTTTTTATTTGAATGCTGTCAAAGGAAACGAATATATAATTAATACACGCATCTCCGTCGTAGCATTTGACTCTTAGCAGTGCAGTGAATTATTAATAGAAAGGTATTCTTTCAATTTTTACTACCATCTGCCAGCGGCTTCGTCTGCGATAGGTACACAATTCATCCAGTTACCAAAATCTCAAGCTAATCTTATTGATAGCAGAAAACATTTTCATATTCATAATCTGAATAGATAACTGACAACTGTGGGTTTTAGGATTTAATCAAAAAGTGAATATTACATACAATTGAATTAATGAAATGATGAATACATGAAATGACGAATGAGTTAAAATTGAGGGTTTCCAGATCTTATCTGATCTGGAATCCCCAATTTTAACCTACTAATTTGATACATTCACAACATACGCATAAATGATATTTAATATGTGGAACATGTGTTGTACTTACAATGACTCATTCTTAACTACTAACGATGGCGACAATAAACTCGTGAATTAAAGTACATGAGAACCGGTTGCATCGAGTAAATTGCACGGTTTCAATTCGATTTATGCAATGTAAATGCCAGTACGGTTAAAACGCAAGGCCAACGTTATCAGGTCGAAAATCGACAAGTTTTATGTAGGCCAGACTCGGCGGCGATAAGTGAGTAGCATAATAGCATTCCTTTGACCGTACAGTAGCCAATTACGAGCTTGATAGTTTAGTTTTCACGTTCCGACTTCTTTGTTTGCGCTTTTATTCGGCAAAATTTTTTCAACGCGCGACCAGCGAGTTAAGGCCTTTGATAGTTCAATATGTCACCTCGTTTCGCTTGGTGGTGAAGGCTTGGGGACGGGCAGAGGGACCCTGGTAAGTTTGTCATTGTTTTTCTAAACGGGGAGCCGCGACGCGTGACGTCCGCTCTCCATAATCATCCGTAGACAATTTGTTGCGCAACCGTAGCGTCGCGACATGCCCAAAGTGTTTGTTATTCAGTCGTTGATGGCCTTTACTTTCTCGACCTCCATTTATAGAATCTTCACTTGGCCGTTTACTGAACTTTATAAGCCTTTGTTAGGCATGCCTACAGAGTGTCTGTTTCTTTGCAGCCGTAATCAAATTAAACTAAGTAACTTATTTGCACAGCTATCTTATCGTTGTGTACTTTAAATTTGCGTTAGTCTAAACAAAAAGTGTGTTGCTGTAAGACGTTAACCGCACTTACACATTTACCTTTCAACAAGCGCAAGAACAGCGTGAAATTCAAATAGCTAGCAAAAAGTAATCGTGTACTTTATACTCGACAAAAATAGCGAGGGGTTTATTAAGTAATCAACCTTGACGCAATGCAAATTGATTAGTATGAAGTGAGTTCCATAGGTATACGATAGTTTACCAATAGGTGCGTCCGTCCGTGTGTTGTGTGGCTAACAATATGTAACATCGCGGACATTGGCGTTCGACAACATTTCAACCTTATGGCCTAAAGCATAGAGGTGAAAAGTGACCCACCGTTAGTGTCCACGATTGTACCTTAGTATTGAAAGATGATTCGTGACCTCGTGGCATTTGGCCGCATGGCCGCCGTCGAATTTCTATTGACAATCGACATATGTAAATATATGGCTTCGTATGAATGATTCGTAACACTTTCTACGTATAGTTTGATGATGTAAGAGCTGTTCTTGATATATGATTTCCTCATGTCTATGATTTTATTAATAAATTCATTTCATAAGACGAAACATGGTATCAAAAGAAAAAATGTTGTGGCGAATTGATAACCTTCTTTCAAGGTTTTTTAAAGACGATCTTATAAAATAATCATAATTATGTATTACTCCGGCAAAACGCAGATAATAAATAACGTATTGTCATCATTATTATGTTATGACTAACAAAGTTACGACAGTAATTATGTTAATTCCGAGAAAAAATTAATAAGCCTACTCATATAGTACTTATCTACAGCAATATTACGGAAAAAAAAATTAAAACTATCTTAGTGATACAATGTAGGTAACATACCCAATTGAAATTAAAAACATTTACATACATATATATCCAACGTCAAAGCCGCATTTATACATGTAGGTATAGGTACCTAACAAGGATAATACATATAAACGTTACGTACAATTTAGTAATTCGAAGTGGGTCCTTGTGTGTAAATAAATGATTTTCCTTCCTGGTACAAGCCGTAGGTAAATAAATTACAATACATGGTATAAATTATACGAAACAACAATGTTTAATCATAAAACTTCGAACGGAAAACTTCATTACATTTTGAATAATGAGAACTATATATGTAGGTATACGGCTTTTTCATGAATATTTGTATTAAACTAAGGAACACTAACTTTCGAAAGGATCATAGTAAATCTGCATTAAATATCTGAATCGTCTCATAACCCTCGCAAGTCTACAGGTATGACAAAAACCTCATAATGTGCGAGACTTTCTTTCTGCTAAAAGAAACCCTTTAGATACAGGGTTAGCTTTCAAAGACTGCCATATCTATGTGGTGCAGACCACTGAACTGAACCACTTTCTCCATTAAACCAATATCGTAATAGCGAAAAATATGTATCAACTATCCCATACAACACTACAATACCTACTCGACCTAAATGTATGGGAAGGGTAATATTAAAATTTTGCGATTGCAATGTTGGCCCCATGGAAGAAAATGTTCAGTCTGATGGTCTCTACCACACCCTAGAATTTGGCAGGTCTTTGAAAAATTACGCTGTATAACCCAAAAAAACTGCAATACCAATAACCATCCAATGATATGGCAAGTATAACTCCTTCCATATTTAATAAACCCCATTACTTACAAGCGAAGATAGATAGACTTATAAATATATAGACAAGACAATAAATCTCGAAACAGCAGTTATTCTCTAATCACAATCATTGTAACAAATTGCTCGCAAGGCACATTGAGGTCTAATTCCACTCGTCCTCGAATATTGATCATCAATCACTTGTGTACTGTTCTCAATGTCTGTCGCTTTATTAATATAACCTGATAGGAATGGATGGGTACTTTACCGAGATAATAAATTGTCTTAAACGATGAGTTCCATTTCTTCGCGTGGGTGTCGTAAGAGGTGAATAAGGGACGACTAGAGAATAGGCAGGAGCGTTCTCTATGCATTATATCATCGTACTGCGATCGCCAATCCGCCTGTCAAGCTTGATTGATGACTATGCCAAACTTCTCTAATTTGGAGGAGGCCTATCCAGCAATGGACGTGTGTCGGCTGAAATAATCATGAACAATGTTTTACTAAAAATATTGTGTTCATGACTCCGTCTAGAATCGGTTAGAATTTGGTATATCTCGTTGCGATTTAGAGCCTGATATAAGAACTATTATAATTTCTAAAATTCTAAAACCTCAATGCATATAAAACATAATGAGTGTAATTATTATTTGTCTTAAAAAAAAATGCTTACGAAAGACAAAATGCACTAAAATCTAGACCATAGCTAAGACAAACAGGCGAACACGGGTAATACAAGAAATCTTGTACTGTAATAATATAATTTAGTTTATTACAAAATATTGTAGTCTCAGATTCTAATTATAATTGAATGACACAACGTTTTGACGAAGGCTCACATTATAAAGCTGACATCAACCGAATGACAAACAACACAGCAACGTATTTTGACACGATATAAATCTTACATAAGCCGGTTTTATTTATAAATACGTTATTATATTAACATTAATGATTCAGTCAATAATATAAGGCAGGAAAATCAACATTTGGTTAAACCGGTATCGTTAATATTTTCGCTTAAACATGTAAATGAAGGGGACAGATCAATAACAGGAAAAGAAATCGAGGTGAAACAAGGTGTCTTGAGAAACAACTGCTAATATTAATAATAATGTCATTTGTATTACAATCGCGAAGGAAACCGTGATTCCGTACCACGTTCACGTTAAAGTTTCATCACGTTATTCTTGGTATAATTTCGTCTTTCATATGTTGTTCAATGTCAAACACATCAAACGCTTCTTTACTGCGCATATAACATGGCGTAGAATGTCCAAAATAGTAGCTAGATGCTCCAATCACAGCTTTTAGTGAACAAAGAAATTATACAAAGACACCTAAAATAGAAAAACTAAATGACTGTCCCTGGCATCAAAATTAGTGGATCATTTATCAAATAGAACAATTAGAATGGATATTCAAAAAGTAATTTTAAATTCGGACTACTCTGTTTTAACTGTAATAAACTCGGGGCAATAGCAACTAATTCTCGAGTCTTTTTATTTTGGGAACGTGGCTAAAGAGCTTTAATAGCAATTAACGCTCATCCCGCCAACCGGAATCAAGATTACGGACGAAACGCCACAAGATTACCGCAATGAGGTACCGTTCAGAATTGAAAATAATCGAGGAAATGTGGGAAAACGATAGCCCTATCATTGAACCCATGTTACTCAAGTTCCACAGGAAATCATTCGTATTTACATTGCAAATAACACGTTATTTACTAAAATATGTGTTTAACTTCAAAGTGTGTAATTGCATGCTAATGAATCAAAAAGCCAGAAGTCAATGCCTTAAGAGCCGTGGGCGTTCATAACTCATGCCTAATTAAATGTCGAGGTTCTTGACTCGATAGCTATAATACCATGCGCGGGAGAGCCACTTGAGCCCGATTTCATGTACAAAATAACTCGTATTGACAGACCGCGTAAGGTGTTCGACGGGCGGCCCACGCCCCACGCTACCATTATTCATAATGTTATGTCGACATTTCGTGATGGTCGGCATCAGTCGTTCATCTCCGTGCATTGCCGACGCCTATCTACATCTAGACTCGACACCTAGCCCGTCCAAAGGCCGTTGGCCCGCTTTACACGGCGTGGGTCGCGTATTATGTGCATGCCACATCACAGAGGATACAGTTACGTGTAACTAATGTTTCCTATAGACCCACATTGTTTTCGTATCGCATGTTTTAATTATCTAATTACGCAAGTGCAACGTCTCGTCACGAATATCTATTTGTGCCGCCCGCCGACGCTCACTTGCCAAAACCTATTAATTACGACCGAAGAATAGAATATCTCGCCGGCTAATCCCCCGGAGACGGTTACGGTTACCGACAACGTTGATTAATGTCCGCAGCGTTCGTTTAACTCTTCTTTGTATACGTTCATCGGTTGTGTAAACGCGAATAACCTTCTTTCGGGTTGCTCGGACGTAAATAGGCTCACATCCGCCGTACAAATAAATAAATTATACGCATTGATCCGGCACAGACGCGCTCCGTTTGAAACCTTGAAGACGTATCCGTGTGAATATTAGACCAGATTTAGTCGATGAAGCAATAAAAGAAAGTGGCCGTTGTAAGATTGCCACGCTAATCGATATCGGTGCCAAATAGTGCGCGGTTTTCATTGGCATGGCAACAAGAAGTTAGGAGGGCGTTCTAAGCGAGAACAATAGAGAATGGAGATGGGGCTCTCGTCGTGTAGTTACGTGGGGCTCGCTGACATTGTGGCAAGCGATAGCGGGCGTGCGAAGAATGCCAATGGAAACAACTTTACTGTTGGTTTCCTCGAAGCCGACACGCGTGACGAACCGAGAACCGGTTACACGACACCGCGCAGAAACAATGCATTAGCAATGCTTTTCATTAATTTTAGACCCGCTCGCCATTTTATTTATAAAAACTTGCAGAAAATACTGAGAATTGCGACACTATACGTGTACAGTTGAGCACGAATATTGACGGGTAGAACGAAAGTTTACACGTACTTTAAAACGAATCTTATTAATAGCCATGAAACTAGTTCAGAGCGTGTTGCAATAACATCACACCTTGTAGAAGTACACTTTCAGTAGGTGCATCTTGCGGCCGTAGCTTATTTCTCTACAAACGTTTTCGAAGCTGAGAAAGCAATCAAACTCGATCTACACGTAAACTGTGAAAACTACGTGAACACACGCGACCTACTTCCATGCTCGTAAGTAACGTTCGAATTTGAAATGTAACAAAATCCATGCGGTACTCAACAAATATTTAAATCCACTGCAACGTATCGTATTATCGTAGGATTAAAATAGGTCACCCGGGAGGCAAATAAAACGAGAGTTATTGAGCAAGTGCGGTGGCGAACACGCTACATCCGCATATATTTCATTGGCTGTTAATTCAAACAGCAAATATCACGTAAAATATGGCCGTAAATATATTCATTCCACGCTGTTTAATCATTTACATATTTTACGAACGTTCCTAATTATAACCTGACCGATCTGTTAATTTAGAATTTAATAATAAAATGGCCATCTGCTGTATAAACAGGTAGCATGACCTCTTAAAGACAACCTGAAGAGTATTTGAAGGTGAGCAAGCAAACATAATCGAAAATATTAAACATCTTTGTTATTGTAGAATGCCGTCTAGACGGGAGCGTGACAAATATAATAATTAACCTGAACTGTAGCAAAAAGAGCAAGTTTCATTTTAAAACTAACAGACGCTGAATAAAATGTCTTAATATTTAACGAAAACAAAAGTTGCAAAAGTATCTATTTAAGGAGTCAGTGACAATTGTTTAAATAGTGTTGCGCAATGTATCATCGTGTTGTCGATAGTCGTCAGGGTATCCAAGCAAGGTTAATAGCTTACAGACGATGTAAATTCAACGTACTCCGCGTGACTATAAATACCTCTCAATGCAAATAGCGCACGGATTTACCTGTTTGTATCTTGATAAATGACGTATCTACATATTTATTATATACAATGGAAAATATGTTTCGTTGAGAATAAACGGCTGGTTGTATAACATGGAAGGCAATTATAATTGACATTTTATGTTAAAAGATATTAGTGGAACATAAAAATATCAACCATTAATTTTGAGCGTATATGTGTCAGACAGTAGATTATGGATATGATGGAGTAGAGCCTGTAATTAATTATTTGCAATATAGGATTTCACTGACCACAGACCGCGTTCGTTGGCGGTCTGATATAAATTATACGAACATAAACGACAGATGAACGGGAATAAAATGAGATGTCGTATAGTGAAAAGTTTACGAGGGGCGCGCGAGCCGCCGTCTACGCACACCAGTTGGCGTGGGTTCAATTCCTGTTTGAAGTATTTTAAGAGCCACGCACGCCGTTCACGGTGCGCCGCCTCCGGCCTGTTTACAAATACTAGCGCAGACTCGATTCAATTCCCCGAGATTTTGTAAACATTGTGCCAAAAGAGATTGGCTGGCGCGTTTGTTTGGTATAGCTACCCCGCAGTAATATTTTCATGCTGTTTCTCTCGATTTGTAGAGTCGTTTGCATTAAGCAAACATTCTTAGCATACTGTTAAACAATTACTGCCGTTTTGTTGAATAAATATTAAATAGTGCTCAATGTTCAACATTAAGCAAATATTTTCCTTCCTCAACATTACATATGGTGCGTGCGGTGGCCTACGCGCGTTCTACTTTAGTTATCTAATTTAATTATAATGCCAAGCAAATAACACATTATGTACCTACTTGGTGTTTATTTGTTGGACTAAATAATACTTAAATACCTATCTGTTTCACTATCAAAGAAGGTCAGTTTGGGTATTGCACAGGGTCGAATTGCATTACTGTTATGATGTAAAGCCAATTTCGCTGGCAGCATAAATAAATACTCCTTTTAAAAGTCAAGCGAAGTATAAATAATTGATGAATGAGCCGGCCGTCCGGTTCGTTCGCGGAAGAAGAAATCGAGCGAAACGACTGCCCCGGTATCGATAAGCCGACCGGTTACAAGCGCATCACTATATTCGTGGGAGAGAAATACTAAATAAAACGCCATTAAGAAGCCAGGTTCTGACACAAAAGTGATTTATTTACGTAGAGTAAAGGAAAAAATAAATTATACGGTATCGTATTCGACAATGAAACGGCAAAAACATGAAGATTTCCCTCTACCTGCTCTTAGACCCTTACGTGGATCAAAAAGCTCTTAACAGGTTCTCGGAATGAAATTCCAAGGAAGACATTTCATTCCACTGTCTTAATTCAGAGTATTGGTTAACGATTTTTTGATTGAGGAATTCATTGTTATTTCGAACGAGCATGTTGCAGTGAAACCATTTCTTCCTCAGGTAGGTTCTAAACGTTAAACATCACGAGTATTAATTGCGTTCGATTAAAATGGTCGCAGCCTCGTAACAAAAAAAAAAAAAACTATGGCTTCAATGGTCATGTTTATTCATATACCTGCCGAATTCATAGCTGAGAAAAAAAGAATGCTCCAAACGAGCAAAAAAGACACCGAGACCACGACGATACAAGTTTTACTAGTTCCTTTATAGCTTCGGCAAACACGTTTCACGGGGAACGCACGATTTGGTCCGTCGGTCGCGCGACTTGCCTGGCTATAATTGAGAGTAACCGCCCACGCTGACAACTTAAAATGTAGTATACACAACTACTGTAGAGTTGGAATTCGTATGAACAAGTTTCGCACATTATGCATCTAAATTTAGCAGTGAAACAAAAAGTCTCGAATCTCGTAAATATTTCGAAATTTTTGCCTCGAGCGAGAGGTTATTTTGCGTTTATTGAGTTGGCTCTTGATTGCTCCGCTAAACGATTACTGGAGCATTGAACTTGGTAGTTTAGATTCTTTTATATTTCTTACATTATATGGCGAATGATATTCGTTTAATATTATAATATGAACCTTATATCTATGATTGCTACCTATTTACAGCGTAATAAAAAAGCAGTCAAGGTGTTATTTTGCCAGAATTCGGATCAATGGCCCAACAACACAAATCATGACGGTTAGAGTGTTCGACACAAAGTATTTTTATAGAAATCATAAATCGAAACATAAATGTACTAATGTGATTCAATACTTCTTTATGACTTCAACCAAACGAAAATATTAAACAAGGGCGATGTTCCAAATACTTTTTGTTGGTAGATAAAATAATAATGTCACCTAATAATAGAAGTTTATTAGTGTCACTTAATATAATATAACAGACAGCTGTTTGTCTGTCAGTAACAACCTTGGAACCTGTCTGCATCTATCGGGTGATCAACCCTCGGTAGGAACCACGGGATATCACATGTGGTCGATCAACGCGGAGTATATTTATAGCAAGTCACTGCATATTAATAGTCGTTATATTTTTATTTCTACAACATGGATACATAACGCATTACGCAAGTCATGAAAATAAAGAAAACATAAAAAGAAAACTTATAAAACTCGGTATATTACATCGAGTTTCGAAAACAAAAACAATGGGAAAACTGGCAGCCTTAAAAAACTCAAATAGCTATTCTTAACTCTAAAACACCAGCAACAAGTGAATTTCGAAATAACTAAGAAGCAGGTCAGAAACAGATGTAATAACGACAAAAAGGGGTCAGTGACTGCACAGTGGGGTGTTGAGGGGTGGTGGGTCGGGGCGGGGGCGGAGGACCCATAATAATACATTTGAAAAAAGAACCCCAAACATCTGCCACACATGTGCGTTCGTTTCATAGTGGAATAATGCAAGTGGTGCGACTGCGAGCAACCACTGCGCACCGATACGGTCGAGCCTTTTTGTGCAGTAGCTTTTTGTAGTCTTCACGCTTTGTGCTCGCGAGCTTTCAAACGGACAAAGCTTTTTTATTAGAAAGGAAATCAATACATTCGTGACGTTTGTGATGAGAATTTGAACGTATAAACTCTGAAGTTATAGTTACTTTCATCCGCTCTGCTTTCGAATCGTTACAAAATTATCGACCACATGTTGTGCTAATGAGTTACATTTAGAATTTGTATGATCACCAGTCGACCGAGTGACGTAACAGAAATACATCGTAGTCGATACTCGTAATTAGCAAGTTGGCGCTGAATGCCTCGCTAGTGGATCGATGCATTTCTCAGAAAATCGACACATATTGGATCGATGCCAGAGCTGCGGTGAGGTGGGAGGAGAAAAGTGGCACTTGAATAAACACAGATTGAGTTACAACGGTTATGACGAAGATGAATCATATTAAAAGACTGGCAGCTGTTACTCAAATCGCAAACAAATCTATTAACACAGTAACTGAGTAAAGTAAGGACTATTTGAAGCAAATATTGTTATATTCAGTAAGTCAGTAAACTAATTAAATTCTACAAACAAAACTGAACCAGATAGCCTCACAAAATTAAGGCAGACTGCCCCAACTTAAGGCAAGATAAACGAAACTATCAGACACGAATTTGTAATAAGAAATTCGACCGGACAGATCTATTGTACAAGAAGAGAATAAATCATTAGTTTACTGATTTGTAAACAAAACTGTGGCCTGTATTGAATAAGAAAGACGACCTTAATTCTCTCGACGTAGCCGTGCTCAGCAACTGTGACTTAATAACAAAAAGTGGTGGCAAAAAAGAAATTGTATAAACTAATTTCTTCATAGGAATGACAGTTTGTTTTGTAGAATACAATGAGAGCTGAATGCTAGCAGGTATTGCTAAAGTCAAGAGAAACAAAGATCGTGACTCCTGTCCTTTGACTACGAATCCCCTGGGGCAACTAGGGCGCGAAGAACTTGTCTGCTCACGAACGTTCTTGTAAACCCGCTTCCAGCTGTATCATGTTAGAATTAGATATTGTTCAATAATATGTACATATTTCTGAACAGATATTTCACGAACCAGTTTCTGACATAAACAGAGCTTACTGCAGAGAAATGACCAGAGAACATTAATAAAATAAATGTTCATAGCACCAATTACGAAGCTTTAGTACAAATCAATAAATGTGGTAGTTTAATAAAAGAAAAAAACGCCAATGGAAGTCAAGAACAGTTTCAATTAAATAAACGTTAACAAATATTTTTGGCGCACATATTATTTCACAATGTGTAACATTATCATCATCGTGATTCCGCTGTTAATAAAATTCAAAATGGATGTCGTAATCGGTGTCTGCGCAGCCGGCAGCTGCTTGAGGGGAGGGCGGCGAGGTAAATCCCGTTAGGAGAAAGTAGCTGCCTACACTCCGGCGCACGGATCGTGACGAGCACTGGACCGACCGCCCCCGACTACAAGATACATTCAATTCGATTTTATCGTGACCAACCTAATGCGGACCGTTTATGTCGCGCACAATACACAAATGACGGGTTATTTTTACATCACGACTTCCACATTCAGGCCCAAAAAGCTTTTGATGCTTATCATGATACTCTTAATTGATTCGGTCTTTATGAAACAACCTTTTAAAAAAATTGTACTCAAATATCAGGTTATATGGATAGTGGCGGAAATTACTCTCTCTTTTGTAGTTAGGGGAACAAAGAATTGAAAAATCACTAGACCGTGACTTGGCACAAAACACGTCCATCATCTCTCATTGTTGCAGGATTTTCTTCAAAAGTGTTCGTTGAATTTTGGGTTGAATGTCGCTGATTGAAGTCAACGCTTTGTAATGCTCGTGCCACTCAATATTTACCTGTTATTACGGTTCGTGGAAACAGTGTAAACATTATCGAGCTTTTCTATTTCATCTGAACAGTTTTTACTCCGATACTGCAACTCGTTTCCAACAAGAACATGGGACAACTTGATATAATGTAGACCTGTAATAAAGTACCTCTAACGAGCTACGGTTTAACTACTACTTCTGTTCAGTTAAAAATGATATATCATTAAAGCTGAATAAATAGACCGATAAGCTCAGCGTCTCATAATAGAAGATCGACGGCAAGAAGGCACGTTGGTCGATGCCACTCAACATTGAGGCGTGGCGGAGTTCTCAGCAATTATTGCGCAAGCGGTAAAATAAAATCATGGCGGTGATAAATAAATGTTTCATAACTACACGACTCGGCACTAGACGCCGACGGGTATCGGAACTCGTTCCACCGGTTGTCGTGCAGGTGGCGCGGGCGTCGCGCTGACACTTGCCTCCCGCGACCCTGACAACTGCATTGCTCATTACTGCACCGCATGAAGGAGCAATTACGTTGAAATCTCAAGTATGCCACGACAAGCCACGAACCAGTGGAAAATGTGGTCAAGCGTTCGATTTAAAGGTCACATCAATTATTGCCAATAATTATCTGGTAGATATTTATTGAAAGTTTTATAATTATGATGTGGACAGTTATTGTAGTTTTGTCGCTGTTTTTGTTGTTACTGTTTTCGTGAAGTAATTACTAAGTTCTTTTATTCATTTCTTGAAAAGGTACGTGCAGTATCACATTGAATTAATAGGCTTACTCTAAGCACTATCAGTTATTCTACTGCAACTCGAACACCAGTAATTTCTTGCTCATTAACGATGGTATATGAATCGAAACACCAATTACTCCGCAGCAAGTGAAAGGATAAGTAAGGTTTACTCGATTCACCTTCCAGGAAGCAATAAAACAATCATTATGTCGTAAATTGTCTATGCAATGGTAACCACTACGTCGCGTCGTATGAATACACCTATGGAGTGAGTTCATGTTTTCCCCTTGTCTCGTTTAATATTCAATTTGAATCACAACGAGGCATTATCATACAATCATTATTCAGTAACATCTCACATGCTCGATATCATATACCTTGTTCTATTGTTTCTATTGTCTATTCATATGTTGCTTGTGTATTTACCACGATAGTTCTCGTACAATATTTTCCCCATGAACAAATGACAATTGGATGTTCCGTGATCACGTGTTATAAATTAAATCTGTATTCCGCTGCTACATTTCTTGTTATCGCTTACTTTGAACGTTTCGTTTCTTTCAAAAGTGGTTATGTCAGTTGAATTTACATTAATATAGTTGTTCGCTTCAAGTATTGTTAATTGGTTCATTTGCGAGGTGCTACGTGAATGCGCGCATTTCAAGCGGTGAAGTACGGAGTGCGATAGAAAGTCGTGCAAAATTGCATGTTATGCACAACCAGTCGGTGCTCGCAATGTGCTGGAAACTCCATCACCCGCCACGCTGTAAACTCGCATGCGGGCAAATTAATTTAAATGATGTCATTACACACTACATTTTGAGCTCTCATTAACTGTATAAAATGTATATTTATTCGTTGAAACTGCCATGAATTCGTTAAGAGTCGAATTTTAATTCAGTGATAGCGAGCTTATCTTTAGCAAAATGAAACTCATAATCGGCTTACATCTGCATGCGGGCTTGTTAATTGCACCCGTTTCAATAAGGGCAACAAATATGGCGGATCGTTACGTTATGCAAAACCGTATCATTTGTGTGTATAATGTCAAAAAAGAAATTTCCCTTTTTATGGTAATCAGTTGGTTACTACTGGTTAACTACCCTTGTGTCCACGTTTGAATTTCAATGTGAAATAAATATATGCACATAAAAAAGAACCTACCAAAGAATCTAGACAGTCTCTCGGATGTTGGATTTAAATTTAGAGAGGCATTTGTTGTCTCCACCTTTATCGTACATGATAAAATTAATTTACAACTCTCAAAGGCCAACAGTAAAACAACGCATTGTTTTTATAAAAAGTAGACGAACAAAAAACTCAAGGACATTACATTCCTATCTAAAGGCACCCCATCAGTCAAACAGGTAACTCAAGAATAACAGTAACGGTTCCAAAGGAGATCCCGAATCTATTCAACGACATAATAGTCGACCCAGACCCTCGTCCCGGTTGATCCGAACAAAAGGGACAGGTTCGCTTTACAAATCTCACATACATTACCTTTATTATTATTCCCTCCATCATTATATTACAATAATAATAAAAGATTACCTTGTGAGTCTGAACTTTAAGAACCGGTTTAGTTATGAGCGGTGTTATGAAACTCATTTAATAATTCTGTCGGTCGAATTAGCTGTGGCTTGGTACTTTCACCGGCGACTTTCTTACTCGTGCATACTGTACCGAATACTCGTTTGACTTGTTCGTTTGACCTCCTCTGGCTCTAGTATTGTTCGGCACTGTTCATATCTCCGAATATCTCTTTGTTCGCTGTCAATCGAAATGCGCGATCAATTGTGTGCCTGTCAGTGTCAATGGTACAGATACTTTGATGGAGATAGAATACTTCGGAATTATTTACGCCGCTTTTTATGAACTTAGTTCTTGCCTTAGTCGTGAAGTGCAGATGCAGTGGAAGATTTATGCATTGCTACAAAGTTACAAACGTTAGGAGGGTTTGTATTCAACATAAGCCTTTGATAGAGTAAATCATTCTTAGAAGGTAGCAAAAAACGTAATAAAAACGGTTTGTGATGTATCTTTTGTCATTGTCTATAGTTGTCTTGTACGTCTATCTTGAATATGAATAATCAAACAGTGCAGAGCGGCGCAAGCTTTCTTTGAATATATGCCAATTCTGAACCTGCTATTGTGTATACCATATATATACATGGATTATTTCATATACAGTATAAGGAACTCTATATGTATATGAAACAATCCACCATTACTCTTATCTGTCATTACAAATTATACAGTTAACAAACAATTAAAGACTGTTGTCTGTGACATTCTACATAATATCGTGTGATCGCTAATAACATAGGTATCGCCGATACAGTTCTGTGCGTCATCAAATAGCCGAGCTATCACACGGTATGAACGCGTTCCTCCAATTAATTACCAGCTCTTGTCGGACGCATTGACGCGCCTACACAGTAAACACGCAGGTGTTTTTAATAATAAATACGAGTTTTATGATACACACGCGGTTATAATAACTAGTAATCATTCCCAATGTACTAAATTAAATAACGGCCAACAAAAAACCGAGAGGCCAAAGCCTGCCACCACCACAAATTGATCCGGCTATGAATATTCATTTAATTATACATCTGTATACGAGATTCAAGATGACGCACACCTACTTCTCTTACCGGTTTAGTATCGTATTTATTCTTATTTATAGCACAGGTCGATAAAGTAACAACACGATTTCGTAGAATCACTGACGCCGACTCTATACTCTAAATTGAATAGGTATTTTATGATCCCTAACTCGACTTAAACAATAAATTTTCTGGTTACAGTACAAGACAAGAATTCATAATTGAATACTGCGCAGTGGGCTATAAACACGTTCTGTAGGCGTTTAATAATCTCAATGAAAATACGTGATATTATTGTTACCAGGTACGAATAAGCGAGAAATAAGGCTCTGACAGTTAAGGCCGGCTCTCAAACATAACAAACAAAAGTCTCGGCTCGGTTTCGAGTGACACTGTGTATGTACTTACTTTATTACTTTCGAGCTCGAAAAGGTGCGGCAAACGTGGTGAAAAGAAAATAAAGTTATAGCAGCGAGGGTGGTACCTCGTGTGTGGCGGCCTTTAACTGCCGGAGCGAGAACGGAACGTGTTGTTTTAACCTACTCCAAACAAGAGCCCAGTCGACAAATAAAACAACCAACCGGAGACGACACAGTACATATATACGTACACGAATTAAATGATACATGAATATCATAAATAACAATTAGCCACGTACCGTTGCACAAAATAGTATACAGTGTAAACCTATTTACCGTAAATGAAACGGACGCACGAATAAAGAATTATGTAGAAACATCTATCGAAAACGATGTGACCCCGTTACTCGGATGCTGAATTGAAATTCAGATTGTGAAATGATAATAACAAATGTATTTGTCGTCCGCTGTGACCTCTGGCTTTTAAAACTCGTGTTGTGGAGCATAAATACTCCATACATACGCAGATGAGGGCTGGACAAACAAAGATACCGATTTGAATGTGAAATTAAGGATGGTGATATCAATTTTTCAACGTAAACACGTTTATGATTCTCGTGAAGGCGGCGGCAGACTGGGAGACAATAAAAATGAAGTCCTTAATGGTTACAAACTTGATTACAACATTCTCGTTTTATATTAACAAAATAAATTATTACGCCAATAAAGATTCTAATCTGTATATTCCGCTTTCTCGTCATCTGAATTATGAAAGGATATTTAAAGAGATACATCGAACTCATGTTTTGCTTTCGCCTAAATATGAATTTGTGCTTTTCTTCACTAAGATTCAATTTAAAAGTTATCGGCTGGCTCGACTAAATAGATATTCACTTCATCAATGTCAGATTTAACAAATAGACTTTAGTTATGAAAGTCATCTATCTTGACATCAGGTGGCTTATCTCGAGAACCCACAGATTCCATTATATCCAGTAAGCTTTTATCAATTTCATGTTTTATATTTTTAACAGCAAGTATATCATCAGCCTAAAGTAAACTTTTAAATTAAAAAACAACAGTTGCGTTATGGATGCTGACGGACGGTTATTTGGTATTAAAATCAGGCGAACGTTGTGATCGATATGAACCACTGAATACATGTTTGTATGAATAGTGATCGAAAAACGTGTACAATGTTTTTTTTTTTTACCTTTTTTGTTAATTTCGCTGGATTCACGTTCTGGTGATGAACCTGAAACAAGAGATACAAAACATGAATAAAAACTGTGTATAAAACGAAGATTTTTTGTTTATTCGTTCCGAAATATATGGAGTTGGAGTTTCCAGCGTCCCAACTACGACAAAAATAAAACATTTTGGCTGTTGGTAAAAACATCGAAACTCTCAGAAACGGACAAACAGTTTTTTATCGTCAGTTTCGATGGGTTATCCATGAGAACCAAATCTCAGAATAATAAATAGTGAATCTATAAATAAAAAGGAGGAAAACATGTTCTGATATCAAAACAGGTTATTTTTATGATACCAATTCCAAACGTTCGATACCTATAAAAATTAACATACACAGAAACACGAAATGTAGTCTCAAAACTCTATGAATAATACTGTTATAGAGTTTCACGGAATTATTAAAACGAAATACAAAGTTACGACACCCTCAGCCGTTATAGACAATTTACGAGCACTTCGCTTTAATTAGATAAACTTGCATTAAATTTATTCGTCGAGAGATATTAACTTTATATTACCGCCAAAACGGAACCTTTTCGATTCAAAGGTCAATTATTACCCACTGAATATTTATAGCGCTGTCGAGAATAGCAGACAAAAACCGGTTCCGATAACCCGTTTCAGTGAGGAAAAGGTATGCGAAACAACCTTATTTTTTGTCAAGTATATTTAAAAAAGTGGTCTGTTATTTATAAGTAAGTTTATTATAGCCAATTTGGTATTTAAATATGGCCGTGTCCGTGCAAAGTTTTCGAAGCTGAATATAAAGTCGAATAAATAACATAATGAGTTATACATAGATTCGGAACGATTTGGAGCATACGGAATGGCGTGGAACAGTCAAAAGGGAATGGTAATTTCTTGAAATGTTTAACTTTAAATCGATTCAATATGTTCACGTCACCGATATCTGCAGTAAAGTAGCGATTATCTGCAGCTTCAGAAATAATTAATGGCGAAGTGATGTGGAGAACGACTGGGCAAAGAAGACGGAAAAATCATATGAGGGTAGTTGTATGCGGCAGGTGAGCGAGGGACAGTCTCTCATGTCTGTGTTTTCTGTTCGCCCGTATGGCCGTCACTCGCAGCTGCCGGTTCAGTAACCCGTGGACTCATATGCGACGTGGCCAAGCCTAATGGATCTGTGATACGATTTTCTTTTACATCCTTTATTGGTTGCCTTCGTTCTGGGTGGTCAAGCTTCTTAAGGTCATGTTATGTTAAATCTCTAATTCATGCACGTTTGTAATTATATGTAAAATCGCTGTCATAACATGAGCATTAAGTTTTCTTACATGCATAATTCTCAAATGAACTGTAACTCAAAATTAACGCTCACAACATCCAATAATTTTACGTAGGTAATCGTTTCTTTTTTTTTTTTGTAAATAAAACCCCCAAATTAAGAAAGTGGACCAGTCTGCAGAATGACTGGTCCACTCAGTCCATAAAAAAGGCCTTCCATAATTGTGGTGTAGGTGTATAAGAAACAGCTGAGTATAAATGCTTGTATGACTCGTCTGACATTTTATAGGAACCGGTTTTTAAGTTATGCAATAGAAAACATTATCCAGTTAATGGCATGCCGAGTCGAGACTGGCTGCTTAGCATAATCACCTGTCAATGGTAGTGAAATACACGAGGTGCGCTGTAATTACATAGATTTAGGAGGTTTTTGTCCTACGGTTAGACTTCAATGGTATTGCGTACCATGTATTCTTTTAAACATAAATCTTTATCGTATATATATGTTCACAGCTGGTTCTACTTTATCGTTATTGTCTTTAGAAATTACACCGATAACGATGCTAGTAAAATTTTTAAGTTCAATAACGAGAATTAATTTAAAGGATTTATCTTGAGCACCTAGTTAATTTAATAGTTCATTAAGCATTTCCACTAAGTGGAGGTTAAAGAATATTAAAATGCTAAATGAACCACTCTAGTAGCTACAGTCAAGGCCGAGTTGCAGGTGGCTGGTAAACTAGATTAAGTAAATGAATTAATCATAGTTAGCCGACGTGAAATACCTTTAGGCGAGACAAATTGTGATTGGTGGGTCCTATCGTGTCGGATTTGTTCAGCCAACGCTACTTCGTAAACCAGTTTAGGGTTAAATGGTAATCCGTTCACAGGGTTAATCTACAACTTTGTTCAAACTAGTTTGTACGTGACTATTATTTGACAAATGAACAGGAATTAAAGTAAGTGAAGTTAGTAGTAGTTAAGCCAGTTATACATACCTATAGGTACTTTCAAAGTAAAAGAAAAATGCTGTATTAAAGAGATAACTAAACGAGTTAATTTAAGAACCTAACAAAAGAGAAAGACTTTGCGTAGCAACACAGTAATCTTTTCATTCTATTATAACAGAAGGCCAGACTACAATATAATTTTCAAAAACCTTATTCTTAAGAATGAATAGCTATTTATTTTAATAGTGTCTACTTTTTATACGCATATTTTCAGAGGCACTCAGAAGCGAATAACCGCGTCTTGCCGTCTTAGACAAAAAACGGCAACTTTCTGCCGAAATTAATTCGCTAAGGCAGACAATGCACTGGGTAGACTGGCCGCTTATGTCGAAAATTGCAGCTTTTAAAAGTAAATTGTGAAGCTGTCGTAACCCTGCGTAGCATCCCCCACGGTCGGCTACGGGTTGGCTACGCGGCGTAGCAGTCCGGAGTCTAAGTAAAAGGGCTGTACTGTACTCCTGAGTCGTAGTATCGGTGGAATTTGTTATGTTACGATTCCTAGAAATGCGTTACCTAATATAAAAAATGCCTTGATTTTTTTTTCGTTTGTTGTAGAAATTAGTTTAATAGTCTACCTGCTACCTGATGTGTCACCAGCCTAACATCTGTCTAACCCAACACGTGAGAGATTGCGAGGCTAAATCTAATCATTATTTGAGCCGCACGCACGGGTTAATGGTAATGGCGGCCGGCATACTCGGGGGAGGCAAAAAAACATGCCATTTTCCCCTTTATGGCACCGCACAGCCTTTCTTGATTGGTATGCCGTCCGACAAGTCTGCAACTGGTCTGAACGTGAGAAATGGGGGACTCGACTGCGTTCATTGCCCGATATACCCCGTGCTTGATACTGCGCCCATTACAGGCCAATTTGATCGACCGAAACGAGCGAATTAATCTGTAATGTTTAGAGCTCGAGCCGTTCATAAATTAATGCTGAGATCGTTTGTTTGAGTTTCATGTTTGTAAATAGTGTTTGCTGTGTTAACTATTTTAAATAGCATCCGCTTAGCACCATTACTAAGAAGCGACGTAATTACTATGTCTCAGCTGCAGTGGAAAGCCATGATTCATAATTTTTGGCATTAAAAACGAATAAAAACGCGTTAAAATTACATAAAGTACGGAATGCATTTAAATTATCGGCAACCATTCACAAAATAAATTCTATGGGATAATAAACTTATTTGTGCAATAAACTACGTATCAAGTGGGTATTAACTGAAAGCGATCGTCCAATAGAAAATAGATGGAACGTCTGATCTAATTCTAATGGCAAAAACAATTTTACCTTCATCGATCAAAACGTCACTTTTGTCAGATAATGTGTAACTTTCTAATTGAGATAAGATGCTCTAAGAACCGGTTGTGAGTCGTCTAGTTAACGGATGTCGCCTGGTCACCGGAGTCGAGACCGGTGGACCCGACCTGCCAAACCGGACGGAGCTCTTTGAATTTATGTGAAGAATTAACCACAATACATAATGTATAGTTCACGAAAACGGGCTTACATGTCGAAACATCTCATGTTACGAGCACAAACATAATCGGACTCAGTTATTGGAATGTATGAGTATTGCTGTATAAATATTTTACATGTTACGAGTATGGTGTAATGAATCGACGTCGGAAAAAAACGAGTTATCTCTCATCGGCGCCTTTCTCTCGACTTGTTTATACTAAATCACACTGAGTAACGTCGAACATTGAAAACACACATACACTTGGCACACGTTCCAGCTGAAACACAAACAAATATGTTGGACCGGTCTGCGCTTTATATAGTCTTAAAATAGGTATGTTTTCATAAACCCGATATGAGAGTTTACGCAGAACTAGTCTCGGGAATGAGGTCAAACGAGTTGGCATGCGATCCTCTGTCGGTCCGCTGAAATATGCCAACGGTAATAAACAATACGTTGGCATCTTAATGTTAACACCCACTGGAGAAACTTGGGAACTAAATGTTGCAGTTGCCAATTGTTTCATAGCTAAATAAAACTTTATGCTAATTGAAAAGAAATAAACAGAGAAGATTATTCAGGATACTTTCGACTAGAAACACAGCTTAAATCAGTAGTAGAGGTCGTAAATACGTGACGTGACGTACATTCATTACGATAACAATAGCAATTGAAATGCAATCGTGTTACGAGTAGGAGTATTATATTATACATATTATCGATCGTGTCGTGTCGTTCAATGCACCGCCTTATCGTCTTTGAAATTAACTTGAATGGAAACTTGTTTATAAATCACGTTGCTGTGTCCACGATAAATCTTCAAAGACGTAACATTAAACTTCTGAAAGAGGGTAATAACGTGATTTATACGTTATTTCGGTGAAAAACTATAATTTACATTCAAATATTGGGAAGTCTGAAATATTATCTGGAAAGAGAAGCAAATAGTTCGTAGTCACTGTCATAAATAAAGTACACAAGTAAACGGTTTCAAATTTTCAATGTTAAAACAATCACTAAACGTATAATTCCTTAAGAATGGAGCGTGACTACAAAAACAATCAAAAGCAACTGGCTTTTTTCGTTATTTTTTGTTTGTTTTGTATTGCTCTAGCAAAGCTATCATGGCTCATGTTGAAAGGAGTTTTTATTTTCCGGGTTGAAGCGAACCTTCACGGGCGGTCGGTCGAAAAAGGAAGCCATTGCAAATGCGCCGAATTCAGCTATATTTTCCAGACCGAAAAATGGAGCAAAAACTGTAATCGATTGTACAGACACCGCCGCGAGCGATTCCTCCTTCGTACAGCAAATAAAAAACACTTAAGTGACAACTGTTGCGTAGTGAGATGAATAAAAAATATTGGAAACGAGGTCACTTTACATCTTCTAGTGAGTTGCACTCGTCGTAAAAGTTACGATCCATTACTTTACTGTGGGCATCGATTGTAGGCCGCCCACTCTGCGTATACTATCTGCGCTTATTTGTTCACAGATAATAACTGGCTGGCCATGAATTCCAATAAATTTGTGCAGTAACATTTATACCATGTGTGGCTGTCGCAATCAAGTCGTAAATTTAACGTAGACTCGATTGCTGTTATCTGGGAAATATGCAGCCATTTTAGATGCAAATAAATATTGATAGTCTGGTATGCAAATGGAACATAGATGACTGTTCAGAAATCTCAATAACAAATCAAGAATCGTTTCATTTTATGCTTGAAAACAATTCGAAGAATCGTTTCAATGTAGAAAATATTTAGTAACATAGAGACATGAACTTAAATGGATTGAAAGAAATCCATTGGTTGCAAAACACGTAGCGAATTCGACGAATTACACTTTGTAAACAAAAATTAAAAAGTTCAGCTTAAAAAGAGCTTAAAGTTTTGTAAATTGAATTAATCTTAAGCGGAAATGAGGCATTACATATTGATTAACGAGAGAATGTTGGCGTTTCGTGGAAGCCAATAAGTCATCGAGCTATTTGCGAGGCGAGACGCGTCAGTATTCCGTCGCCAGCCACCCGACCTGAGATCTGTTTGTTTGCCAACATTACGTTTTGCTAACGCCGCGTGCCTATTGATCAATAAAGTATTTACATATTGGAACGCAAATCACACTAAGGATGTAGACGTTTGCATACTTATGTAAGTGCATACTAGAAACAAATCAATTCTAGGTAAACTTTAATCTACCCTCCACATGATATTGAGATGAGTCGTAATAAATGGGCATATCAAATTTTAAAATTAACATGTTTGTGTTACATACGTTATTTGTTCACGTTTTCACATTGTTGACCAGAATACTTTAATAATATGCAACGCATATTAGTATCTATATCATCATCAAAATTTCAGCCGAAAGACCTCCAGTGCTGGACATAGTACGTCCCCAATTTGGAGGGGTATCTACAGCAAATCTAAAAAAGCAACACTGCTCATGTTTTTTTATTTTCACAATTTTGTATACCTGTGTACAGTTTTTTTTTAAATATTTGTTGCTTAATCAGAATCACATGAGAAAGGCTTAACGAATTTCAATATAACTTCTACTGTTTATTTATCTATACAATCTATACAAATAAATGACATTGGAGTGTCTGTTTTTAATATTAAAATAACCGGTTTTTACTAAGTGTATATGGATGTATACACGGTACACATACCAAAACAACATTTTTTACAATTTTTATCCGTCTGTCTGTTTGTTGCCGCTAATCTCTGAAATGGCTGGACCGATTTTGATGAGACTTTTATTGGCAGGTAGCTGATGTAATAAGGAGTAACTTAGGCTTACTTTTATTTTAGAAAAAATCTTTAATTTAAGAAAAATACCTGCGTTAATTTCCGACATTCACGCGGGCGAAGCTGCGGGAAAAGCTAGTCTTACTTAAAACTTGAGCATGGCCCATCTCAGCAGTAGATTCGACTGTATCCCGCCAGCTTGGTCATAATGACTCAAATCGGTGGATAAAATGAACGCAATGTTCTTATCCAACATGCACACAGACGTAGCCGCGGGCACAGCTAGTACGTAATAATTCTGTATTATTTATGAATGTTTACACATGTATTTTCCTCTGTCATAGCGTGGAGACGCACATATGTTACGTGTTTGCTAAAGGCTTTTATAAACTGCTTTTAGTTATAAACAGCGACTACAAATGGAAACAGATCAAGGTGGAGGAAATTTTATTCAGTATTATATTATCTTCCCGGTTGTTGACTGAATAATCCGATCAATTTGCGTCACTGATACATTTCAATTTCATGAGTCTATGATAGATAAGTACTTATCTACACCATGGTACGAAATGTTCTGAAATATCCAATTGAATTCAAAACCAGTTTTCCACACAACTATTTTATTTGCATTGAAAAGAAACGTGAACTTGAACTGAAACCAAAAATTCATTTAGTCGAGAGTAGTATAAGCAATAAAGGTCATTGAGAACCCACGCGAACTCGGTTCCCATGGCCATCGGAAACAATACCAGAATCGCGAGACTCGAGCGCATAAAGCCGAGAACAATCGGGCGAATGGAAACAAGAGAGCGATATAAATCAAGCTAAGCATTGCGTGCATCGGCCGGCCATAGATCCTCGAGTTTCAGCTCGCCTGCCCGCCGCGCCGCTTATAATTACCGACTACTTTCGCCAACGAACGGCCCGCCGCCATCTTGCTATTTATATTGCAAAATGGCGGACGCAGCGCAGCACGTGTTCTTTTGTTATTTAAAGAAACTGGCGCTCGTGCATTTCAAAGGCAGAATGAGCAAATAATTTATTTGATGCATAAAAGCGGCCGAGATACTGAAATTCACCAGTTGTAACTTATTGACTTAGAGCTCGAGTTGCGAAGGTCTCTCCGAATTTACATTGAATAGGGAGCCGTTAAGTTGCGATGTGACTGGACGCAAGGAAGGTCACCTTGACCGAACAAGCGCGGAAGTTTATCTTGCAGACTGAATAACTTGGAATTAAACTTTAATGTTTAATTCCTAAATAACACATTATTAAAGATGAAAATGAACCGACCTTATCAGTTGTCGTGTCCCTGTGTAGGTTATGCTAAAAGACAAGGTTAGTACAAAGTGCACTAAGATAAATATTTAGGTACTTATTTACTGGAATTCACAAAACTGTGACTAATTGGCGTTTTCAATATGTAAATTAGTCCCAATTTAGTGGAGTGAATATTTAAGAAGGAAACGAGTTTACCTGTACAAGTAGTCTTTAAAGTTAAAAGATAGGTAAGTTCTAATATTAAATGACACACGAAAGGAAAGGCGTGTGTAATTATTTATGTAAACAAGGCAACTGAATACCAAACAAATATCGGAACAGTAACCAATGTTTACAGAGCTCTGACTGTAAAAGAACAAAGGATTCTGATGAACTTGAAAAAAACAACAATGTTATCAATAAAGTAATAAACACACGATAACAAAATTGCACAACTACTACATCACACTCATAACATAACGAATTGATTATCTGTTATCTGAAGCAAGTGGGTCAGTTCTAACTCCGATGTCAAATTACAATGTTGAAGAATAATAGCGTATAACGTATTACACTTTGGAACTTTGGTAATATAGGTAATAATAATTTTGTTTTCGTTTCATAGCAACTCTAATCCGTCAAAGATAAGGCCATGAGTATAAATAGAATAACTCAACGTTTAAACTTCAATAGGGTAACACGTCGATTTGATGGCTTCCTGCTAGTTAGCCGATCGTACTACAGGAAACCGAAATGGAATATAATTTCAATGCAGATCTTGCAAAGGCGTTCGCTTAGTATTCAGCGAGTTTGCGGCCCAATGGCGAGCGACTATGATCGGGTCCGGCGCCGCTTGAATATGTATGAGCCACTCGAACACTACACGCACGGGTTTAGCCGTGACACACATCCGCGGCATATAGCTAACCGATTCTTCTCACTTTACGTACTTTATTGAAATGTTCCACGCCATTAAACTACACGTAAAAGTTTAATAGATCAACTATTTAAGTTGTTGTCAATTCAAATGTGATCAGCAACGTTTAATTCATTGTTTACTTTAATTCGCTATTGAAGTCATTTAGGTTATCTTGTATATGTAAATAACAATGATTGATTGTAAAAATCAAAAACACAACAGACTTAGGCATCTTCCTCGAGACATCAGTGTTAGCCTTGCTGAGTAAACCTTGATAATTTTGAAGATAAAATCATATTATTATTACAAATAGTAAAGTCATGAGCATTCATCTATTCAATAGTCGTTAATCTATTTCAGTTATTTCCGGCCGCTGTCCTTTATGTGCGATAATTGCGTTGCGTCCAATCGAAGGCCAATGGCCTCATTTCGTGGCATCGCATTTGTCAATATTTGATTAAGCGTAGAAGAATTTATGGCTCACAAAAAAAAGTTAAATCTGTTTATACAAACGCAAAAAAAGCTAAGTCGATGTTCTGAGAACGATGAGCATGACATCACTTCGTGCGAGCCGAGAACAATGTGAAGAACCCAGAACTCCGCATTAATGCTTTAAAGAACAATGAATAGATATAAAAAAAATGCAAATTTTATGACGTTTAGATAAGACATTTAACCTCAAATGAAATGTAAAATCAAAATAACAAGTAAGTAAGTTACGTTGCCGTCCGAAAAGAATACATCAAAGTATCTCAATCGTGTCAATTAACCGATATTTTATTCAGCAATTTTAATGAGTCATTAGTATTTGTAGAAAACACATGTCATCCAGTCATTTTCTGTCTCTTATGTCTCGTTACCCACATCTGTCATGCTCACGGTTACGTTGTTAACACATGTTAGCTAATGGCCCCTTCCCGACGTGCCGCGCTCGCTACGTGCTTATAAAAGAAACGTATGCTCGTAAAATGCTCCAGCAAAAACATCCTAAACTCCAAAATGCGACGTACAATTTACTTCAGAATGAACATTAACGGTAACAAAGCTAATAAAGATGCAATCATCAAAATGGAGTTAGTGCAAAAATGCAATAGCGAACTGCAATGCACAATAGAAAAGAAACGAGAATGAAGCGTGCGAAGTAGTGGTGCGCGACGTGGGAAAGCGAATGGCGGCTTTGGTACTGGCGGCCATCTTGGATTAGGCTCGTTCGGAAAACATCACGTGTCCACGCGTCCGCTTGGCAACAGCGTACAAGCGCTAAACGGAGCGGAACAATTCGTGTACACCACGTGGTTTTTTATTTGTGCAACATTCCAATGGCCGACGGCTATTGAATTTATTGATTGGTTCGCGTACGCTTTCAGCAGCTGCATTGATAAAATAATTTGAAGCATTACAATTTACAAATGTAGTGCTAGTCAACCTCATGAACCTAACATTATGTATTTATATTAAAGAAACGAATAGTAATACTTACTTAAAAATAATATGATTTAGTTTAAGTCTTTTTCAACCATTCAACACTCTCTTCTCTCTCAAACCTTTTTAATAAAACCGATTTAATATTGTATGACACATAACCATTTTCATACCTTGTCTAACTCAATAGCTAACAGATGTTTATCAGAGTAAGTACCTATTATAAAACCGGCCAAGTGCGAGTCGGACTCGCGCACCGAGGGTTCCGTACAAACCTGTAGGTATTTTCGGTTTAAAAATATAATATTTTTTAATTTTTATATTTCAGTTGATTGAATGTAAGGTAAATTGCGGTTTACGATTTATGACGTTTTAAAAAAAAACTACTCACTCGATCTCGTTCAAACCAATTTTCGTTGGTAGTTTACATGGTAATGTACATCATATATTTTTTTTAGTTTTGTCATTCTCTTATTTTAGAAGTTACGGGGGGGGGGGACACACATTTTACCACTTTGGAAGTGTCTCTCGCGCAAACTATTCAGTTTAGAAAAAAATGATAATAGAAACCTCATTACCATTTTTGAAGACCTATTCATAGATACCCCACACGTATGGGTTTGATGAAAAAAAACAGTTTTGAGTTTCAGTTCTATGTATGGGGAACCCCAAAATTTATTGTTTTTTTTTCTATTTTAGTGTGAAAATCTTAATGCGGTTCACAGAATACACCTACTTACCAAGTTTCAACAGCATAGCTCTTATAGTTTCGGAATAAAATGGCTGTGACATACGGACGGACAGACAGACAGACAGACAGACAGACATGACGAATCTATAAGGGTTCCGTTTTTTGCCATTTGGCAACGGAACCCTAAAAATTAAGCATTGGCTGAATATTCGTTTTATGTCCAGTATTCGGCAGGGTTACCGTACATTCGGCTGATTATTCGGCAAAAATGCTTTAAGCATATAAGAAGTAGCACCACATACAAGTCAGTCCTTTTAACATAGCCAAATGTGAATTTTGCTAATAGTCCGGACCGTCCGTAGGTGGCGGCGTCAGCGAGTAGAAGGGACGTGCGTTTCAATTTCAAAGCGCCTGGCAAGCACAGAGTTGATTTTTGAGATCCTCAATAAGGCGCGCTAGGTCCTGCCGAATATTTGGTTCGGTAGGTAACCTTTTAACCGAATATTCAGCCGATTTTTCGTATTCGGTAAAACCCGTATCTAAATTATGTTTCATTAAGTATTAAAAAATGATTCCTGTTTTCAGATACTGAAGACTTCTTTGATTTCTGTAGAACAGTTGTTCATATATTCCAAAAAAAATTGTATATAAGTATGTATACACGTACTATTACAATTTTAATATAAAATATTAAAAGTTAGTTCACACAACACTGTTTAAAAACTGCACTCGGTTCTCCGTTTAAACAAACGGCACACACTGGTGCCGATTCTGTTGTTACAAAATTCTCTAAACTAAACTAAAAATCACTAAAATTTAGTTTATTCCTGTCAAACGACGTGTCCTATTCTGAAATTGACTAAAGTGACACAACTTAATAAAAATGTTATAATACAATGGGTGCCTTCTCATATTGGCATTGAAGGTAATGAGATGGTCGACCGATTCGCTAGAGGCATCAACCGAAGGTGAAAAGTTTTCTTGTATCCCGTATCATACCGAATTTTACGGTACAATAAAGCGCCTTTGCTATGACAGCTGGCCGGAATATTATATTGAAAGGAGCCGCAGTAAAGGTATATGGTATGCCACTATAGGTACAACCGAGCGTCTTTAAAAGTACCTAGATAGACACTGCCCTCAGATCACACAAACAAGGTGTTTGTTTGTGTGATCTGAGACACTGCCAATATAGGAAGGCAAACAATCATAACAGCACTGCGACTTCGCTCCGGACACATACCCTTAAATAAATTTGCATTTCTCATGGGTAAAGTTAACTCACCAAATTGTGTGGAATGCGACATGATTGAAGACGTGTACCATATCATCATGGAATGTGTCCGGAACGAACCGGAAAGACGAGATTTGTTAGTAATGTATAACAGTATGTGTGGGACTGGGGTATGTAACACCGTCCTTGCTGCTCCTGCTTCGGAAGCAGCAAGAATGTTGTACAGACTCGTAAACATAGGTATTAAACGCAGAGGTAGTCTAAGATAATTTTAAATAATTTTAAGTTGTGTGCGTTAAGTTTATTTGTAACGATGAGGGTGGCATATCTGTCTAGATTAAAACCCTCTATAAATAAATAAAGAATTAAAAAAAAAAACTTAATTAAATTTTAGTTTGACAGGACTAATGTCGTTTAGTTACTCAATTTAGTGAAAATGGCAAATAAGCTATTCTGAATTTGACGTATCTCACCTAAAATTTTGATTGTCAAACTAAATCAGACTATTTTTAATCGCGACTAAAAAGGTCCGGAATAAAATTAGTTGTCAAGAACTAAAACAAAGCATTTTCGTAGAATAAAAGTTTGGACAATAATGGAAGCTTATGTGATTGCAGCTGTTGTCGGTTTGGCAGAAAGGTAAATACTTTGAAATTATTGTTAATAGAATACAATACAAAACACATGCGTGGAAACATAAAGGGATTTTTGTACTAAACCCATTTCCGGATTTTGTGAACTACTCGTAATAAGAAATAACTATTTTTTAGAAACTATCAAGAAAGGGTGCATTTAGAAAGATTGCGCGACCACTCCAACCCGTTCCAAATGACGGAGGAAAAATTTAGAAACTTTTTAGACTCCCTAAATCAGGAGCACTTTATTTGGTGGACATTTTGAGAAATCCGCGGTTGGATGGATTTCTCCCCAACAAACACATAAAGGTTAGAACAATTTTGTCTTCTTTAGGTACCTACCTTTCTTGGGTGCCTTCCTAACAGATGCTTACACCCTATACATAGGGTGTGTACTTGCAAAATTATAAGTTTGACAGAGTTATAATTCCTAAGATATATTCAGTCTGTGAGCGGTCCAATCTAATATGGCCGTCTTAGTGGATTATACATAAAAAATTACATATTGAAATTTTAAATAAGTTTATTATAACGGCAGAAGATTACACCTATCATAATAGAACTCTTATTTATATTCAGATTCTAGCTGCACTCAACTTTTTTGCCCAAGACATTTATCAAACAGCTGTTGGGCAAGACAACTTACTTGGGCTCAGCCAGCCATCAGTGAGCAGGTGCCTAGCTGTAACAGCAGAGGAAATTCTTATAAATTTATCTTCTCAATATTTAAAGTTTCCCATGACCTATGAAGAAAAGGAAGCTGCCAAAACAGAGTAAGTTCAATTTAATATTTCTTAGTTTCAAAAGGTACTAGATTTCTTTAAGGCTTTTATTTAAAACTTGGTTTCTCTGTTTTACCACAGAAAATACAAAAGAGAATAATAAATTAAAGAAGTTTAAGATAATTTTGTGAAAACATCCTTTTTTCACTAAAAAAACGGAGAAATGCATAATTCTTATTCATGTAATACCTTGTTTCAGTTTTCAAGACCTATATAATATGCCAAACACATTAGGTGCTACAGCACCTAATGTGTTAGGCATCTACAGATGGGACCCATGTTGCAATAGCAAAACCTCCCCTTAATCACCCTACTGCACCTGGCAACCTTTCTACAATCGAAATAGCTATTATAGTGTAAACTACCAAATTGTGAGTTTACTACATTTTAACATATTATAACTATGTATACATATACAAATGCCTTGAAATCATAATTTAAAAAAAAACTTTCATATATGCAGTGCGAGGGGTAAAATTATTGGCCTAAACCCAAATTTTCCGGGTTCCACCCATGATGCTGCAATTTAATAATATTCCACAACTATCACACAACGCCATCTAGTCCCAAGCTAAGCAGAGCTTTTTTTATGGGTACTAGACAACTGATAAACATACTTATATATTTCTAAATACATACATATTATAGATAAATTACACCCAGACACAGAACAAATGATCGTGCTCATCACACAAACATTTGTCCTGGGTGGGAATCGAACCCACGACCTCCGGCATAGCAGTCAGGGTCACTAACCACTAAACCAACAGGCCTGTCACCAATTGGAGGGCATCAAGAATTCACGGAGTCCTGAGGAACGATTTTGTGCGTGGAGAAAGATCTCAGTGGCTTCTGGGTAGGGCACTAGTAAATTTTATACTTAGTAGGTATATCTATTAGCAGAGTACAATATAAATATTTATTTATTGTAGGAGATAAGGGATACCCACTCCAGCCGTGGCTCATGACTCCCATTATGGTGCCGAGTACTGAAGCGGAGGTGCATTCAATGAGTGCCATGCTAGGGCAAGAAATGTGGTGGAAATGTGCAATGGACGCCTCAAAAATAAATTTAGATGTCTACACTGGCATCGCTGTCTGTATTACCAGCCAGAAAAGGCAGCAAAAATTATTCTGGCATGTTGCACCCTGTACAATATGTTTTTGGAATCATTGGATGGTAAGTGTACCGAGTTTGCTTATAAATATTATTATTTAATTACGTTTTATTTATGTTTGCAAATAAGAAATCTAATGAAGAGTATTTTGCAGATGAGGAGTATATCAATGTAACCAAGGACAGCGAGCAAAGTGGTATTGTGGAGGGAACCAGCACCGATTTCCTTGCCGAAGCAAGGGAAATTCGGCAAACACTTGTTAACAATTTTAATTAAATTAAACATTATATTTCTTTACTATTAAGTCTTTAATTTCCTTATGATTTAATAAACATATCCTTAATCCTACACAAAATACTAAACAATTAACAAAATATAAAAATCAACAATGAAAACAATAAACATACAATTTAAACCATTAGGTACACAAAATATAAAAATCAACAGTGACAACAATCAAGATATAATTTAAATAATTACACAAAATATAAAAATCGAAACACACAACATATAATTTAAAAAATATTTTTTAACGAAAATATTGCTTTACTGCTAACATCAGTAGAGAGCTGAGAATTTGGAACAAACACTTAATGAGAACAGCAGTTTGGTCAAATTGAAAACTCCAAGATGAAGTAATGGAGACGAAACCCATTAGGTTTCATTCCCATTATTTCCGTCTTGGGCATGTACTACAAGATGTTGAACACCGGAAGAGCGAATGGCAGCAGCTAATATATCAGCAGCCTGCACAATGCTCTCCCGGAGTAACCTGCTGTTATCATTAAGTGCTTGTACCAAATGGTGGTGCACTGGTGGGTGGCGAGTCCTCGGCAGTCTCCGACGACGGGTAACTCGACTGCTTGACTGCCACTGTGGTACTGCAGGAGTCCCGCCGTCGGTTTCTGTGGGCTGCTCTTCCAGTACGGGCTGCAGAGAGGGCGACACATTTTGATGGGCAGGTGACATGGCGTGTGGGGATAAGACAGGTATTCCCTGAAATTAAAATAAAAAAACACTTAATCCATTGAATATCACAACAGCATCAATGCTCTAATAACAATGGATAGTGAATTGTCTTATTTATTGAGGCATGAAAGGTTGATAATTAATTTCTAAAAACCAGTCTTAAATAAGACTATTAATATAGAAAGTCTTACTTACAGTCATCAATATACCATGAATATTAAAATAAATTACCATTTCCAAAGATGCAAAACCATCAACAGAAGCAGACCCAACTATATCAACAATTTTCTTCTCAATTTCATTGAGATCTGCTCCTGCGGGCCCTCCACCTGTGGCCCTGATGGAGTCCATCGCTTTCCTGGCTTTTGTTTTTGTTTTCACCACCCACACATTCCAAATCTGTTGAAATTAAATTAGTTTAGAACACAATGAAAATTATGCATGTATTCAACCAATACAATTTAACATTTGATCTGACATAAACAACTTACATGTTGCCTCTGCTCTACAGAGGGCCTAGATAAATGGCCATCGCTACCAAACAATAAACGTTAACGCTCAGTAGTCGTTAATAGATTTTCAACTTTAAACCCTTGAGCATAAAGTTGAAAATCTATTACAGATTGCGGAGCGTTATCCACCGGTACGAGCGAAAATGCTCTGTAATCTTTAATAGATTTCCAACTTTATACTCTAGAACATAAAGTTGAAAATGTATTGAAGACTTCTGAGCGTTTGCTCTTAACGTTTGGTAGCGATGGCCATTTGTCTAGGCCCCCAGTCCTGCTGCAGCCCAGTCCATTCAGCTCGCTACTGATATTGGCCTAACATGCCAACACCTCCGTATCAGCCTGATTTTCTAAAACAATAAAAACAAAATAGGTATGAAACTAATAGTACACCGACGAAGCTATAAACGACATAACTATGATAATAGATATAAACACCACGGGTATATTAATTGCGCTCTCAGGTTGTCCACGAAATGAAAATTTTGTTTCAATATTTATGTATGAAAGTCGTTGCTTTTTATTAAAAGTTCAGTTGCTTTTCTTACCTCTGGCCATTTGCCTATGATTGTGCAGCTTCTCCACGAGCAACTCCTGTTGTTTTTTATTTGCTCGTTTCCGCGACTGCATTTCTTCACTTATGTAAATCAAACACACACAATACAACAAACAACTATACGACAAAACAGACTGACAAATTCAAGCAAGGCGCCTTTGATAGGGCTTTCCTTCGATGACAATAATACCGGAGATTTCAGCTTACTGACCGTAAAACCGTATTTTCGTTTCTCGAGATCATATTTTTATTAGTAAATTAAATTATTTACGCTGAAACGAATAGAAAGATAATCAAGCTACCTGATAAAAACAAAAAAATAATGCTGCAGGTTGTTGATTTTAATAAATTAAAAGGTTTCTTTCTTGTTGAAAACCGCAAAAATCGCCGAAGTTTTAAATCGTTATCGGGGTCCAACCCTAGCAGCTGCTATTGATCACAGATAATTAAAACACATACATGTTATTGTGTCTTAATTCTTTTAAATATATACAACAATAGAGTTTTTCGCCATTATTATAATCCTTGTATTCCAAATAAACAATTTAAGAAAACTATTTGATTTTACTCAGACTTTTTTCCACTTGGGATAAATTCGTTCACTTTCATTCACTGTTTATCCAAATCTTGGTCTATGGTTTACTGCCTGTCCCAAAGAGGGACGAAAAGAACCAAAAAAAAAGGTCTATGGTTTACTCAACTTAGTGATTGTCAAACTCGAATTTAATTGTGTCAAAATTGGTTTTAAGTTTAGAGAATCTTGTTTGCAGAATAGGTTTTAGGATTCTCTAAACTAAACATAAGAAATGTTAGTGTTAGTTTAGTTTAGTTCGGTGTACAAGAGAATCGGCACCACTGTAATCAATATCAAGTAGGGTTCAATCCATTGCGACACTGCCGATTGAGTTGAGAGCGCGGACTATGCTAACGCAAGCGAGACGGCAACACAGCGCTCGCTCTAGACCAGTTTCGCTATACAGCAGTCGAGATTGCCGCGCCGCCGCGGTGACTGCTTGTGCTTGACGTTTGTGTAGCGAAAAGTGCGTTGCTTTGACAATGAATCCAGCACCGGTGCCACAGGTGCTATCTCGAGGACGTACATACTGCAGTGTCAACGGATGTTTCAATACAACGTATGTCAAACCGGATATCTCATATTTTAAACACCCTTCGGACGTGGCAAGGTCAGTCGACACTGAATTTTGAATATATTCTTTACAGCAATATGCTATTTAGATCCATTTTCTAGTTAGAATGGGAATTACGCGTGACTAGTAACGAAAGTAAGAACATAATTGTGATTGTGAGAAAAGAGTTGTGAGACTGGCGGCGACGGAGAACGACGTCCATAGGGATCGAACAGAATGCATCCCGGCGCGTCGAAAATACACACTGTTTGATTTTCTACTCTCGGCGCAGAGCAGAGCGTTGCAGGTTGCGTTGCACCCAGGGCGCGTAAATATCCCGCCGCGATTTGATTACATCCGTGTGAATATCCTGTTATTCCTTTCCTTCTTTCTAATAGGCTAGTAGACTAGTTTCTAAAAACCGTCTCACATTATTTAGTGCTGTATAAGGACCGTACAAATAATATTTATTTAGGTTTTTCGTTTACAAAATAAATTGGTTATTAAGCTGTCAAAACGCTTCCTACAGCAATATGGTGTCAGTGGGTTGACGTCACATGTTGGCATATCATGGCACGACATACATCAACGACACCGAAAATCACAAACTTCACTAAGGGTCCGATCATACGTACCACAACCACAGCAATAATTTATAGTACCATGTTTTCTTTCCAGGCGGCTGCAATGGCTTCGATTGATAGGCCGAGAAGAATTGGTAAATAAACCTGAAAGAAGTTATGCTGTTTGTGAAGATCATTTTCGTGTGCAAGATATTTTATTGGGAGCAAAACGCAAAACTTTAAAAAATAATGCGTTGCCAGCTTATCATTTACCATATCGAGAACCTGATATAGAAACTCCCGTCAAAGTAGAAAAATGTGAAGATCCACTAAATGTGTTTGAAGAACCTCTGCCAGAGGCAACAAGGAAAAGGAAGTTACTGTCACCGTCTCCGGGATGTAGCAAAAAAAAAGAACTAGAAACTCAAAACAGTAACTTAGGTTATGTGGGACAAGATACGTTTCTGAGGTTGTGCAGTAAATTTCTGACGAAAGAACTTGCTGAGATAGTCAGAGCACAAACTCATTTGAAAAATTTAGCAGGAAAGAAAGGTTTAGATTTCAACCAAATTAGCTTGAATTTATATCACAACAACCCTCGAGGTTACCGAATGCTACATGGTGCTTTACGTCTGCCCCGTCCTTTAAGTTTACATAAGAATGCAATACCATTAACAAGTGAATTAAAAGGTAATTTTATGTCGCTTTTTACAAGTAAAGTTGACAGCATGACAGATATGGAAAAGAACTGTTCAGCTGTAATAAGTTCTATATCTGTAAAGCCCAATTTATTCTATTGCATAGATCATGACACAATTGTTGGTTTCCTCGATATCAATGGAGTTAGGTTACCAGATACAGCAGAAAAAGCGTATGTTATGATGGTGCGCGGAATATATAGTAATTGGCAACAACCTGTTGGATACGCACTGCTCTCTAGAGGCGAAAAGTCTGTTGAGTTTAATGAATGGATTGACGGATTATTGGAACAGCTATTTAAAATCGGACTTAACGTTCGAACTTTTGTATCCGACACAGGAAACGAGTTTATCAACGCAGCGAAAAATAGGTGTGTCACTATTGAAAAACCATATTTCTTCATAAACGATAGAAAAATATTCTACATTTTTGATGCTCCGTATCTTATCAAATCAGTTCGTAACTATTTCATACAACATGATTTTCTCTTTCAAGATCGTCGAGCTAAATATGAACACGTACGTAGTTTTTATGCTAAGGATAAAACAAGAGATTTCAAACTTGCGCCCAAATTAACTAAGAATCATATTCATCCCACAAATTTCGAGAAAAATGAATTACGCTATGCCACACAGCTACTTAGTAATACTGTAGCCACTGGAATATCAACCTACGCCAACTTTGACGTTATTGATAAATCTGGAAAAGACACTGCAGATTTTATTCAATTAATGAACAATTTGTTTGATTGTTTGAATTCCTCTGACTGTAAAGACACTGATGATTACAAAAGCGCATTCCGTGGCATTGAATCACAAACAGATTTTTTAAATGAAATGTTCATATTTTTCCGAGACATAAAATTGAGTGATATAAAGTTTGAACCAAAGTTTATTGAAGGTTTTCAAATAACAATTAGATCTATCTTACAGCTATTTGATTACATTAAGGCAGAAGGATACACATTTTTGCCTACAAAGCGGCTGAATCTGGAAGTAATTGATCATTTGTTTGATCAAGTTAGAACAAAATGTGGCATAGCCTCAGAACCTACGAGTTGGCAGTTTATGACGACTTACCGGAAATTTTTAATATCCAACTTGATGAAACCTCGAGTTAGGAAAACTAACGCAGAAGATTTGACAAAATGGCTCATCCAAATTCGGACCAGTCGGTTTAAACGACCGCTAAATGAGTACCTGATGGCATCTCAAGAAGAATATGACGTCGAAGCTGAGAGAACTTTTATGGTTGTTACTTCAGATTACAAGACACAGACGTTTACGAAAAAACATCGTCTATTCGAAGTTAGCCACCACCTCCTAAAGAAATGTGCTGAAAAACACGAATGTAAATTTTTTGCATCATATATAAAACCATACAAAAATATACCTGATTTCATTGAAGAGAATCGCTATCGCGGCTACAAAGTATATAGTGCCGACCAGTGTAAAAGTTTGTTAGTAATACCGTGCGATAATTTTGTTCAGTTTGTTAAAAGAATGGACGCACTGTTTGTTCCATGCTTCATAATCGAAAATTTTAAGCCTAATTTAGGGAAAATACTTTATAAGAGTATTATCAACGAACCTTATAATAATCCACCGTGCGGCTGTTTTCCTAAGCAATATCTCGTAAAACTGTTCGTAAGAATGAACATGTATAATGTCATTAAATTTAATAATAAAGCTTTTAGTTTATCCCGATCGAATGCTGGAAAAATAATCGTTAGTCGTTTATAAATACTTATTGCTAATAAATATATAAACTTACAAAAAAACTTGTGTTTTATTAAGCTTTCTTTAATAGGTATGCACAGGCCTTCTATCTTCGAGGGGAATGAGGGGCTGTCCATCTACGTCTACCATTGGCCCAGTGCGGGTTGCTGGATGTCACATGTCTTCGAATTTTTGGTTCTAGGACCTGCCAGTGTCCTCACAATGTTTTCCTTCACCGTTTTGGGAGCAGTAGTAATGAAATGAAATACACCAAGTATCTGCCAGTGTTCGAAGTTCGAACTCACGACCTACAGCTATTAAGTCGGGTCCGATACACTGCTCCACGTTGAGTTCGATTACGAATTAGCTTAATCCATATTTTCTCTATTGTTATGACTGACATGACGTCGTTGGTTTAGTGGCTCGTAAGCGTTATGCTGAGCGTGGTCATTTGACTGATTCGAGTTCCTGGTCAGACAGTATTATTTTTTGACTTTTTAGGGTTCCGTTGCCAAATGGCAAAAAATGGAACCCTTATAGATTCGTCATGTCTGTCTGTCTGTCCGTCCGTATGTCACAGCCACTTTTCTCCGAAACTATAAGAGCTATGCTGTTGTAACTTGGTAAGTAGATGTATTCTGTGAACCGCATTAAGATTTTCACACTAAAATAGAAAAAAACAATAAATTTTGGGGTTCCCCATACTTAGAACTGAAACTAAAAAAAAAAAAAAAAAAACATCAAACCCATACGTGTGGGGTATCTATGAATAGATCTTTAAAAATGGTATTGAGGTTTCTAATATCATTTTTTTCTAGACTGAATAGTTTGCGCGAGAGACACTTCCAAAGTGGTAAAATGTGTGTCCCCCCCCCCCCCCCCCGTAACTTCTAAAATAAGAGAATGATAAAACTAAAAAAAATATATGATGTACATAACCATGTAAACTTCCACTGAAAATTGGTGTGAACGAGATCTAGTAAGTAGTTTTGTTTTTAATACGTCATAAATCGTAAACCGCAATTTACCTTTCATTCAATCAACTCAAATATAAAAATTAAAAAAAAAACATTTAATTTCATAAACATAAACCTTATGCATAAACCGAGAATACCTACAGGTTTGTACGGAACCCTCGGTGCGCGAGTCCGACTCGCACTTGTCCGGTTTTTTCCATATAGAATTTCTCAGAAGTAGCACGGAGTTTGGATTTGTTCTCGGTCGATGGCAATATTGAAGAGCATTGGTGGTCCAAGTTACGCCTTACCAGCCAACTACACTTAAGCCTGTGTTGTGCTACTGTAAGGCAAAGGCCTTCCTTCCCTCTTTCTACTTTTCTCGGTCTACTGCAATTGTGTGTTTCTGTATGAATTATTATTGGATCACCATTTCTTTCAAAATGGTAAAGGAAAATATCGTGAGGAAACCGGCATGTCCTTGAACCAAAAATTCCAGACATGTGACATCTACCAACTAGCTCTGGGCTTGCGTGGTGGAATTTGCAGCATTGGGAACAATATAGGCTGCTTATGTACTCGTCGACTGTCATAAGATGGGTTATTCTTAAAGAGGTGAAGGAACACATCGTGAGGATATCGAAGACATTGACGTTCAACGGCACACACCTTCGTAAAGTTATGGGCTGTTTATTTGTAATCCGTGTGTTGTTGGTAGTAAAGAGTAGCACCATCCAGTTTTATCTCGTGGGTGTCGTAGAATAGAATATTATGTATTACCATGAGAACGACTAACGCTATTAAATATTCAGATATTTTACGTTACTATGTCGATGTATAATATGTGGGAGTTTATAGTCATTTAATGTTTTTCGTGACAAACGTTTCCTCGACGAGCCATCGCGCCACGCGTGACTCACTTGTATTGTACTGTTGTGTTATGTTCTTATTACGTCTACGCGATGTTGCCAGCTCAGCATTATACATATACGTCGTTTGAGTATGTCAGGGATTTATGTATCGATTGTTATTGCCATTCAAAGTATCTGCTGTCATCTGTGCGAGACAACATATTTGACCACTTACTGGACCCTAACAGTTTGTAAATTTTGCGAGATTTTAAATGAACCGTCATTTAAAATCTATGGGTATGGGTATGGGGCGAGCCTATTTCCAAAAACCGGATGGATACCGATCCATCCGGTTTTTGGAAATAGGCTCGCCCCATATTACATGGAACTTACAAACAGAATTTACGAAATGTGAGTAAGTATACTACAGATAGGTAGACCTCTGTCCAACCCTTCGGGAAAACAAGAAGTGATGTTATGTTAATGTACAAAGGTATTTAGCATATGTCCAGATTCCCAGAGTAACTATGTACCTAGTGATTTTGTCGTAGCAAACGCATTCCAGACGAATTCACATCAAAATTCCAACATGAGCATTAGTATGCGCGTCGCGTCTCCACAGCTGATAGGCTGGGGTAGACGAGAGCATCAATCTTAAGGCGATCCTAAAAAGGTGAGCTCCGTTATGTAATTCGCTTTTGTGCGAACGACGTAAACAGGCGCACAAGACCGAATACATTATGCAAAGAGTTTTTATCTCGACGCCTCTCAGGACACGCACTGCTTGTTTGTGTGTAGTCTTACATGCAAATGTGGAAAAGGACTCCCTATTCCTGCCACAGGCAATCGTTTCGTTCAAATCCCCCAATTAAGCTACCTACAACAGTAACTGGAAGTTTGCATCAGTAATATGCAAACATTTTTCGCAAATCTTATCTAATCTTGCGAGTTCACGACTGTCTAAATATATACTTCATGATAAAATACTCATTCGAATAATATCCCGGGGTTATCGTTACATAACCTCAAAAGATAACAAAAAAGTCAACAAAAGCCAACCCAGAGCTCTCGCCAGCTCGCTACCATCACGTAATTCGTGAAATTCAATGACAAAAAAGTGGATAAAAAACTAGTCAGTTCGCAAAAAAATTAACGGCAACCAAATCTGATAGAACGGGACAGAGGTAGGGGATTGCAACCGTTAGAAGGAGACGGATGTGCACGCCATCTTGCCTGCATCGAGTCTTTAGTCACGCGCAGTAAAACAGCGTTTCTATTTTTTGCGCGCTCTCGTCTGACCTCGTTGGTTTATCGTTATCATACGGCTCTAATAATAAATGGATTTCGCTCGTCATGGAATGTGCACGCACAACAAGCGGGCATGGCAATAACGAAGATAACCTTCGCCCGGGGTTCGTGAAATTTATAGGCCTGCAATGTGCAGACGCTCAATTAATTGCACAAATTACCTTATCCACTAAATCAATTTACATTATACGCTCAAACTGCCTTTCCGTTGTAATGGTTATTGCGTAGATTAGTTAAGATTACTCGTATAATGCTCTATATTGTTGTGTCTACTGTTCCTTTCGATAAACTACGGCCCACTTAACCCCTTAATAGTGAAGTTCATAGTCAATTAGTACAACAACACTGAACACAGTTGTGAACTTTCGACGTCCGTGCAAACGAGATACAATTGGCCGCCTTTCGAGACTGTCCCTGTTTAATAGAGACGTTTTAAACTAACTATCACGATATTTCGTGACTCACTGTTCAATAAGTATAAGCTATGTACTTATTAATGACGTTGCGTGACTATTTACAATTTGTTACAAAGTATTTAATTCAACATTATCTGAATTAATTTGTTGATAGTTTTGAAAGCACCGTTTTTCATAAAACGCGGCGGATGTTTCCGAGGCAAGTCAAGGACTGATCAAACACGAACCCATTGAGAGCGGTGAGCACGAGTGAAGCTTCTTTATATCGGATGTAATGATTTACTGACTCAATAATGTGGCCATTTAGTCATTAATCATGATGCTCAGACATGATTTGTGACGTAAAGCGACGTAAAATCGTGCAATATCCATAAAATACAGTTAGAGCTGGCTCTATGGACTTTGTAGACAGACTATGCCTTTTTAGCGACATAAAATTCCATTACAGCTATAAAGTACATCTTAGTTAGCTGCACAAACTTCATGACCTAATAAGAATAAATGTGAAGAAAAATGAATCCTCTGTCTGGGAAAGTGTACGGTGATAAAGTTGAGGCGTTTTCACGTAAGTATATAAAACGTACACCCGCAACTTTTAAGAAAACTTTACTAGTTAGAATAACTCCGGTCGTTTGGAAAACAAAACTAACTTGAAGCAATGAATAAGAAGACACTATAAATTAACTCGGGTAATGTAATACAAAGTTTATTCGCAGCCAGACAGCAATTACGTCGAGAACTTTAAGCGGTATTCACGAACACCAAAGAGGATGGGAGAAGTCCCCCTCTGGCGCACTCCCATCGCTCACCCCTTTGAAACGGTTAAAACTCGCAGCAGGGGGGAAAATTGACAAAGTTCCACCACCCTCGGATTCTATCCGATTATTTTGGAATCTTTTAGGGCTTCTAACTTTGTTTGACACTTGGGACTGAGAGAAAAAGTTGATCGTTCAGTGGATTAATTGAATTCAACCGCGATTTCATTACGCATTGTTGTCAGTGGGGGGGGGGGGGGGGGAACTTCTGTTGTGGGTACTTGTTGAGCGGATACAACATTACTTCCACTTAAATAAACACCCTTCTCCGTTATACTGTTACGTATCGCTTCATGTTTCGTATCGGTAGAGACAGAATGAATGCCAAATTACACAATCCAATTAAAATGTGAATGAAACCTGAGGGGTTTCATAAGTTCATAACAAAACAAATGAACGACGAAGAAGTGGTAAATAAACATGTTATTTTAAAGTAGGAAGGCTGCGCACTGGGAGGCGACAGGAGTTTGGCGCAGTCCACAAAGTTGGCAAGTTCGGAACTTCTGCCGGCTTGAACTCGGCTGTTCCAAAACTGTAATGGCTGGAAGCAGATAATCTGCAAGTTTGTCACTGTAAGCAAACTTCGCTAATATGATCCGTAATTACTTTCCAAGCATGATCTTGATAACGCTCAAGTATTTTACTGGTAGAGAATATTAAATTACACGAGTCTTTGATCAATATTAGCTTCAAATTGATAACGAAGCCATTAAAATAAAAACGATTTTACTCATTCAAGGTAATGTTGAAGAATTTGTTTTTAAACGTGTTAAGTTCGAACAAAGCATCATCATCATCTTCATCATCATCTATAGCTTTTCCCAACTACATATGTTGGGATCTGCTCCCAGTCTATTTGGATGCGAATACCAGTATTTTACATGAAGCGAATGCCTATCTGACCTTCACAACCCAGTTACTGGGTATTAAGACTGGTTGTCAAACTTTCGGGCTTCTGACGACCCGTAACAAATGCCAAAGATCCACAAAAAATACAGCCAGGACCAACGGCTTAACGTGATTTCTGAGGTCTTGGTATGTAAAGATGTTCACCCATCTACGAACCAACCGCGGCAAGAGTAGCTTAACCTGATCGATCTATCCATGTAGCTTGCTTAGCCACAAGCCGCCCGAGTCCGAAAATTCTATTCATACAAATTAAATTCCATTTCTACAAATTAAACTAACAAAAGAAACTCACACAATAATGAAGTAAATATTGGTATATACGGACATAATAAAAGTTAAAAGACGTCAGTAGCTTACCTAACACAATTACCTACCCAGTAGACGAGGAAAAATAAAATCTGTAGCAATAAAATTGAAACAATAAACGTCGCGTATAAAAATAGGACAATCCGTTCAAACTTTCATTTTAATGAAATAGAGAAACAAAGAATAACAGGAAAGTTTCATAACGAGCAACTCGAACGAGAACCTGAACTGAACGTCATCTTGCGAAATGTAAAACCTTATAATGTTTTTAACTTTCCGTACCAACTTTAAGTTTAACTTAAAGTCTTAAAGTGTATAATGGTGTTGCTGAATATACACTTAAATGGCAGAGTGGGTATTCCTGTTTCAGATCTTTCTTTAACAATTATTTTAAAAAATATTTCTAGGTTATATTCAACTTACGGTAAACAAAAAAGATAAGATGATGAATTTTATGACGCCAGATAAGGTAATATAGACGTAGTTGAGAAAAAAATATATGATATAAACAATGATGATAAAAATATTGACACATAAAAAGATAATGTTGCCGATAAGCAGAGTAAACACATACTTAATACAAATAAGACGTGATTCGGAGTTGGTGTCTGCAACTCGATGAATAACTTACTGACACAGAACTTCGCATCGACACAGATCTTTCTTTAACAATTATTTTAAAAAATATTTCTAGGTTATATTCAACTTACGGTAAACAAAAAAGATAAGATGATGAATTTTATGACGCCAGATAAGGTAATATAGACGTAGTTGAGAAAAAAATATATGATATAAACAATGATGATAAAAATATTGACACATAAAAAGATAATGTTGCCGATAAGCAGAGTAAACACATACTTAATACAAATAAGACGTGATTCGGAGTTGGTGTCTGCAACTCGATGAATAACTTACTGACACAGAACTTCGCATCGATGTTATATTAGTTATATAATTGAGTTGTACGGATTCACTAACTTCGAGAATTGATTATTAACTCAGAAATGGGGATTGCAAAGGAAAGAGAATTCCATTTAATTCTGTCTTCGGTTAAAACTTCGCGAAAACATTAAATTGTTCCTCAAGTTATAATAACCAAAGGAAAACAATATTTATGACTTTGCGAAATACGTTTCTAATGAAATGATGGATCATATTGATTACTTTTCCTGATGGTAAATTACTTTGTAGATTACTGGCATCGGTTTCTCCTTATTAGTCTTAGAAGATTAGGGTCTCGGCAGCTAAATTACTTCATACGATCATTATGTTGAAACGGCAAGTAATGAACTTCAGTGTTACCTACCTAAACAAATTATCTTCGATAACATCATTATTATTTACAGGTAAATTACTGAGCGAACCTCTAATCAGAGATTAATTTATTCTGAAATTAATTATAGTAGACGGCACTTAATTATACTTTCAATTGGATTTGGTGAAAGTCAAATATTTGGGGAGAATAAAATGTTAGATACGTAGAGACTGATAAGATTCAAAATTAAAGACTAAGCAACGTTCTTATCAAATTAGTAATACTTTGTCTTGTCAAATTTATTGAAGATAAAATATCGTATGTTATTCACAATTTTCCACAATTACTGGATAAACATCTATCAGTTATCAACGAGTTTATCATCGAATGTACTAAGTATAGGTATGTCTAGAATTCCGCACTGATAGACGGGGTCTTTTGTTTAACATTTTTAGGTACATTTTTGAACATATTTATTACATCTTCATAAATAATTATTATCAGTCTGTTTAGTCCCACTGCAGGGCAAAGACCTCCCAACATCACAATCACAACACAATTCCACTATCCTTTTTTTATATAATAGTGTTTACAAAATAATTTTCAGCTAAATATTTTGATTGTTTACACTAATTTCACTACAACAACTTTAATAAAACCAAAAACCGATCAGTATTCAAGTTAATCTGATATTACAATCGCCGGCGGCGTGACCACTAAAGTTTCTACAAACCCTATTTGGTATTCAACGGATGTAACGAGTTCCAAATCCACGGCCACTAGGGTGAAACAATAACTGTAAATTAAGCTGGAAACTCATTAAAAGCGTGCCAAGAGAGGACGGTGCTTCAACATGTTTTATACGATCGAACTTTAATTGGGAGGACCGAGGTTCACTTGATATTTGTTAACTTACTCAAATTGGTTTCAATTCTCAGTAAGTCCTCGACAAAACGCGTTATTTTCGGAGATAACACCTTTTGTACTGTTACATAACGTTTCATTTCTGCTGTTTGTATTTGTATTGCTGTTTATGTAAACCGTTCTTTTACGATAACATCGTGGAAGCGATTCTCTTCTCTTTCCGTTTAAAAAATCTGAATTTTATTATCATTACGACCTTTACGATCTTTATATTTTTCAACCAACATGTTTGTCGCGTATGAGTAATCACAGCGGGTGTGAAGGCTTAGGGTACTTGGTTCCGTGAAAATTATGCCACATTTATATTCAAGTTAACTGCCCCAGCAAAGGTCGATTCGGTCGTTTACAGAGAAGGGAAACCATCAATCAACATTTAGTTGATACAACCACTTGGAATACGATTACTTGTACATCGACGTTGGCACATTTCCAATTCCACTTCAGATAGCTATTTACAACCGTAGAGTTCATGTACTGGCTATAAATAAAAATGTACTAATTGAAATAAAATGCCATGATGGAATGATAAGCAGGTGAATGCTGTAGATAGAAATATCAACGAAGGAAGGCTGTAAAATGATTAAAGTATGTTCAAATGTGTACCCACTCAAGATATGTAGAGAAAGTCATTTAAAACATGTTAAACAATGCACTATTAAGTATTAATGTGTATACGACATGGCTGAGACCACGATTGTGTATAAAAAAGCCCGTAAAAATTGGTATATAAATTGCGCATTTAAGAGAGTCTGAGTCATCGCATTTACGGTTTGTTTTCCTTCTTACTACGTTCCGAATTGGGAAGCATAATTTATGGCTTCTCGTTTTATGGATAACGTAACGACTGGCAAGATTTGTATGAACTTTGGGCCCAAATAAACAATCTATTAACGTGGATACATTTACAAGTTTAGTATACAAAGACTTAAGACAACAATCTTTAATTTAATTAGCACTTGCGGTAAACCCTCGAACTACGCATCAAACATTGTAATAAGACTCAAGAATAAACACTGACTACTACGTAATCAAACTGTATCAACAGAAAACAAACGAAGCATAATGACTGGGCAAAAATACCCACAAATGACAGCATCAAAAAAAAACTAAAAACATCGACGATGATAACAATATTAAATTACTTTTAATACCTCAAGTTGTAGACGTTGGAGTAGATAATTAACACAACTTGTTGTTCATACTACAATCGGTTACACTTGTGAAATAAACGTAATTCGTAAAGTCTAAATGCCCTTGAGATTGCGACCATATTCTGTCGTTGGAGCGAAGCCAACCAATTCGCGATACAACATTAATTCGCTTACTTAACACACCGTTTTATCGTTTTCGACATCGAATTGTGACATAGCTTATTGTAAGGAAATGTTAATATTTGCTTTAACAAATAAGTATGTCTGCACATACCATATTGCTGGTATACAGTTTGATACAATGATATGTTTGATTTATGATAATCATTGCAGTACATGTACTACCTACATAATAATGTTTCAGTAAGCTGCTAAGAAATAACAATCCGCATAAATAATTGCCTCGTTCAGGGCTGCGATCTTTGTGGATGTAATAAAATTGTCTCCAGCTCTCGACGTTTCCTCATTGCGAGGGTCACGACCTCTTACATCGCCTCTTTATGTATTTCATCTCAATTTCATACGCCAAACAAATTACTGAAATTTTCCCAACGCTCAAAGTCAAATTATACTCATTGAAGATTATTTGAGAGAACGTCGCCCGTCATAAATATTGTCCTCTGTTCATTGTTTCCAATAAAAAAATATGATAAATGGCAGCCATTACGGTGGGCCACGTTTGGCGTGCCGCCACGGTCGTCAGCCTCGCCTTGACCAACATCGAGACGTGATCCGAGATGTCCGTTTCACTGTATGCGCATATTGATTATCAGATTAAAGAACTCCTTTGCATAATTCACCAGATGCATATTGATATGGAGCTGTTTAAAAAACAAATAGAATTTTAAAGAGTACATTACCTAGATGCGAAAAGAAGTTCTTGTTTTTTTCTGTGAAACTAAATCTTAATTAAGCCATGTCTTCGCGAAGCGAACTGGCGGTAATTGAACTGAGAAAACGTATAGTTCAAAAAACCTTGGAGTAATTGTTATTTACCATTTAATTAAAGGTGTTTAAGTAAGTCACGACAGTCGAAAGCAAAGACGTCAGGCACTGTTGATCAAGTAATCATCGAGTATTTAAATGTCAGACAAAAAACGCAAACGAGACACGTGGCGTGGGCGCATTCCCACATTTTGTTCCATTCTTGTCACATTTATTGTTGGAACTCGTCCATTCTCTTGATTAAATATGCAAATAGAATCGTTTATTTCCAAACCATCAGTTATTTTAATTAATTTGTAATCTAGAATATAATTAGAATGTTCTTTAACAAGGTAAATGAGCTAACATTATTAGCATAACCGTAATATAGTGTCGTTTTAATGATAAATACTTGTTTTACAAAACTATCTATTTAGTTTAGTATCAATAAATACCTGACAACATACGAAAATGGGTAAGTGGGTGACCAGACAACGAAGTAATTAAAAAAGCGTAATTAATGAACCTATTACAATGTTACATGAAATTTAATAAATGTATACATATGCACATGTCCTGTCGTGAGCTACCAGACAAACAATTTTATTAAGAGACACGATTGTGGCTCTGATAAAGGCGTAATGAAAATAAACTGTAGTTGCTGCCTAGTTCACAATCGTACGCTAGTTTGTTTAAAATGATAACACACCGTTTCCAATGATAAGTTTAATAATGAGGATTTTTGTTATCAGGAACACTTGAGAGATAGCGCGAGTATGTAAAAACTCGAGGAAGGAGTGAATGCTCAAGCAGTTCTATGAGCAAACTTAGGTATCAACAATTAATTCAACAGAAAGTCACATGATTTTATAAGTGACATGCTTGGTGAGAATATTTCCTTAAAAACCTTTAGACGTTACAATAATAATTGTACGTCAGCAACATAATGAGTCATTCTAATCTATAATGGTAGAAATAGGGAAAATGCAAGATTGGAATGCATAATATTTGCGCAGTAGATCAATTTCATGTTCATGGAATACAACACAAACAGAGCCACGTAAGCTGTTTATTTTCCTGTGAATCGCCTGGGAAGTACGAGTATATGCACTGTATTATTGAATACTTCTGCGTTCATTCTTACGGAATACGGCTGTTTATAGACGAAAGGTGACCGGCTGCGTCTATTGTGTGTTGTTATGATTTTCAAACCGAATGCATTAGCTACACATGGCTTTTAACATTACCAACACACTTCTTTTGTTTACAGCTTTATGTTTCCGTAAAAGAAATAACACAAGCGTTAAGTAAGTTCTGGGAAAGTTTCTAATACGGTCTATTGTCACGGTATTGTACCGAGTTCAATCAATATCGTCATATAACTTGATACGGGCTGGTGCGTGATATCGTGCATGTTATTTCCTATCTTATAGCTGGCATTATTTTTTGCGATCGATTGAGAGATAGGCAGTATATGAATTTAATAGAACACAAGACAAGTACACGCCATTTATCATTCAACATTACATTAAGAAAGTATTATTTGAGTTCTCATTAGCTGCCATTTTAGATCAAGATTATTCGGTATCACTAATAGTATCATTAATTTTATCTTGAGGAGTTCGCAAGGTGTGTCAATGACATCATTCGAGATCCATTTAAATGATATATAATGAGATATTTTGTGGATTTTTATTCCGTTGTGATTTACAATGGAAACATTTCGGCGATGTCTGGCAAATGTTTTGGCAGGACGCCCGACATAACACATGCGCATATATAAGTGTTTGTATGAATATATAATGGTTGGGAATACGTCTGAAAACGTAGTTACACTAAACGAAAACTGACACGTCTGATTTATAGCGTTAAATTCATGACAGTTTGAGTACATTATGAGCTGTTTTGATCAAACGCTTGCTTTTGAAGCTCTGAGTCTGACTCATAAGGACACGATAAATAATGAATGAATAAAGAATAATATATTTCTAGAACGTAGGTAAGTCTGAGTGCTAAGTGAGCTAGTCGTATCTGTGTTTGAATTAATATTTATGCAGATAGCATAACTCAGTGGACATAACAAGCGAATGTCACGGGACAGGAACGTGGCATAATTTTAATAAATTTAATTTATATATTGTATATAAAATCAGCAAATATTCCTACTGCTGGGACACAGGCCTCCTCTGGCTTCCCTCAATGAGAAGGAGTAGTCCAAAATCCACTACGCGAGTCCAGTGCGGGTTGGTCTTCGAATTTTGGATCTACGACATGCCATTTCCTCACGATGTTTTCTATCGCCATTTTGAGAGCAGTGATGATGAAATAATTTAGACTAAGTAAAGCGCCTGTCTACAACCTACTACTCGTAAATTTCGGCAGTTGCCACTGGGCCAGCAGTGCTCTGAAATTTATAGTATTACCATCGTGAATGATGTGTCTGAATTGACATTAGCTTTAAGAGGAACAAAGTTTGGAACCAGTAAATTTCTCAATTTTAATCCGTCTAATTTGTTCTAATCACGCAAAATTATCTGTACTTAGTAACTACATCAATTATGCTTGAAATAGTTTTGAATATTTCATGAAGGCAAAATCTTATTAAACATAGTAATGTTTTCAAAACAAAACCCAAAACAAAAGAGTCCACAGCTAAAAATATAAGCACAATGAAAACGTCGAGGGGATTAAAGGAAGATAAACGGCCGAAATTCCGCTGAAACGGCAAAAAATTCCGTTTGGATCGCTCCATTTCATTCAATCAATTCCTAGTATCAAAGGGGGGACAAATGCCTATTGATTTTCTCTATCCTCGAACACAAATGCGTCAGAGCTGACGTAACATGTTTATTTTTGATCCACACTGGTTTATTACTCAGTCATGAATCTTACATTCTAGCCAATTTCCCACTGTGACAGGTTATATTTCACCGGGTAATAGGTATCCTATATAGCATTGGTAATTTCCTCAGTAATGTGGTACTTAGCACTTTCCCAGTAACGCTTCTGCAGACAGACAGCGCGATGCGACTTTAATTGAACACATCTTATGAAAACTCCAACTTCTAGGTGAATATGAAAGTAGACAATTGGCGCTGTGCAGCCTGAACTGCACCTTATTGTACCGTAGCAAAAGTTGCTATTTATTTCAATGAATTTGCGGAGTGAGTCTTCTGTACTGTTCCTAAAATGTTTTCTGTAGTGAAACAATGGATATGTGCATGCTGGAAGCGACAAACATCAGTAATGACGTTAGATATGATCGGAACTTTCAATATCATTATGTTTGAAGAGTATTCATCACTTGAGAGCACTTTACTGTTCAGGAAAACCCCTTCGCATTGAAACTGTAAAGAGTTCTCGCGCTTTGTTACACGTGCCAAGTTTTTGATAAAATTCTGAATAGAAATTGCTTTCAAATATGGAATACATACCGAATCGCTATCGCTATATCGTAAATCGAAAGATTCAAAACAAATTAGCGTGCTATCACTAACGATTCGGAAAGTCACGACCGTTTAGCATGGATAACAGACCGAATCGTAATCAGGTCGACAAATATCGCTTTACGTACAATAAACGAGGCTCATGGGAAATGAATTCCCCACGCTCATTCAGGGCGTGGTGACCTCGCAAACAACACTACTTCTTAGATTAGATAGGTTTATAAATCAGCATAGATATGCCAAAATATGTGTCTACCAAATTTTTATAGTGTGACAAGGATATTTTAGAACATGAATGACATTAACGTTATTGGTCAACATTTTTTGTGAAATTGTGTTTGATCAACATAGCACTAGAATAAGGATTAGGAACAAAAACACATCACTCAAGTGTCCCACGATTGCAAACATAAAGTTTGTTATCGTTTGCAATATATTTAGTAGTCCGGTTGAAAAGTAATCAATTTTTTTAAATAAAAACAAAAATAAGCAATTCGGTTGAAAAAACCGTCGCTATTCTTTTTCCGGCTGTTTTTGATAAGCCCTTCGGAAATCTAGTATTATTGTTGATCGAAAGGAATTGTCACAGAAATTATATTGAATAAACAAAATGGCGGAGTTCGTTCGGATTTTGGGCACGTGAAAATGCTCCTTATTGATAGGGTTGTCTAAAAAAAAATGTGTCCTTTAAAAACTTTATTCTCATTAAACTTTTGAACAAAAGAGTGACGGTTATCGACAGAACAATGAAATTAATTAAGAAAAGATTTCCTCTTACAAGCGATAAGCTATAACGAAATAATTTCCTAAAATGCTACCAAATTCCAATGAGTAATCTACTCGTTGTAGGTAGTGTGTTTTCCCAAAATGGCATGAGATATGATTAAAAATATATATTGTGAAATACCTATCTACAAAAGGTCAATGAGAGAAAACTGATAATGGAATAGAAATACATAATAATATTGACTATCTACTTAAGATAACGATATAATTTAATGTCCCTTATGTTGGAAGTTTCATCAATACAGCCGAATGACGTCCACTGCTGGCATTGGCGGATAGGTCGCCTGCAATTGCTTGGAGCGGTTTGCCATATTCGCCACGCTTGGCAGAAGGGTTGGCGATCGCAATATACTGGTAAAATTTATAAAGAACGCTGCTGCCCTTAGTCGCCTTTTACGACACCCACGGGAAGAAATGGGATGATGCTATTCTTTGCGTCCGAAACACGGGGAAGTTAAGAACTTTGTTGGAAGTTTAAAGGCAACTGAAAAAGACATGTTTACTGTACCTTCAGACTTTTTTGATACTGTAAATCTCTGCGTACCTGGAACAACAAGCAAACAAATTGTAAATAAAATAAACAATAAATGATTAGTGTCAAGGTTTCATTCAGGAAAATTCATGGCCTCGTGTATTATGATAACAGCCTGCAGAACAATAGATTTAATTCCGACAGACTTTTTGATCTCTGATAAATTTTCTAAACAAGATAAATGGATGAGGAAAAAATACTTAAAAATGTGGTTTTATCATACGGCGCTGATAAAGGTATTTACTGAGTACCCGTATAGCTATGTATGAGTATGCTAAGTTATACATTTTTCATTGTATCGCATTTCTATTGATCATTATAATTTTTATGCAACATTATTTTTATGTAGATCTCTTATTTTATCGCTGGGAATAAACAATAACATGAAACAATTCGCGGAATAGTTCTTGGTAGGCATTTAATCATATCTAAAACAACTATTGTTAGTGCGGAATTAAATACATAAAACATAAACTGTGTCGAACAGAATTCCCGCTGCGATAACCTCGCTGATAACACCCAAGTTCCCGGTTTTAATTAAATTAATTACAATATCGAATTAAAAACATCAGAAGACCAACCTACACTAGCGTATCTTTGATCTATTTACGAATTTTATAATGGCAAGGAGCAGTGACACAATATATCAATGAATTAACTTTCACTAATTTGAATTTTAATAGCACTATAAATCGTTAGTCTGACGTCGTCGGTTAATGAGACCGCCACTCCTTCGGGTCACTCCACCCAACGGTCCATTGCGCTAATTAATTGCCTGTTAAACTGCAGTTCCTTGTATGTTAATTCTTGATGGTGCAACTGACTCGCGTACATTCAAACCGGATTAGTTTATAATTGAGTTTATAGTCTTTGGTATCGTTGTAAAACTATAATGTTCTAAGGCTCGAGAAGTTTCACCGGTTTGATCGGTTTATGGTCTTATTATGAGTCATAGACTAAATTTATAGTGGCATTTTAGTACCTAACAGGATTAGGATGAAATCGCGGATTAATTAGTTGGCCAATGATAGTAGGTATAGGTAATCTGTTATTCTTTTTATTCCGAGGATGATTACTTGATTAGTTACGGTCATCAAATTGTTGTTGCTACTTGAGTGTTTACTACTAAATCATTAGTTCTTCCAACATGAAACTGTCCATTGTGTGTAGTACAGTTGTAAGCATTATAGAAAGTGAGTACGGAACACCATGGTTTCCACTGCAAACATTCTCTTGGTAACGGTACAGTGGTCCATCTATCATATTCAATTGCATGTCCGCTGACAGTGGCTGCTATGGCCACTTAACTGTAGCTCTCGTCATGTGTCCGCTTGATGAGGATTGATTTATTTATCGTGGAGGCATTTGACGTCTCTGAATTGGAACAAACTGGATTTTGAATTCGACCACAGAATGTCTTCGAAATTTAAATCATCTGAATTGGATCAAACCGGGTTTTTCGTGTTTTCGACCACAGAATTGGCACCTTCGAATTTTAAATTCTTAGTGATGTAAGACTGTATTAAATGAAATACCTAGGTACAGAATGTCTATTCTGCGCTGTGCTTACGCAGACAAAACCGGTTTTTCAAAATGCGTCACAACAAAACAAATTCCTTTCAATATTCTTGTGAAATTCGCAAGCATTGTGAATAGGTATTAATTACTACATCAACGCTAACGAAATTGTACACTATTTTTAAATGTAGTACAATACAAACAGAGATATTCCGTAATATTACGAGGACACACGATAGCTGTGTCATCATACCGCTAGCGGATATAACATGATAAATGGTAATTATAATGTAGTCAAAGGAAGTGACAATAAAAAATCCTCGTGTGCTATCGCAGTGTTGCGACAAAGGGATACTTGGGGCTGTTATCGGGCGTGCGATAAACGTGATAAATATCCTATATCGTGCACTTATGATACAGATAACGGTAACAATCTAGTGGTAGATTGCAAAACGCATGAATGTTTACTTATGTGCGAGCGATTCGACTGATAATACGCTAGATAAGGTTTTTCCGTTGATAACCCATTCAATAACAACCTTGCTAGATGACTCGGCTAGTATTCTGGCAATAAAAACAAGTTTGTTCTAATTATACCTACCAAAAAGTTTTTTTATCTTTATTTGTCCGTTTAATATCGTTTGACCGGTTTGACCTTTAGTCTAATAAATTCAAGATTTAATAATACATTTTCGTGTTTCAAGGTGTCTTATCTTTCATCATCTGGTTCTGTAAGAAGAATAGACATAACTGAACGTGTTGACCTTGGGAGAAGGTTTTTTTAAGCGTTCAAGGTTTTGAAGCCCTTTCGGGTTTTGGGGGTTGAGTGCAAGGGTGGAATGTGTCGGCAGGTGCAACGCATACGGCGTCGAACGTAACGAAAGTCAGTGGCCATTGGCATTCAAGGATAAGCTTCGTTCAAATGGGGTTTGATATTGTATCGGTTTGCATGTGAAAGTCGTAAGCATCATCAAATTCTTTTGTGAACTAGGTACTGTTGGACATTTCAATACAAGCTATTGTACCCAGTTGAAAATTGGGTTTTTGTTTGTTAATATTCAGAGAAAATTGTTCAACATTTGAGCCATAAAAGTACGGAATTTCTTTTGTATTCCAACCAGCTATTACCGAATTCTTACCCATTCAGCATGAATGTTCTTATTTTTAATAAGAGTTGAATTTTATTTTCAGAACAATGCCATTTATTTTGCTCTAGATTTTAAATAGATAGATAACCTTTAAACAATCTTCTTAATCGCTATACCTTCGTGATCTTTAATGAGTCCTTAATTAAGTCTTTGTGTTCTTAACTGATGAATAAATATTCTTGACCGTTCAATTAGGTATAATTTTATAATAAAACACGAAAGATGATTTATTTATTTTTCAGTCTCATCGTATAAGTGCGAAGTAACTGATATGAATTATAAATATTCAGTTATCAATACACTAAAGAATTTCATCAGAAACCGTCTGTGGTATACAGATACCAGTCAAGAAAAAGACAGTATTATTCAGAATTAGCAATGTAAATACAATATCAAAACACACTACGTAACCGAAGAAACTGGTATATACAATAATAATAAAAACAAACGATAGGTATAGATCCAGCTGTATGAGGATCAAATGTCAAAATTCATGATAAACTAAAGGTCATGTGGTAAGTCAAAACATAACAAGGCTTATCTTACAGCGAGCTCGTTTAGCAGAACTCGGCCATCTGATCTGACACAAGTAGTGAGGGCACGACCCCGGCATGCTGCAGTAATGGGACCAAACACTACGGCTCGGGTTTCTAAAGATACATTGACGGCTTGCACTAAGAAAGTCCTTCACTTAACGAGTTTGTATAAGATCGAGTTTCGAACGATGCAGAATTACTTATTTTTACACGCTTTAAGTCAGGTATTCGAATGTTAACGCATTCAATATTAAGAAGGTCATGAGTGTATTTGTTAAAGCAATACCCGCCTCACTGGTTTTATAAGTATTGCTAAAGACTACACAATTAATAAAAATACAATTCAGTGTCACACTGGAGGTCAGAACGCGAGTACCTGATGTTAATATTGTTAATAACAATCCTGAACAGAAATTAAGACATATTTGCATAATTTAAACATTCAACATGTGTTTACCATATTAATGGGAATCGAGAGTGTATAAACAAACTCATATCTGACATAAGCCAAAGCATCTTAATGAAAACAAAAACCCGCACATAAGTATCTTGATGATGTTAGATTATTATAATTTAATTCATTATTCAAAAGCAGATGTTACGTAACTCCTTATATAATCGTTTATATTTTCGGTAGTAAAATGTAATAAAGAACCGCAAAAGACGAAGTTTTTCCCCTATTATTAGAATCCGAGGAAAGAGCATTAAAAGTTTGTCATTTCTTTTGAGAAGTTTGTTAAAGTTCGCAGGAGCAGTGGCGGGCAATATCGGGCTAAACTGAGATTTATATCCGCTTAAGACTTCTTTGACAACTGTCTGTAACGTTTCACTTGATTGAGAAAGTTTGATAACTCTTAATTTGTTACCGAGTTCTGTACTGATGACCTTTTACTTTCAAGTTCTGTGTTGCACACTGCGGTATTTAAAACTTGTTTGGTGCCAATTTAATTGAAATATTACTGCTGTCAGTTAAAATGCATAATACTGACACGACTTACAAGTTTCACAAGAACACTATTCAGTGTTTTAATTAATTCAAGATCGTTTGAATATCACAGCGGAGAGGAAAACTTTATCTAATTTAAGACTTCGGCAGTCTTAAAACTACTGCACACTAGACAACCAAGTCAAAATGTCATATAGGTAACTTGTCCTTTTGTGTCTCGTATTCTCAATTCGTAGACAGAAAATTCGCAGACAAGCAATTCCTGTCTGTTGTACTGTCTTAATTTTAACCAGCTATGTCAACCAAACGAGTATTTTATTCAAAGTGAAATGAATAATAATAAAGTACATACATATATTAATATTAAAACTTCCGATACATTCAGCTGATATCTTCACACAGGCGATTATTAACTCAGTTGTCTGTTAAGGTTGCGTCAAAGTGACCTACGCTACACAAAGAGGCGGCAATGTCGAAAGCGCATAATTATTTTGGCTTTTTCTCACCTTTATCATTGTTCATTGTGCGGATGTTTTATAAGGTCAGTTTATTGTTTGTGGAATTGCTTCTTCAATCTGATATCAGTTAGCTGTTGCCCGCGGCTTTGTCCGTAATCCACGATGAAAAGAAGCCTATCCTGCTCCAGATCATGGTCTATCCAAGTCCCAAATTTCGTTCAAATCTGTTGAGCCGTTTTGGCGTGAAAGCGTAACAAACTAACTTTCTTTTGCCTTTACAATATTAGTTAGATAGATATAGTATATTTAGCTATAGTATTTTTCCTTCACCCAGCAAAATCTTGAAAACGTGAAAGACTCCATAAGTGAATGTTGTAAAGTATGCTTTTTCTGTTGTAATGTTGTGAAGGAGGAGGCGGGGAGCGTGAGGGAGAGGCAGTCTCTGCGCCCTCACGTCCCTAGCCGCCGCAGGAGGAGACGCCCCGGGCGTCGGGAGTCGATTGTGGACTCCCGGCCACCGTAGGCGCGAGCTTGCGGGCGGCGAGCAATTGGTAATTCGCCGCGCGGTAAGGACCAAGCTCCGGTCGACGGCACGTAGTGTTCCACGCACGCCTCAAAGAGATGTCAGCAGCACTGAAGGGGTCTGCTAGGACCGATGCCTGCCGGGGTCTCGTGATTGTTCGAAAGAGCTACCGTGACCCTGGCACATAGGCAACTGAAGGAACACGGGTGGGTTTTAGTCAGTAAAAGTCTGACACGCCCTCCCGCTCCGCCCAGAGCGGAGAAGTCATTTGATGATTTCCCATCCAGAAAAAAAAAAATAAAAAGTACGCTTTGCAACAACCACTTATTGCGTCTTCGTCTTTTTATCTTGTCAGTTCAAATAATTATGCAGTTTTATAATCATATACATTGCAGATTGAAATTCAATTACGGTGGACCGCAGACTGACCAACTCTTTATGACAATATCACAATCACAATAATTGCCATTGAAACCGAATTAATTGTCATCTGGAAATTGATTTCAATAACTTTACTATTCGTTTCCTTTTCCTTCCGTACGGTTGACAATGGAAATAATTTATTGTCCATTATATATCTTGAGTCACGGTTGAAATCAAAGGACGCTTGAAATTCAATTACAACTCTGGTTTTTATCAAGAAAATAAATAACTACCTACAGCCTTGTTAATTCCTGTATAGTTTTTTTTTTTCTAAGTTACATAAACGAACCTAAGACAAAAGATAAACTTTTAATAAAACAAGTCCGTGTAGACATAATAATTTCGCGATTCTTATCAAAGAGAAATAACGACAAAGTTATCAGTATCAGCAACACGATTATTTTTATGAGTTTTGTTCTAGAAAGCGTTTTAATAACAAAATATGTGCTATCACTATCTTACAAAGCTTGTTATCGTGAAATTACACAGACTGTGATGATAAGGTGTTGTTAACTCACGACACGTAGGGAGTAGGTACCTAAACATGTTGCAACATGTGTAAATAAACAGCAGATTTGTATTTAACGACAGCTACAAAGTGAAAAGCGAACGGTTACGTTAATGTCCCACGACATTGTGACCTGCCGCAACTATGTCACTCACATTCACAATACTGTTGTAAATCTGTCATACAATCACCATTTTCCATCCATTGTTATTTGTTATCGAACATTTTAGCGAAACGCTGGATATCAAACACATCGATCTCACAGTAAATCCCGATTCCGCAACGCACCAACGAATTGTTTACATTTTTTGCGCATGAAAAAAACTGTTCCATATACCCCATATATTTAATATTTAAGCTGTAGAATGCCTCTTTCCAAAGAATTAAAGGGAGACTTTTTGTTGGCCGACAAAAACCGGTGCTTTCTGCCCGAAATGCTTTGTGAGCTGTAATTATAAGTAAGAATAACTTTGGGAATATCTTTTGTTACAGGAGGGGAGTTTTTCTGTGCGGGTAACGACCGCGGCAGGTGGTATATAAAATGGCGGCTGATAAATAAATTACAAGAAAAAAAGTGCAACAAAAACTGTAGAAGCGCGACGGGCGAGCCCGCCAATGTCAAATAGAGGTCGTCGGAACATACAACGTATGTTATATGTATTTATCAATTAACTATTATAGCTTTGTGGTTTCATATTGAGGAAAACATAGTACTTAACAAAACAGGTATTTTATTTACCAAGTATTATTATTTAACAAGAAATATGGACTTAGTTACCAACACAATATTAATAAACATAATTATTATTATTAGCATCGGAGAGTAGGTAGTGTCATGCTCATGAGTATTTACATACGTATATGAATATAAGAACGATATTACCATATTAATTTAATATTATGTTTCGGTCTTTGCACAGTTGGTAGAACGGAGTACCTACTTTCATATACTAATTACTTACTGATAACAAAGTCTGTTTCAAGAAAAAAATTCTGAATACTAAACGTAGAGGCAACAGTATGTAGGAGCAGACAATTAATTTGAATACGATTTAGTTTTCAATTAACGTATGTTATGAGTAGCTCCACGATCACTATCACGTGAATCATAAATTCAATTTCATGCCGCGTGTACCGGGGAACACGTATTCTACACGCGATAAAGTTTAAAGGCCCCGTCTTTGTATTCATCCGGTCGAGTCCATTAATATAATGAAGCCACAACGCCAGCACATCACGTTCCTAGCACTGGCCACGTCCGCATGTGCTACAAAAGGAATGCTTGGTATTATTATTACGATGGAAAAAAAGCTGACACTATATTTTTTCCCGCGGCATCCAGGTAGCGCAACAAAAACCGAGCGGGGTAGAGGCGGGCAAACCAGTCTGGTGTAAAAAAAGCTCTTTGTAAAAGCAAAGGCATAAATCATGCGGGCTCACGACCGAGACCGGTTCGATGCGTGGTCTCGCTCGTCTTGACTCCGCTCGGCTAATGAGCCTTCAATCAAGGTCGACTCTTCGAAAACAACGACGTTTCCACTATGTAATTTATAACCAGTTCTGAACTATTGTGTTGTATGAAGACTTGTTGAAGTAGGTATAAATTAACTTTATTATTTTTGTGGTTAACATTTTTCAGAATAACCTGTTCACCCAGTCTGCTTATTTATAGTTATTACGATTATCAACGTTTTTCTTTTGTACTCGGATGTAAAATTTTAAGCAGTCTATTTTATGCAGCAGACATTTCAATACGGTGTCCGTGTAGGTATTCCAAAGTTACTTAAAACCGACGGCAAAATTGATGCTTACTTAAGGAAGATGAGATCAAAAAAATGTAGACAATTATTATTTTTTACGACGGAACTCTGTAGGAGATAATAATAAAAGCAACAATGAGCAGTAGCCATTGCATGAAGCTGAAAAACAAACATTTCTCATTAGGCGAGCAGCGCGAACAATCTATTGTTCTCTGAGAGGACATAACGGACCGTGTCGGATTTACGTCAACTGCGCCGACCGACGACCTTTGGAATGCCAAGCAATACAATGGTCCCTTTTACCCATAAGATAACACATTTTGTCCTAAATCCTTATTACAAATCTATTTGCTGAAGCCATTATAGAATTCAAAGCAATAGTATGTACGTTTTCCTTAAACACCAAATTAACAATTCAGAATAACAGCCATGTGTGAAACAAAAAATAAACAACAATTATAACCTCGTGAAGTCGTGACCTTTTATTATTTTACCTGAACACTTAATAGAAACACGAAAATAATCTAGTAAAAAGATAATCACAAAAAATATGCGCACAAGGATAAAAATAATGACATACCTACGTTATGTAATTTAATCTATCAGCCTACGGGCACAACGTTAACAACGAGTGGAGTGGAACGGTTGGGTCAACGGCCGTCGGACCTCGGACCAATTCGCGACATGAGATTGAATAATAAGTTGATTGCGAGTACGACCCAAGGCCGGCGGCCATTACTGCGCGTGTCGTGGCGGCCATTTTGCGCAGCGTGCACCCTTCGGAGATTTTCGTGTAATGTTCGTCCATGTGACCTAATTTTCTCCATTATCCCCGACTGTCCCGGGAGTTCTGACCTCCATTTGATCAATTTGGAGCGAATCAAAAATAGATCACTCCAAATTGTTTTAAATAATTTTGATCACGACATTCAACATTATTTATGGGTGCATAAAGTATATACCTATATTTTTTTTTTAAATAGACTCGTTTTAGTCTGGGTTGGAATTAGCATTTGGAACTGGATTTTATCCATAATAAGGTAGTAAGGTAATTTAACAAGCTGACGTGTATCTCCTAAAATAGTTCAGACTTTTAAGATTGAATTAAAGTGATATTGAGAAAGAGTTGATGGAATATTACGAATCAATATGTATATTGAACAGCATCCAATTTAAATAAAACTATGGGACTATAAATAAATCAGTCACGTTTGTTATGTGATAATTAAATCGATACGTGGCTGAGGAATGACAGTTTCCTTTGCTATAAACGTCATATGAATTGCGATCGTTGTGTATATTTAAAGATTGTTTATGGATAGCAAAATGTACTTATAATAAATATTTGCTCTATGGTATTATAATTGCTGTTATTACCCAAACCAGTAATGCAACATAAGATTATGGTTTTTAAGTGGTGTAAACTGTAAATTAAATAGTTTGTGAATTTAAAAGAACAGGTGGCAATTACAGTGTGGAAAGCTGGCAAGTTAAAAAAAAAATCAAGTCTACATTCCAGATAGTGTCATTAAACCTTGGGAAAATCTACAAAAAAAAAATATGACGTTAAGAACCTGTTTAATTTCGCTATAAAGATAATATCGCAATAATACACTACCATATTTTAAAAATACCAATGCCAGTTGAAAAAGGTAAAACGAGTTGTTGGGTTTTAAAGTCAAATGAATATGGAAATAAATGTGTTTTGTTCAAGGATTGCAAATTTGAATAAAATGAAGTGCCTGCTGGTCAATCAGCATGGCCTTCTCCTAGTTTTGTTGGGCTTAGCTTCCAGTCTACCCGGATGCAGCTGAAAACCAGTATTTTAAATGCAGTGATTACCTATCTGACCTCCACAACAAGAAACTGGGTAATACGATAGCCCTGGAGAAGACTGATTGTCAGACTTTTGGGCTTCTGACTATCCGAAACGGTCAAAAACCTACGGATGTCAAAAATGACTTAATAACAACTAATTCTACACATACTATAAATGTAAAAGTTTTTAAGAATGTATGGTATTCCTCGAAGCGCTACCATTTTGAGGCGCACCTAATGAGGCGCTCCTTTTTTATTCCTCGGAGCGCACCTTTTAGTAGCGCTCCCGATAGCAATTCAAAATATTAAAATTTTATTCCTTGAAGCGTACCTATGATTAACTTTCGAATAGAGATAGGATACTAACTAAAACGATCGATAATAAGTAAAACACGTTATTTTACACTAATTGCAAAAACTTTATACTCCTTGACCGTAGATTGGTTTAAAAAAAAATAAAGTGATCCTGGTTAGTATGGACAAAGACAACTGTATCAGTCGGTACGTACTTTAATCTCTGGCGATACGGCGCGCGCGGCGCGTAGCACTGCACACATAAGCCGCAGCCCCGCCTCCTCATTGTATCCTAGATAGTCGCGTTCACCGAGTTCACACGAATCCAGTCGAGCCACAAAACTGCCTTATTGCACAAACTTTCTTCAGTTCATAGCTTCACTTGAAACATAGGTGACACATTCGCGCAACTGGTGAGTTAAACACAACAAGACAAAACTATGCAATTATAAGTAAACAAGTTCCAGAAATGCTCGGCTTTGTTTTACTTATTATCGATAGTTTCAGTTAGTATCCTATCTCTATTCGAAAGTTAATCATAGGTGCGCTTCAAGGAATAAAATTTTAATATTTTGTATTGCTATCGGGAGCGCTACTAAAAGGTGCGCTCCGAGGTATAAAAAGAAGCGCCTCATTAGGTGCGCCTCAAAATGGTAGCGCTTCGAGGAATACCTCATGTATGGATGTATTTTACCTTTTCACGCAAAAAGTACTGCACGGATTTTGATGAAATTTGGCACATAGGTAGTGTATAACTTAAATTAACACAGGAGTACTTTCAGCGGGATAATTTCCAAACTCCCAGCGGGCGAAGCCGCTGGCCAAAAGCTAGTTAAACATAAAAGCGTTATATTTCATAATTCTGTCATTGTTACTATGATTAGGATTACGCAATATGACCTTTCTTGCAAATGATTACGCTCAGTTAAATTTTCAATTCCATAGTTAATAATGATTATTTAGCTCATAATATACGTTTTGTAACTTCAAAAGCGGGAAGTTCAGTCAATAAATACCTAAGTAAATAATTTTATTTGTCATTACATTACATTATTGTTTAAATCCAGCTAGAATAATTTATTGTTGCGTGCTAGGTAGCGGTCATAATACCCGTAGAGTCAGAATAAATTACAAATTGTTCTTGATGTGAGACTGCCTGCTCCAACGTAGGCTATTGTCCTCTTTTACTATAGCGGAAATTTCCATTTAGTCTCTGACTGAAGAACTTTTTTTATTACTCAATAAGAACTATAACTACATAACGTATTGTAATGCTGGCTGTCCAAACTGTAATTTAATCGACGCCTTTCATATCAGCACTCTGTCTCTTTGTCAAAATATGCACAGTTGTTATTTCAATTCTACAACAAATTAATAGATCTTCGATTCAAACATTAAACTGAATGCTAATAGATTCTGTTAAAGATCTATAAAAATGATTTAATTGTTATTCCTCAATTAATATTGTCATTGTGATTGTCATGCTATTACTGATAATGATTATCCTATTGTAATAGACAATCTATTCGGTTTCTTTTTTCCTTATTAAAGTCCTTCAGATAGTTGACTGCGACACAGATCTGTATTTATACACGACTGCAAAAAAGACCGTGAGCGTGTCAATCAACACAACGATCAATTTAATGCGCCCGCGCACCGGTAGCTGACGTCATACCCGCAGCCATCTTGGGGAACTATGTGTTCTAACTTTAAACTTCGTTTAAATTTAATCTGTGTGGTAAGCGGTGATGATTCTTTTTATTTCTGGTTTGTATCCAGTTTCTCGGAAGACGTGTTCAGTTCTCAGAATGTTCTTTGCAAATAATGAGACATGGCAACAGCAAGGTGTATTCTTGGGAACAAAAACATGTCTCGTTCTAATGACCGTCGAATGAAAAAACTGATGCGAAATGTGGGAAGTTGCCTCGTAAAACTTTAAACAATACGTGAAGGATCTCTATAAATCCAGCTCCAAAAGTATTTCTTTTGTGTTAGTTACAAGCTCGAATAATCTACCCTTTTATGGTTCTTCGTTTTTGTCTAATTATATAAAGACTGCATTCCGATCCAATTAACGGTCCATTCGACTCGATATACATTTAAAATAAGAATACAAGCTCACAACCCTTTAAAGTAATGCCGGCCGCATCGGAACAGGTTCTACGAAAAGGCTGGTGATAAATTCTTCTAGGAACCGATTACGATTCGACAGCAAAATTCCCTTTAAGGGCACCATGAATCCTCCCGTTTACGGCGATTAGAGGGAGATGAATGTATGTGAGAGATTATCCAGATAGGGCCTGCATGCCTCGCCCTACTCGTATTTATGGAGCTGGTTTCGGAACCTGTTTGTACTGGACATGCGTTCTACGGAGGGCAAATAGAAGTCATAACGGAGCGAGAGTAACCACCGACGCGGCGGGGTTCGATAATTGTGTGAGGAATGCATTTGCGCCGACGTGTGAAAAACAGACGACCTCTGTGGTCTTGAGTTCTTGACGTGTGATTTGAATAATGTAGAAACGCAACACATTTTGATGTGCGCAACTGCGCAGTGCAATACAATCGGGTTCTGATTTCACTTGTTAAAACTTGCGCGGAATGAGCCGGGTCGCCTTGACTCTTTATTACGTTTTACAACCTTATTAGGGTCTCTTTCACAATCAACCGATTGAGGCTAAATGATCGATAGAATAGTAAAAGCGTATTTTGAAGGCAATTACGTTGTTACTTCATTGAATTTATTTGACACTCGCTTATCGAGTCGATGAACAATTGACATTTGTGTCTGTTACATTCAGTATTAAATTGAATACTGTTTAGACTTCGTTATTTACCGATCTATTGCGAAATGAATAAGAATAATTATATTCACGTAAGTACCTATTATGAATAGACATTTAAGAGACCTTTGTTTCCATTCAAAGCATGTTTAAACGAGGCCAGATACCCGGCCTGAATAAACATATAAATCGCGCTGTTTCTGTCTCTTCAATAAATTTCTAAAGAGGACAAAATAAAGGCAAATACATTACCGTGGCTATTACCAGTCTTGTCTCTTTCCGTCGCGGCCATTTAGATACGAAAACACCTACTGAGTACGTAACTACACTCCACTGAGCATTAGTGTTCAAATATGGAGTTGGTAAGATATATTCTATTATCTTACCAACTCCGAACGGATACATCCTGTGACATGACCTGAAACCAGCAATAAAACTGTAATTGTGTAACACGGTTCCAATCACATTCTGAGAGTTTAGAAGGAGGAGTTTACAAGGTTTTAATTTTGTCTCCTCAGTATATCAAAGGTCTGCTCTACAACGTAAATAAAGTATGTAATGAGCGTCGCTGAATTGTCAAAATTAAATAAAATGCGATCTATTCTCATCATTTCAGCCGAAAACAGTCCTCTGCTGGACATAGCCCCCCATTTTGGGAGAGGGGGAGGGGTTCTAATTTTATGAAAACTTCATGGAAATTGATCTACTAGAGTCGCATCGGAAGGACCTGCAGGAGCCTTAAAAAACGTTCTCAATGAAAATTCTTACGGATTTTTCCAATACAGTCGGATTTAAAAAGCTTCGCAATTTGGAAGCAATAAATTGTTTAGCCATGAATTAATGAGTTCGACCGTTATTTAGTGTAATAAACAGCTGAGTTGCTCGAGATTGTGATCGTGGAGTGCGAGAGAGATAGCGAATATTCAGTAGTTCACTTGTAACGGTGTATCGGGGTGAAAGTACACATAATATCGTAACGTCCGCAAGCAAGTGTGTAAAGGACTGTTTGGCTTCCAGTTTACATTTAAAAATATTCTTTTATACTTTGTGGAAATGTTCATTTTAATGACTTTGTAAAATTAAAATTATTCTTTACATACCTACGTAATGTAATTTAACGATACTTTTTATTTTATTAGGATGTTTAACTTGAACAAAGGCTTATTTATAGTTATGTAGGTTTCTTTCCACGTTGTATAACTCAATTAATAATAATATCATTTATTTATAAAAAGGGGCACATTTACAAAGTCACTTAATAATTAAAATAGAGCACAGTTGCTCATTCGCCTGAACTAGGTTGAACCTGTGCCTCAGGCTAGTAAGTGCATTAATACTTAATATAATAAATTAACAATGAGTATAAAGGAAAAACTAAATTAAAATTAGGAAAGTAAAAGTAAAATAGCATATTATGTTAGTCGTTCTATTTGCAGACAACAAGTAGATCTTCTGTCTGATAATCGATGGTTAGTAAATATTTAAGTATAATTTGTTTACAGCTAAAGTAATTTAATTTAAAGATACTCAATAAAAATAATCAAAGAATGAACAAACAACTCCCAGAATGAAGATGAACAATACCTGCCTACAATTAGGACATTTCGCACGCCGAACACGGCCGTACGAAAATATGCAAATCGGTGTTTGTCCCACACTGAGGACGGAAACGGTACTGCCGGCCATTTGCGATTCTACACCGATATTGTTGAAGCCGAGTCCTCACTCGGAATAAATAAATGGCATAGATTCCGTGTAGAGGATTCGCGACGCGTTCACGGCCGCGTTCCCCGTCGGCCATTGTTCTTTACGTAACGCCAACGTGACGCGCCACAAACATTTATTATGCTTACGCAGGTGCCGCGGCCGGCTCTTCACCGTGTCGATTTCCACCGACCATTGTTCTTGTAATCGCACTGATCTGCATATAAACACGGATATTATAAGACTGTTTCTAATAACGCAGCCGTACAAGAATTCTAATTAGCTCGTTCAACATAAATAATTGAATACATGTTAACTGGTCGCAGCGACTGAAGATGGTCGCGTGATGTAATATTTAACAGTGTTTAATATGCAATGTGATTGTTTGTCAATTGGCGTGTTTCATTAATGTCGGCCCGTTACTATCACGTTTTTAACACGACCTCGATGCAATAAAAATTAAATGAGCTCGGAAAGCCGGCTCCAGTGTGCCCTCATAAATCTTCCATAACGGTCGACCCGACATAAAAAGGGCATTCGGCTGTCTATTGAGGGTTCGGAAAATATAGTAACCATTATTTTTTTACACTATCGTTCATTATTGCCTGGCTTTCG